>OY730194.1:116167981-116767981 GCA_963422505.1 Pseudognaphalium luteoalbum | reverse complement strand
CATAACACAAGATCAATTCAGTGCTCCTGGACATGACTATTCTGCATTAAGAAGGTCAACCAGGATGACTACTATTCCCAGAAAACTTGATGATTATGTCATTGAAGGAAATGTCAAATATGGTATAGAAAGAGTTGTTAACTACTCAAATATATCTTCTGAAAATTTCTGTTTTCTTTCTAACTTAAACAAAAGTAAAGAGCCAAAAAAATTTAAAGAAGCTTCATATGATGTAAATTGGATTGAAGCTATGAATAGAGAAATGGAAGCTTTGAACAGAAATAATACTTGGACATTAACTGACCTTCTTCCTAATAGAAAAGCTATAGGCTGCAAATGGGTTTATAAAATCAAATATAAAGCTAATGGTGAGATAGAGAGGTTTAAAGCTAGGTTGGTTGCCAAGGGTTTTAGTCAAAAGGAAGGAATAGATTATGAAGAGACTTTCTCTCCTGTTGCTAAAATTGTCAATGTTAGATGTCTTATAAGTGTTGATGTTGAATTTGATTGGTCATTGTTTCAACTTGATATAAACAATGCTTTCTTATATGCTGATCTTGATGAAGAAGTGTACATGTCTCTTCCTGAAGGGTATTTATCTGAAACTGAAACAAAGGTTTGTAAGCTTACTAAGTCATTATATGGCTTAAAACAAGCACCTAGAAAATGGAATAAAAAGCTTACACATGCCTTACTTGAGTTTGGTTTTGTTCAAAGCAAGTCTGATTACTCTTTATATACTTATAAGGAGAATGATGTGTTTATTGGTCTTTTAGTGTATGTTGATGATATAGTGCTTACTGTAAATAATTTATCTGTTATTAATAGTGTTAAAAGTTTTCTAAGTTCTAAGTTTATGATTAAGGACTTAGGAAAACTTAAATATTTTCTTGGCATTGAAATTCTAGAAACAGAAAATGGGTTATGCATGTCTCAAAGAAAATATTGTTTGGAACTTTTAAATGATTTTGGTCTATTAGGGTGTAAACCTGCATCTACTCCAATTGAACCAAATTATGTTATATCCTCTGAAGCTACTGAACATGATTCTTTACTTGAGAATATTACTAATTATCAGAAATTGGTTGGGAAGTTAATCTATTTAACTATAACCAGGCCTGATATATCATTTGTTGTAAATTGCTTAAGTAGATACATGCATTCACCTTTACGGTCTCATTTGAAATTAGCCCTTAGAGTTCTTAGATACTTAAAAGGCTCTCCTGAAAAAGGAATTCATATTGTTAAAAATCAAAAGATATGTGAATTAAAAGCTTTTGTTGATGCTGATTGGGGAAAATGTTCTCTTACTAAAAGATCTGTAACTGGTTTCTGTGTTTATTTTAATGGATCTCTTATCTCCTGGAAAAGTAAGAAACAGTCAACTGTCTCAAGGTCTTTTGCAGAAGCAGAGTATAGAGCAATGGTTGCAGTCACTTGTGAGATTGTTTGGTTAATTGCTTTATTTTCTTATTTGAATGTTAAAATAGATCTTCCAGTTAAAATGTTTTGTGATAACAATTCAGCTATGCAAATAGCTGCAAATCCTGTATTTCATGAAAGAACAAAACATTTCGAAATAGACTTGCATTTCATTAGGGAAAAATTTTCAAATGGAGTGATCAAAACTATCAAAGTTGATTCTACTAATCAACTTGCAGACATTTTTACTAAAGGATTAAGTGTTTCTCAACACAAATTCTTGTGTGAGAATCTGGGTTTATATGACTTATTCCAACATAATCTTGAGGGGGAGTGTTAAAATATATTAAGTTCAAGCTTATGTATAAGTCATTTATATTTTATAATTTTCTTATTTGTGGTGTTTTCTAGACCTTTTATATTTCAGATTTATACAAGGGTCTGAGTGTACATATTGATAAAGATGAAGGGCTGCAGTAGGATATCAAGTGTCAAGTTATGAAGTTCAGGGACTTATTATGTCAAGTCTAAGTCAATATATATTGATCGTATTCTCAGATGAACCCTAACACATATTCTTTATTTTCTTCTAGCCGATTTATAATTTTCTTCCAATTGATTTCTGTATTGATCAACTGATTCAAAATATTGTTGAATTAGTATTCTTTGTGTATGTATTCTGGTGAGATAAATTCTTCTTCCAAATATTGTTATTGTTGTTGTAAACTCATGGGCTTATGGATAGCCCACCATTTACCCTCTTGTTAGTTAGGGTTTACTCTTCTTTACCCTATATATATCGTCATTTGTAACCATTTGATAGATTGATTCAATATTATTTTCTCTCTTCATCTCCTTCTCTCATTCTTCTTCTTTACATTCACAACACGTTATCAGCACGAATTGACTCTTGAGAGAAATAGATAGAAAACTTTCAAATTTTATTTATATGTTGATCTCATAATTCTTTTGTAGTTTACAAGTACAAACAATGTTCCATTGTGATTACATAAAGAGAATCGTAACAACATAACCTCAAGTTATGATTGTTGTTTTATTATAAGTCTTTAAAAAGAATCAAAATTACATAATCTCAAGTTAATGCTAATTGTTCTATTATGATTCCCTTAAGAGAATCAAACATAATGTTATTGTGATGGTCCTCAAGATCTATGACCTCCTCAAGAGAATACACAAATTAAAATAACATCGCGTCATTATTATATGTTTTTTTTTTAAATCATCAGGATCTTCAATGATCTCCTAAAGAGATTCAATAGCTGTTATATCTTTTTTTAAAATTCTCAAGATCCACAAAAATCTCCTATAGAGAATTTATAATTAAGATAACCTCTCATTATTGTCATATTTGTAGAACCTCAAGTTCTATCATCATCATTTTCATAATCATTAAGTTTTATATATTCATTTCATTTCATGTAAATGAATCTGTTTGCAATACTCATATTAAAATATGTTTGTGATACACTTAGATTATGTGCCAGTACGTCAGGTAATTAGATGTCACACAAAGATTTTAAATCCAAAAAGGGTTTCAAGTCCCATGTATACTTTCATTTACAGAGGATGGTGATGTATGTTAATATAATCGTAAAAGTTAATGATCTTTTTTATTCATAACATGATTCGGTCATTAATTATTATTATTTTCTTAACTAACATGAAAATCTTCACACGATAATTTAAGTTTTGTTTATCTAAGATATTTACCTTTAATCTAAAAGTATATAATACTCACTTTTCTTTATAGAAGAATTTATCAATATTGAACTACCTTTAAACATAAAAAAGGTTAAATTAGCTTTACGAGCGTTAAACGTCCGATTCATGTTTAAAGTCTTTTCTATTAGACCTTTTGTTTAGTCGCTCATTTGCGAACATTCTTATTATTAGTACATTCTTTTATTGTATTTGTGGTTACTGTCAAGTTTTACAAAATTGATATTCACTATTCTTGACATCTCTATTAGTAAAGCTTCTCAAATTATCTCCTATGATTTTTTTTAACTCATCTTACTTCAAAGGAATTTGAAGAATAAATGAATACCGGCGATAAGATCCTTTTATATGATCATATCAAATCAATAATATTCCTCATCTCAATGAGGAATTTTAAAGGGAATATTTAACGGTACAATATCCGTTAGAATTATAACCTTGAAGAAAGGTTTTTACCATCAAAAGCAATTAATGCTTTAAAACTTGCTTTAACTAGATGCACCTCATATTGCAATATTATTTCTTTAATTTTCCTCATATTCCGTGGGTTTGATTATAAAATAAAACGTGCAATCGAAGCACATATTGTCATAAACTTCATGTTTAATGGACCATGACTATTACATTATCTGGCAAGACCGGTGAGACCATCCCGAGTCAATAATGATGCGAAATGTATAATGGAACCTCAAGTTTCATTGACATAATAATTTTACATGTATTGCTCTCAAGAAAAAATTATACGTACTATTATTGGGACGCATTCCCTTAAAAGTTCTGAAATCAACAAGCGGGTATTTCATATATCCATATAATGAACCATTTAGAGTTTTTAAATCGATGCATCGTCTAAATGGTCATGAAATCCGCAACCTAAAGTTTGCGTGACTAAGTAACTCAGCTAATGAGATTACGAGCACATATTTCAGAATATCAAATTTTGTTTTGATAATTTCAGCGAACGTATATATTGTTTAAGTTCATCAACTTTTCAGTTGATTATAGTAAGTGTTGAACATATATTAGTTCATACATAAATTTCTTTTGTTAAAAGGCTTAGTTGATTGCAAATCAACATCTATTATGAGAGCAATAATGCTATTTATACTCTGGGGCCATGTTTCCCATTAATGAATCTTAAGCATGGTAAGCAAAGGAAAGTGTTGAGGTTTCTTGCGTACCTTACTTTATATTTCATTCTGTACCCCTTAACCCTCACCTACCATTACAACCCTCTTTAAAATTTCTTGGGATGATTAGCGCCGTTCTCATCGAAGTGGTGGAGATCCGCCCCCCCCCCCCCCCCCCCCCCCCCGCCCCCTATAATTCATTTTTGGTCATCAAAAGATATATCATAGATATTTTTATTTGTTTGTGCGATCTATGCTCAACCGTAACGCACAACTATTAGACCAAAAGGGAAAATCTTAAAACAACTTAAACTCAAAATTAATTATCAATATATAATATTGATTTTCATAGTATAAAGTATGAACTCGAAGTTCAAATGATAATTCATTTTTGATAGTTGTCAGACATATTTGTTTGAATGATAAGTTGTTAATGCTCCTTTTAAAATGGCTAATAAGTCTATGTCACATGCAACGTGAGTCGATTCCAAATTATATCCTCGGAAAAAAAAAGAGGAGCAAGTTATTTAGATGGTCTAATCGAGGACTAAAGACCCCAATTCAATCTAATGAAACTAGACATGAAGGTTCTATCAGAACCTCTGGTACCCGAAAAATGAAGAGATCTCAATAAATGATATCATGTCTAGAACAGTGTGGAATCGATATAAATGAAATCGATATTGATAATACTATCATTATAATATAGCGCTACTATTGTGATTGAGCACCATGAAATTATTTTTGAAAAGAATTGCAAATATTTTCGGCAAATATAAAAAGATGCAATAAATTTATGAAATCTCTTAATACGAGATTTTTGGACTCATAGTCCATTTCATAAAGGTGTAAAGCCTATTGTATGACCGGTCTTTACTCAAAAGCACAATGAGTATATATAAGACTAGAGTGTTGATACTAAGACTCTTTGCTAGTTATATGATAACTCACAAATCTAGCTCATTTGCTAGTTGAATCCCTCAAGGATATAAAATGCTTAAAGATGTTTCCACTTCAAAAAGCCTCAAGCTTTTTAGAAAGGTTTTTGAGATCACCATTTATTCAATTTGAATAAGATCTTATATCAAATGATTGAGAAGATATGAGAAAGACATGTCTCACTATTTATAATGCCTCATATTTTTCATAAATGGTTCTCGAGGACACTGTCGAATCATATTAAATAAGTCCTTATACCAATTTGGGCTCGAAAAATTGTTTATTAGACATTTTAGCCCATATTATAAATACATTCTTTATGAGGATTTTCAAATTCATACATCCTTTAAACTTTTTACAAGGTTCTAAAGGCGAATGAATATTTGTAACTGAATATGAAAGAAATGTTTACAAGCATGTACAAAGAGTCATACATCCTCATGATGCAATGATTATTTTAATATTGACAATCCTTCCGACCCTCGAAGGATGACAAATATCATTAGACGTTGATATTTCTCACTGGTCATAAAAGAGTTGAAAATCATTTACTTCACATTTTTGGCGAGGTAACTTATTATCTATGAGAGGACACTCACTGTCTTGCATACATATAAAATATTTTTCAACTTGATGGATACATCAACGATGATGGATCCATAACTTATCTCATAAAAGTAAGTTTTTTCTCATTAAATTCGATGAGATGATATTATTTGTCAACAAATTCACAAGTGATGTGATTATGAGGGGGAGAAAATAAATGTTGTACTAATTTTTTTCCTTGACCATGGTTTTGTTCCACCGGGTTTTTCTGATAAGGTTTTTATCGATGCAACATCCCCAAACACATTAAAAGAATTATGTACTCTTTTTCCTTAACTAGACTTTTATCCCATCAGGTTTTATCTGTAAGGTTTTAATGAGGCATAATCATCATAACAATGGACATCCAAGGGGGAGTAATGTGCATTAATATGAAATGGATGTCCATATCTCCAAAATACTATCCAGATATGTTTATGGATCTCTTCCACACCAAAGAAAATGATACACAAATCATTATAATATCTAAGTCCATTTAGGGATTAATACACATTGCTTACAATACACATTAATACATTGCAATCAATCACATATTGTGTTATCTTTGTGGTACCCGTGATATGGGATTATTTTACTCAAAGAAAATACACGGGTATTTATCTGATCCACATAAGGTCAAAAACATAATATGTTTTCACCTGTGGAGACACCACAATTTCTTGGGAGGTCATCAAATATTGCTAAATTTATTGAGTTTCATAAATCCGATTGAGAAGTGTCTACTCAAGATCGACGATTCAACACATCCAAGAAGAATGCGGTCTCAAGACAATCAAAGGAAATCCATATTATATATGAAGACAATGTGAAGTGTATAGCTCAAATCAATGAAGGGTATATCAAAGGAGATAGAACTAAGCACATTTCACCGAAGTTCTTCTCAACTTATTATCTACAAAAGGATGGAACCATTGATGTTCGTCAAGTCCGATTAAGCTAAAATTTGGCCGACTTATTCAACAAATCATTGCCGATAAAAGTTTTTGAGCAATTAGTTCGAAAGATCGGTATTCAACGCTTGAAAAATATACATTAATCTCAGGGGGAGTATTATTCGCATTGCACTTTTTTTCCCTTCATCAAGTTTTTATCTCATTGGATTTTTCTTGATAAGGTTTTTAATGAGGCAATTTTTGATGTATTATAAACGGTGACTATCCAAGGGGGAGTGTTGTAAACTCATGGGCTTGTGGATAGCCCACCATTTACCCTCTTGTTAGTTAAGGTTTACTCTTCTTTACCCTATATATATTGTCATTTGTAACCATTTGATAAATTGATTCAATATTATTTTCTCTCTTCATCTCCTTCTCTCATTCTTCTTCTTTACATTCACAACAATTGTGAGTTTTTAGTTCAGATTATTAGTTACATAATTAGTTGAGTGTTTGATTTATATTTGTTTGAAGACAATCTGTATAAGTTTGTGATTTCTTGACATTTAAAGAAATTTCCATAGTTTGTGATAAACTTTATAACTATTATATTATATCTATTCGAAAAGTTTTTCATTAGCTATCTTGTAGTTTAGTTAAAGTGGCATCTAAGTATGTTGTTACGTACTTACGTTATCCGTTTACATGTAATCGGCGATCGAATATACGGAGTATACAATAACAATAATCAGAAATTTGTTACATGCATAAAAAAAAAACCATATTAGCTGATTACATACCAGAGTTAAAATGCTTTTAGTGTACTTAGCTTGTATAGTTTTAATAAGTTTAATATGTTTTTTTAAAAAAATACATAAATATGTAACTCTAGGTTCTAAAACCGGAAATAAAGATATTATGACATTCATCCGACACAAGCATAAACCACATGTCGATGGCCAAACCACAATCAATTTTAACAAAGACATGGACACAACACTCTTTTTTCATATGGGCATTTGTTCTTAGCATATTAACGGTATTCCTTGACCCAATTTAATCTAAGAAATGTCAATAATATATACTTATCTAAAGTTAATTATACCACCAATCATACCAAATATATGTTAATGTGCGTATTAGTTGACATTTTGAGATCGTATATATTTTGATATATGTGAGTGTGTGTGGCTACTTTACCTTTCATTGCAAGTAGTTTTCTTTAATACGTGACGTCATACCTTCTTTTTTTTTACATATAGAGATCGGTTATTAATAAAATTATTATTGTGACATTAAATTATGAATTTCTAGTTGTACGTAGCATCACAACTTTAATGCAAAATTATGCATCTTGAAACCAACCATTTCGAAGATTTTAAAAGCATCACAATGAATATACTTTTATATATATATATATATATATATATATATATATATATTGTAATCTTAAACCCAATATCACATTATGAATGATGATGATATACATAATAATTGCTATTATATTTAAGTTGACTTAGTTTTTGTTACACAGAATTTAGGCGAGTCCGCAGGCATTTTAACTTCAAAATGTAATTGTTAGGATTATCTATGGCCTTACATATATGATCAAAAGTCAAACACATATGAATCTCTGATTTGTTAATTATAACACGTGATCTTTTTCACATTCTTGCATCAACTTAACTTTGATCATAATTTGTGGATCAAAAATACAAACCACTAAAACATTCTTATTTCTCCCTAAAAATCTCAACCCATATCATCATTCAAAGAACAACCAATACCCAAAACAAAACAATACCAAAAACCTCTATTCATCAATCTACATTTCCCATTAACATCTCCAAAATGACTAGTAGTAATATTGCGTTTCTCGTCATATGGGCATTAGCATTCTCTTTTTTTGCAGTTTCGTCGTCAATGAATGTCCCCTTTCAGCCGAATTGGGTTGCATTGAGTCACCTCTCCGATGGGCCGGGTCAACTTGTGAGGGATGTGATCGACCCTGATGAAGAGATCATGATGGAATCAGAAAGTGCACGACGAATCCTAGCTGGAAGGGGGTATATTAGCTATGGTGCAATGCAAAAGAATAACGTTCCATGCAACCAACGTGGTCAATCTTATTACGATTGCAATAGCAAAGGTCAAGCTAACCCGTATAGTCGAGGTTGCAACGTTATCACGAGGTGCGGTGGCCGATGAGTCACAAAATTTTAACACTATGGATTATATAAATCATTAGATACAATAAAACTTATTTTTCTTGTTGCATAGATGTTCTTTCTAATTATGTAGTAATGTCTTGTTAAATTCTTATATTTGTTTTTTTGTTGATAATGTCAGAATTCAAAATTTAAACAATTTTTTGTTTCCCTTATTATTAGTCGTTTTTCAAAGAATCTGTTTATACGTTCTATCGACCCCTTGGTGTACCCAAAGCAAAGCATACACGGTAGCTTTTTGCAACATAAAGAAGTGTAAGTGTTATGCTTGATAAGAAGAAAGCTCAAAATCCTTCTTCCCTGACAAGTATGGTATCTTTTGCAACAACGCTTGGTAACCACTGAAGGCCAGATACTATGGCTCAAGAAACAGATTACTGATTGCCTTACAAAAATGATTTAATCAAAATATCAAGTAATACATGTTTTACACATTCTAGAGTACATAAATGTATATTTATATATAAAAATAAACAGCTTAATCCGCACTTAGCCGACTAAACACTAAAACGACTAAACACTAAAACGTTATTCGACTACCTAGCTCCAAAACCGCTCGTTTAAACACCGGTTACATATCTCTCATTATCAAAAGAACCACCATCTTCTAGGTCGACGAGTCTGCCATACATACATTAAAATATAATCAACAAGATTATAAACTTTTGGAAACAGAAATGAAGTTGCAGAAGAAGAGGGACACACCTTTTGATCGTTATTCTGGGGGGATATTAATATTGGCTGGGGAAGAACACCATTTTCGACATTCTGAATGTATGGTTGTAGCTTCTCTTCCAACATTTTGTTCAACTGGACATCACAAATAACAATTGGAACTTTTTAACACGTGATTGGTGCAATTTCACATACTGATTTTAAATCTGGCAGTTCTATCTCTGTCCCAAACAGATCAAAGAAATAGCTAAAGCTGAAACAGGTTGAATCAGGTCGAAAGTCGACCAAAGTGTATTTGAAATGAGTAGTCCTAAATTGAATGTTTTAAATATGTTATCATTTTGTGTATTGTTGTACCACTAACTTTTTTGTAACCATAATCAGAGCATTAACCATTAACCATCTATAATAATATAGAAATAGTGAACAAGTAAGTGTTTTACTAAATAGTAATAACTTTTCGTAACCATATTCAGATCATTTTGACTCATTACCCAGTCCCACTCGACCCGACCCGTTTTACCACCTTTACTAGTTTTATTAGTTAATATAACCTTTTCTTGGCGCCATTTTGTTTCCCATTGATCATCCAGAATCTTTTCTGAAATTTCTCTTTGGGCATTCAAGAGAACTGTCATTTCGTACAACTTCTTAGGATCTTTTAAGTCTTCCTCGCTCCATGAAGATGCATTTAGTGGAACATTGAGCTCCTGGATACTCAAATTTGCAATGTCAAAAATTGATAACGACTTGTGTTCATTAAATAAATGAAGAAATGAATGCATACCCCCCAGTTTTCAGGTCGTGGTGGAGGATTGAGTTTCATGACCTCTGTCTCTAACGCGCTTTTTGCTTTGTAGTAAGGGATGTTCTTCACTACCACTGGATCGTTCCTGGCTCGTTCAGGATCCATTGAGATCAAACCCTGAGTTTCGATAACAATACATGTGATTACTCACTTGAATAGGTCAAATTATAGGTCAAATGCTTAAACAAAATATATAGAAAAAGGAAATAAGTCAAATGTAGTTCCAACCCGATTTGATCTAACCCATTTTGACCTGAATTACCCAACCTGCCCAACTCCCATTTTGACACCTCTAATGAATATAAGTTGAGGTTGATAAATTTAGCTCACTTGTTGCAAGTATTCCCATCCAGGTTTTCTCTTGGCTACAGCATCCCGAAGTTGATCATACCGCATATTTTCCTGAATGTACATCAAACAATGGTCAACCAAGAGGAAACAAAGATTTGTGGCTGATTATGTAATTGCATCACACCATATAATTGCAGGTAAATCAACAACAGAAAAAAAAGAAACCTTGTATTGCCACCAAATTTTCTGTTTGACCTCGTCGTCATATTCAAATCCTCCCATAATCTGGGGCATCGTAATTAACCAAAATGCCGCAATGCTGGGGTCTTTCATGCTGTCAATAATATGCTGAAACAGACATTTAGAGGTGAGGATAATCATTTCAAGAGACATGTTTACTGTAAAAACTTAATAACAGTAATATCTATAGATGCAACACTATAAAGTAAATCATTAGTTATAAGTTGGGGGTGTATGTAGGATAATGACACCTACCTCATATGGGTAGTCCATTTTTTTCATAATGTTGTACGCTTTCCATGGAGGCTCAATAATCTGCAGAGTGAAAACACATACATTACAAAAGCAAACAAAGAAAAAAGAAAAGAACGATCAAACTATTCATTAATTAAGTTTCTTCTAAAAATTACATATCCATGAATTCTATGTCCAACCAAGAAAAGAAAATTAACTCGATAACACTTCCACACACAACTTTAACCTTTGATATAGCACTTAATTTCGCATAGTGGTATGCCAACAAGGGCTGGTTTCCAAAAAAGGTATAAGCAAAACTAGGGACTTTATGCGAAAAAGAGAGAATTAGCATACTGGGGTAAATATCCAAGCTTACGTGGAACTTTTTGTGCAAACTTTTCCCTTTTATGCATAATATTGTTGATCTCACATGGTCTGAATGTATTAATGAAGATGGTTTTGGGGTTAATGATTCGTTGGTATGTTAGGGTTTCAATCGTGTTATCCTTGACACAAAAGCGAAGTAGGATAGAGTTTCCCGTAATTAATTTGCATACAAAGGGTTGTATATCCCGGTCTCTTTCGCACACTGGTATACGAAATTAGGTGCTAAAATGTTAAACTCGGTTGTGGGAGCATTAAAACACTTAAGTTAAGGCCCAAATCTGTTAGCCAAGCTATTTTTCCTACATATGTGTACAAATCCATGACTCTTAGAGCTATGCATTGAATTGTAACACAAAAAAATGATAATTTGATGTAACTACAAAAATTAAAGAGAATAAACATTCGCACAGGGACTCACATCATCGGCAGAGATCCTGATTTGTAATTTATCCTTGCACTCAGGGCATTTCATCACACCCTGCAACATATGCAAAGCTAGTTTACATGGAAACAATAAAAACAAATATATAAAGGTGAATTATTCGTATGGTTAATACTCACAGATCCATCACAGAGCTCACAGTCTTTTGAAGGCAAAGGAACATTGAGATCCATGGTTGCTGGAAGATGCACCAGCTCTGCTCTATTATCAGCGATGGCATCAGCAATAGCCTCAGCTGTTGCTTTCTCACCACTGAAAATAATTAAATTAACATGGTTACAATTTTTGAAGCCTCAATATGGTTATAATAAATCAAGCTCACCAAAAGATTAATTGTCTGCTCCTTGAACATACCTTCTTAACGTGTAGTTTTTCACCTGATACATGACCTTCCCCGTGCCTCTGCACATGGTACATCGTAAAGCATTCCATCCACTGCATGTCTGACAATTCCTGCAGTTTGGAGCCAAAACAAGATCATTCATACAAGACCATAGTGAATATCAGAAAAACATTTTCGTTGTGGTCCAAAAACTTTCTATATCCACCACAGTTAATAAGAGTAAATAAATTGTAGTACTAGAGGAGGATATGGATCGATCTGAATTATACTTGGACCATATCATATGGGAAAAACCACATAATAATTTTTTTTTAATTTAACACCTTAATAATTCATCAAATTCAAAAATATAGATGGGCATAGTGTTTGTAGGTAACACAACCGGACCTATGCTGAATTGTTGTATACTTGTTTGACCCATTACATTACTGCCTAGTCTACCCATTTTGCCAATTTTAGTGCATCACGAACAAAGGAAGTCGTCCTCCTATTATAAGAATAAAAGAGCCTAGGACAGAACATGGATGATGGATGAAACATGAAAAAGGGCATCCTTCTCAAATTTGGACTCCAGGTTTTATTTCAATTTGCACACCATCAAACATGGACAGCCCTCCACATTATGCATATATTTTGATCGAAATCTCTCACGTTTTATATATTAGGAAGTAATTAGAAAGGTTGGTAAGGATCCATGCGTTGGCCATTTCCATTTCAGTTGACCAAGTTATGTGACACAAACAATCCGATAATCAATTAATAAGGATTTTAAGACTTGCAATGAACTAGCTAAAATGATGAGTGAGCATTTCATCTCACTGCCATGTACTTCAACTCATTAACTATGTGATAAACAAAATAGTATGCATTAACTAAGGAGGTGCTTAGAATATGGTTATCTACTTAAAAAATAGGTAAACACATACTGCTCACTCTAAGTGCTTATTTCTTATAATAAGCAATTTTCAGAAGATAGTTTGGTATTGCTTATATCTTTTGTAGATATAAGCAATAAGCAAATAACCACTTAAACACATAATCCACAACAACTCCGAAACATTAAACCTTAAAACCCTAAACTCATACAATCATCACTAAACACACACTCAAACTGCGATATATAAACACCCACCTTTGAGATACAACTTTTTTCCCCAGTTCCAGTGCAATATCACAAGTCCCAAGTGCAGCAACCGCCTGAACATAAAATGATAACAATAACCACACATCACATATCATATTTCAACAAATTACCCCAACCCCACTTTAAAAAATCCAAACTTTAACCTAATAAAATCCATAACAATACTCAATGATGAAATTTTATAGAATCGTAGTTACAAAGATTGCAGAATACGAGAGCTTGGAGATGAATTCAGGGATGCCAAAACCACGAGGTGCAGAACCAGAAATGTGATTAGCAAGAGTAAAAGGAGATAGTACAATTTTGATAGGGAGGTCTAAGATATGATATAAAGGTTCGCCCAGATGACGATTCAAGAATTTGAATTGATTGTCAAATAATTGTTTTGTGTTCTTCACGAATTTAGCAGTGCCTTTCCCCATTGGAAAAAACGGCAATGGATAAAGCTACAGGTGAAGTGGTGTGATATACAAAACTCAACATGTACAATACCCAAATGAAGTTTATGCTGTTCCGGACCAGAATTAATTTGTATCCGGGACTAGAACTGGCCTATCACCTTAACCAAACAACTTACAATATACAAATAATGAAAGGTGCAATTTTTTTCCTTCTTATTATAAAAAACATAACTAAATTATAAAGTGTATGAAGTATTAACATAATCAAAATTGAATATTTGATCAATAATTCACTTATCTAATCACAAGTCATGTTTGTAATGGATATATGAATTGGTTGAGTAATATAAAATTAAAAAGGAGAACGGATCGTTGAAAATGTCAAATGTTATTGTAATGGTTGTTAGTTAAACTATCACGATTAGTTAACTAAAGCTATTTGTATACTAGTTGTCAAATACATTTACTATCTATAAGCTCTGTTTGATGATATAAAAAGAATTAAAATTTTAGACAAAAATTATCCTAACATCTTGATAATTTATGAAAATAGCATCATTTTATTTGGGAGCTACTTTAGTTCAGACTCAAAAAGGTATTAAAACATGTAAAAGATGAAGAATAGCATCACTTTATTTAGGAGCTACTTTAACTCATGCTCAAAAAGGAGATTATCGAACAATAATCACTTAATCACCATAATCTAAAATATAATATCTATAAGTAGCTTTAAAAAAATAACCTCGACCATCATCAGCTTTTTTTTTGGCGAAAAACATTAAGTATTAAGTATATAAATATAGAAGGTGCTAAAAGAATACAAGAAACTAAGAGCATTCACACTCATGAGATTTGACGAAAAACATTAAGTATTAAGTATATAAATATAGAAGGTGCTAAAAGAATACAAGAAACTAAGAGCATCCACACTCATGAGATGTGGCAAAAGTTAATAGAGAAAAGTTGATGAGGTGAATGGTACATGTGACTTTAATTCATTGCGGACCTCGAGAGTTTAATAGAGAAATAACCACAACAACTTAAAATTTTTCACCTCGAGAGACTAAACCTATCACTCACACCAAAAGATAAAAACCAAGTAAAAAGATTCATAAAAAGAGAAACCATGAAATGATCTACCAGAGAAATCACAGAAATCGTGTGAAGGCTTCTTCAAAATTAAGAAACGGGAAGCAATGGTTATGACCAAACACACCCTTAAATAGTACTCGTACTAATACCAATTTCCAAACGCCCCTTAAAATTTTCGGTAGCACTTTCCATTTCACAGTTGAAAGCTGCCGGAAGCAGCAGTTTGCAGCACTAAAACAAACCCCAACATCCCAAAAAAGGCTCTCGCGTCAAAGATACCCAATTGGTGATAACATATTAACAGCTATCAGCTACGTACGCCGTGGGTTTTACAACCTCGGCTGGGTCTCCGGCTCCGGCGGAACCATCGCTGTCAAACTCCACCTGCACCAACGCATCATCACGTCTCCCTCCGGTATGTATGTACAGGTACATTACAATTTACATTCACGTTAAATTTGGTAATGCGTCCATAAAGAGAAAACAATATATGTGGTGATAATTTTTCTTGACAACTTTTTCTATTTTCTATTAATTCTAAAAGAAAAAAAATTGTTTTTTGTTTGAATGTATATATATATGGTTATACTATAGGTGTAGAACTAATAAGAAGAAGATGTATGTGTTATCTTCAAGTGGGTCCATCTTATTTTCTCCATTGCTAAAACCTTACCATCACAGACCTCCTAAATGTTCAGATTGTTCCCCTCTTTTCATCAAGGTATTGATTGATGAATTCAGTATTTGTTTCATATTCTTTTTAAATCACCATGTGTGAGTCTTATGACTGTTAAAAGTATAATTTCTAAAAAGTTATACAATCTCCGATTAATATTACTATTTGTTGATAGTTGATTGATGATAAAGCTTCTATCTTGCTGACTTCCCATATAATGTTGTTTATTTTGAAGACTGATTTCTAAAAACCGGTGGTTTAGTAGCTATAACTTTTTATATCATTTAACTTGTAAGTTCTTTAAAGAATCAGAATTTGTTGAAGACTCAACATTTGATATCTAATCATCAGAACTTTAAACAGTTGTCGCTCTAGTTAATATAGTCCACAATGTTCATAGGCAGAATGCTACCACTATCCTTTTGAGGCTGCAACCAAAGCTCGTCAATGGGGCCTTTACCCGTCGATTCCCGGTCATGGTAGCATCCTAAAGTCCAAAGGAGTTTTGGGTCGCAGGACGACAAATACATCTCTCAAGGCAGGGGCTCTCACATACGATCACGAGGCTGGAACAACTCCTGTAAGTTATTAAAGAGACTTACCACTTCATGTGTGTAACCAAAATTTTGTTTACTTATTATGGTTCTCTGAAAGTTTGACAAACTTTTATGCAGCGTTGTGTTGTTCTGGACATTGAGGGGACGACTACTCCAATTTCATATGTCACTGATGTTCTTTTTCCATATGCCCGTGATAATGTGCGCATGCATTTGGAGGAAACATATGATACTGCTGACACAAAAGACGATATTAAGCTGTTACGCTCTCAGGTAACATTCAATATATTTGATATATTGTGTTAGAGGTGACGATTTCAACCATTTACTTCTTAATGGGTCGATATGAGTTTTAATTATCTCTGGCGAGTTAACCGGGGTACATGAAAAATCAAATAGCTGCAAAAGAAAAGACTCAAGGCGTCAAGCAGGTCCAATGTCAAGCACGTGTAGCTTTTAAATCGTTTTATCACAAGGAAAAAAGTATGGTGTTCATACCAACACACTACTTCTATAATTTTCTCTCAAAATGCGTGTTAGGTCCGCCCAGGCCCTGCCTGATGCTTAAAACGATTCACCTGTTTTGACCTGCTGTCTAACCCCTCCGACCCGCCCATTTTGCTACCTATAGATTGCTTAAAAGAAGCGCATAATCTCTTACATCTTTGATTCTTCTTGTAGGTAGAAGATGATTTACAAAATGGAGTTGTGGGTGCGGTTCCTGTTCCACCTGATGGTGCAAGCAAGGAGGAGGTAATTGCTGCTTTGGTTGCTAATGTCGAGGAAATGATAAAAGCTGACAGGAAAATTACTTCATTAAAACAATTGCAAGTAAGCAAACAACATTTAACAAGAAGCTTATTCACTTAAGATCTCGTTGCTAAAATCTGATGATGCAGGGGCACATTTGGCGCACCGGGTTTCAGAAAAATGAACTAAAAGGAGTTGTTTATGAAGATGTTCCTAAAGCTCTTGAAAGATGGCATGCTTCTGGTGTAAAGGTGGGTTCCAACTTTAGGCTCATTTGGGTTTAATGAGCTTAAGTTCCGTTCGGGTTGGTTCAGTTTAAATCGGCTCACGAAGCTTTTTGACAAACCAGCTTGTCACTTACAACTACAGGTGACATTTTTTTATCAGTTTACTTATAGAAGGGTTGGTTTGTGCTACGTTTTATTATTAACGCGTCAAATCGGCTAAAAAGATTATATAGTTACAAAAGGAAACAGATCATCAAAAGTCGTGAACAGTGTATTGTAATTCATACTCTCCTAAATCGTCTTATCAATAATGTTATCATTGTAAAAATATAGTTTTTGTAACACATTTAATGCATCAACTATTTTTAACGCGATTAAAAATGGACAGAAAGTGCTTGCAGGTTGACCTCCCGACCATTTCTACATCTAAAATATATTCATTTTGACCTGAACCAGTTCTACACCTCTATTTACACGTGGTTATGTTATCATTGATCAGAGTTACATTTATTCAAGCGGTAGCAGATTGGCACAAAGGTTAATATTTGGATATACAAATCACGGTGACTTGAGAAAATATTTATGTGGGTTTTTCGACACAGCAGTAGGGTAGGTTTTGACTTTTTTTTATATATATAAATTTAACGACTCTGTGATCTTCAAAAGTTTATATTATGAAGCCTCATTCTATCGTCCACAATTTCCAGGAACAAGAGAGAAACAAAAAGTTATATAGAAATTTCGGAATCCCTTGGGGTCGATAAGCCTTCAGAGATTCTATTTCTAACTGATGTCTTTCAAGAAGCCGCAGCTGCCAAAGCAGCAGGTACAGTGCAACACATTCAGACACAAACACACTTGATACGTGGGGTTGTACAATGCGAAAGACTATAGTACAAGCTATGAATGCATGATGTGAGTTGGGCAATGATTTCACTTTCAGCTAAATTTTACTGTTCTTGTTTCAGGTATGGAGGTGATCATCTCTATTAGGCCCGGAAATGGACCGCTTCCCGAGAATCACGGATTTGATACAATCGAGTCTTTTACAGAAATACCCTTTTGATGGTCTTTGTGTATCAATCGATTGAGTTCTAGTAGCTTATTTTAATAACTTATATATGAATCTAAATACTTGACATCTTGAGTAAATTTTTAGTTAAAAGGATTTCTGCCAACTTAAAAAAGAACATCACATCTCAACTTTGGTAGTTTGGTCTAGCAATCAATTAGTCGACCGGCCCACTAAATCAAAACTAATTTTATTAATCCATAACCTTTGTTACTGTGGAGCAATACCATCTCTTACGAGCAAATAAACAATAGAACCTAAAGAAAACACTTAAGAACACGCAGATTACAACGCTTATGTCTGATCGACGTTATTGGGTAAATCCACATCACGAACTTAGAAGTTAGAACTCAATGAAAACAATAAAGAACACGCATAATTACAGCAGTTATATAACTGATCGGCGTAAATGATTTAATCCAGTACGAACTGATTTATCTCCTTTGTATATGAATGACACAATAAATTTCGTGGCTTAGTGCTGCTACAATGAAACGGAGATTAAAATAGTTAATTCACGAATCGAAATAGAAGAACTCAAACCAGGTTGGCTAACACTAATGATCAGTTTCTGTGTCTAGCTTCTTACTTAACTCGTTAATAAAATCTTTATATAGTTTTAATAAACGAATTTTTGTAGGAGAATGCTAATTAAAAAATATGGTTAAGATTTCTATATTTAACATTAAACTAGGTTGAATTAATTACAATGTTTGGATTTTCCTTTTTAATACTCACTTTCATTATTTAAATTTGGTAAGAGTTTTTATTCATGATAACTTTTAGTTATAACTATAGAATTAAGTTAAATATAATATGCTTAGAGCATCTCCAATGTGTACACTATCATAGTGATAGTGTAACATAGGCATGAACAAAAAAACTGGTTTTATACCCTACCTGGTTTCAAACCCGAAATCCGACCCGGTCAAACCCGGTTTGACCCTACCCGGTTCGGATTTTTTGAATATCCGGCGGGTACGTACCCGGGTAGGATTTTTAGAATTCGAAATCAGGTTGAACCTGGGTTGAAATAGGGTCGGGTCAAAAACCCGGTTGAAAACCCGAAAAAACTCGGTTCGGGTTGGGTCCAACCCGGTTTTTGACTTTCTTGACCAAAACCCAATTCGGGTTTCAGGTCAGGTCGGGTTGGGTGAAAACCCGATTTTGTTCATGCCTAGTGTAGCATATGACATATTTTAGTGAAAAATGGGAATCTTTTGAACTAAAAGAAAGTTGATCTAATATTTTGCACTAAATCTTTACACTAAGATTTTTAATTGATTTAAAATACGTAATTCAATAATATAATAATATATTTTATATATTACTATTGAATTGTCATAAGAGATATAATCACAATCATTATATTTAAAATTTGAAAGTAAAAATTGAAAATTTTATAAAAATAGGAAGTTTCTTTAACAAATATGATAGTAGACATTATATTTAGTATTTTTAATATTATTCATCGCAAACTTACCCTCCGTCGTAAATTGTTTGTCACTAAACTGAAAACACACATATTAAGACAATCACATTAAATGTACCTATGATCTTAGTATAATGACAATTTTAACCCTCAATCATTAATTAAATTGTTTTCTTTGAGGTACGCCTACTTTTAAAGTTAAGAGTAATATGAGAAATATAAACATTAATACATATTAACTTTTAGAAGTGGACAATAATTTTGAGACAAGTAAATATAGTAAGATGGACAAATAATTTGGGACGGATAGAGTAATTAATATATCATACTAATACATTTTAGTGGTTATATACATTATTATTTATTGTGAATAGTGCTTAATGCAGTATTTAATACAAAATTAAATTTAGTGTTGCACTAAACACTATATGCCACTACATTATAATAGTGCAGTGTTTAGTGTTAACACTCGAGTCAATTTTTAACACTTATACAATATCTTGGGGCAAAAAGGTACGGATGATATATACATTGAAGATGCTTTTAACCATAGCCCTAATGGATATAGTTAACGTTTTCCAATTACCAATATATGCACTATACTTTACATTTTTCAATTACATATATACCCAATTTAATTTGAAAAATTACATATTTTTTCAAACATGCGAAAAAGTATTGTATATCATGTATTGAATATTTGTGTTTTGAGTAAATATATTATTATTCAACTTAAATTGAGTATTAATGTAATTTTCCCAAACTTAAATATAATATGTCTATGTGAACTCTAATGATGTTTATAAGTATAGTAGTAAGTACTAATCCTTATTACGTATTTATATGAAAAGAAATACTCCATTTATCCGGGTGTGGAACTAAAAATCCAAATGAAGAGGCCATAAAAACTTTTTTATTTTATTTTGTATTTTCGTTGAAGCAAAATTTTAAAAAATTGGTTTTTAATATCTCAATAAAAATTATATAATTTGAAATTTCTTATGAGATCAACGGTCTAGGCTTATACGGTGCCCACCCTATCTCCTTCCCTTCATCAATCCATGATTATATTGGGAATTTGGGATTGGGTCTAGGCTTATACGGTGCCCACCCTATCTCTTTCCCTTCATCAATCCATGATTATATTGGGAATTTGGGATTGGGATATTTATTACTCCACCCATGTCCGTTAAAATGTTCATTTTTACTATGCATACAATTTTAGGATTACTCACTAACTTTACTTTTCATCAAGAAAATAATATATCTAGCTACTAAAATAATAAAATTTCTTTTAATTGATAAAATTTTAAAAGTAGATGATTATTTAAGACAACTAAAAAAATAATGTAGATATTTAAAGTGGAAAAAAGGTAATTAATTAAGGTGATAAAATTGGAAATAGGATAAACATCACATCACTTGTTCAAAAAAGACATGCGGTAGGTCAAATTTTGTTGCCCATTTGCCAAATTTCTTTGGCGTCTATGACCGACTTCGATCTTTAAATATCACGAGATCTAAAAATTAAATTAATTACTCCCGGTTTCAAAATATATATTTATATTTATCTCAAAAAAATTATTTATTTATAAAAATAGCTATTAAAAATCAATTAAATTCACATTTTACTATCATTTATTACTAGAAATTATTTAAGGCTTGTTTGATAAAGTAGTTGTAGGCTGCAGTTGTAAGCTATAGATGTAGACTATATGATGTAACTGTAAGAGCATCTTCAATGGTGTCATTTCTAAAACTTTTTCTAAAGCTTTTTACTATTCAAAAAAGCTTTAGAAAAAGCCTTTCAATTTATAGTGTAAATATTTTGCTAAAGGTTTATATTTCTCAAGTTATAGACTAGTAAACTTCATGTTCTTTTTATTATATACATGTTTAATGGTAAAAAAGTTTTTGGAAAGCTTTTTATTATTGGAGCAAAAGCTTTTTGTATCAAAGCTTTTGACAAAAAGCTATTGCAAAATGTGGTGGTGTGGATGCTTTAAGGTGTAACCATTTTTGTCTAAGAATCGTTGGGTAAACTAAATATAGCTTTAAACTTTAAAGTGTAAAATGACATAAAATAACATCCATAATAATAAATGATAATAAACATGATTAAAAGTAGATTTATTAAATAATATTCATTATATAAGTAAAGTTTTTATCGATTAGATAACATAATATTTATTAAATTGAGCATTATGTCCGGGATTCTCCACCATTTCTTTACAATCTTAAATAACCTCTCAATATAGTTACGTAGAGATGAACGATATTACAAACATAAAACTACTATAATGGTAAACACAACTAATAAAAAATTAGGCATTGTCTAAAGTTTAATAAATACAATTTTTTTAAATGCTAGTTATATTAGCTTTGGGTTTTAGAGCTTTTTGTATAAACTAAAAGAGAAACAACGCTATTAATTAATGGGAGTTTTTGATTCAAAAACGAAAAGCTAAAACTCCTAAAAAGTTTTATAAACTACTCATAAATAGACCCTTAATCCTTAAATAAAATTAGTAAACTTTAAATATATAGGTAAAAGTGACATTATCCGAAACAAATTGGTAATCCCACTTATCCCAAACATTACCAACTAAATTTATCGTCGATATATATAAAATTTCATGTGATATGGTTATCGTGCATTTCACTCGAGCTATAGAATATGTGAGGATCCTGTATATTAAAGATTATATGTATACAGAATAAATAACTTGTTTTAATAATTTATTAATGGTTATCGTATTTATTTGGAAGTAATAAAGTACAGTCTGTGATGGTCCTGCTTCCCATCAGTCTGACTTGTAGTACTATATTTGTAAGAAATTAGCTAGCTAGATACTCAGGCACTGACACCAGTATATTAAAATTTAAAACTTTAATTAAATGTAAGTTTCTTTTCTTTTAATTTCATGTTTTTCTTTAACAAAAATGGAGTAAAATCACAGTCAGTTTCTTTTCTTTTAATTTCATGTTTTTCTTTAACAAAAATGGAGTAAAATCACAGTCACAGATAACCAAAATTGTACAATTAAAGCAAAAATTAACATCTCTTACCTTATAATTTTCACCACCCATTAATAGTAGTAAATACTAAATATTTATAATAATTATCACGGCGACCCCATTGCCCGCGGCGACGTCACCGGAAACAACGGCAACAGCTGTGGCTCCGCCGTCCCATGTGGTGTCGCGGCGCCCCTAGGCGACGGATGTAAATAAAATCCTTTTTCCGCAATCACTCTATCTTCCTCCGCCAAATTTCCGACCGACGGAGATAACGGCGTCACCGGACTTAAAACCAACGACGGAAAATCAAGAATGCTGGGAGAAAGTATCTCATGAAACCGGGGCGACGACCCATGCCCGTACCCGGAGTTGTGTACCGAATTTGGGTTGATCATTAACCCGTTTTTTAAACTGTTTCGACGTTCGTAGAGTTTGAACCCGTTTTTCTTTTGTTGACCCGTTTTGATGGGTGGTATGGATACTTTAGCTGGAGCCGGATCTGATTGTTGGGTCGGCTTTGATGAAGCATTTTTAGCTGTTTCGGAGGATCCGGTTAGCATCTGGACTACTTGTTTGAAGCTGTTAGTGTCAGCTTGAACGAAAGTTGTTGGATAAGGATTCGGTTCGGATCTTGAAATGGGTTTTGGAGTTAATGGTGGTGTTTGGCTGTTACTGCTGACGTGGCTGGTCGGAGAATTGGTCGGAGATGGGTTTTCTCTTTCATGTAATCTTGATGTGATTTCCATTGATGGGGTTTCTCTCTCTAACTCTAGTTTCTAGAGAGAGAGTAGAAAGACAAGAAGAAGAAAAATAAGTTTGTGTTTTTTTTGGTTATGACTTTAAGCCACACACTTCTTAATGAGGCTTCTCTTTCACTTTATATAACACCTTGTGATAACTTGATTAGAGTTAAATTTACATTTGACCTACCTCATGTTTTCATTGTTGTGAACACATATATCAACTTAGGGTTGAATCGCATAGGTTGATTGTGTGTTTAACTCTTTTCCATGTGTTTGATCACGATAGATATTGTAATAAATTCGTAGATATGTAGTTCGTATTTATGTTTGTTGATTTTAAATGTTCAATGTAGCTCTTAAGCACTTCTTGTGACCTCATTGTGAGATTTCTGGCGAGGCATGGTGGTGAGGCTCGTTAAAAGAAAAAGAATCATTTTCATTGAAACAATATAAATAAGGAAAGTTGATCCCTGTTATTAAATGGTGAGTAAGTTACCGCTTCATGTTTTTGTGTAATTGATTTGGCATGTATATCTAGGGTGCAATTTAAAATAATACGTAGTACAATTTAGTATAGTACACTCATAATTATAACAAAAAATATAACGTACTAACTTATTTAGTTTTTGGTATCAATTTGATCAAGGATAGTTAGTCAAGGATACATATATAGTATGTGAATCGAAAAATCTAATATTTTAGATGATATATGCGTGAAATGGATTAGTCACCAAATGCATGAAAGCATAGAAGCGTGCACATTTTCTGTAATATATGTTTTGTTAAAAGTTTCACCATTCTATCGAGTCCAATGAATTAAGCGGACTCGAGCTGGTTCCATTGATTGAGATTATTCTATAGGGACTACTTGAAGGCATTGATTCCTCAAGTAGCAATTCCATTGTAGGAAAATTTACATCATGTCATATTATATGATGATGCATGATGTGGTGTATACTTATGGTAAAAGCATAAAACAAACGGTACCAATTAATATAGGAATGATATTGAAATGTCAAAGCCACTAAAGTTGTTGGATGAGAAATGACAAAGTGGGTATAGTGTCATCTTTCATTCTTTTGTGCCAAAGAAAAGGTTCGTTTGAGAAACAATAAACTAAAAGAATGCATAAACTAAAAGAATACAAATGTTTGATGAGTAGTGTAGTATTTTTATTTTTAACTATTTTTAGATTCCTTACGAGGAAAAAAGGAAAACAGAAAAAGTACCGTTTCCTTAAATAACATTTGTCGTCTTGTAAGCGCGTGCATTGCACGTGAAAAAACAAACACAAGTGGGAGATGAGCCTAGCCGCCCTCTTGTATGTCTTGGTATGGAAAAAACTTGGGCTCGTTCCATCTCTTTTCACGTGTCTATAATATTATTTTGGATATTTTCGAATAAGTGTTACTTTCATGATCATCCTATAAATTAAACTTCTATGTTAACATTTTTTAAGAGCTAGCACGAGAAGTGAGAACGAGTTACATGCATGTTCTACATTAAGTTACAATAAATCCGATTGTTGTTGACTTCTAAAAGCAATGGAATAATTTCTCTAAGCATATTAAACATTTTTAAAAGTCATGTTATTACGAATATATTATAGTACTATTTATTTAGTAAGACGATATAGGAAGTGTGTTGCGAATATTGGTTGAATAATGATGATTTATCCTAATTACCACTACAACTCTATTCCACCATTCTAAAAAGCATCTTAGATGCTACCTTTTATATAATTATACTATTTCATTCTATGTCACTTGAATGCCTAAATTCCTTTCAAAGTCTATGATTGATAGCATAGAAAAGAAGTTTACCAATAAGGATTTATTACAAACAAAATCAACTACATATATTGTATATTTTATTTTAAATTCTGCGGTGGATGTAACGGGCAGAAGATAATTGTCTCTAAAAAAATTCAAATTACGCGAAAAGGGGAGAAATAAATTTAAAAAAAAAACTAAATTTCAAGAATATTAAAGGTTTATGTAATTATATTTCTCAATTTTGTCAGGCTGATAATTTCCGACATGACCTAAAACCTAACACGAAACCGACTCGAAAATATTAAGGTTGGGTCGAGGTTTTTTGACCCGCGAACCTGTCAACCTGACTATTTTTTGGGTCGGGTTTGGGTCACCTAATGATTTTTTTGGTTGACCCAACAACCCGAATAAATTTTAAACGTAGTTAAAAGTTTTATTTTTATATAAAACCCCGACGTGTTTAATGATGTTTTAGTATTAAATTTTGATGAACATGCTAGGTGATATGACTTTTTTGAATTTTATAAGCAAATTTATACTTATTAATGTAATCTATTTGACCCGAAATTGATAATTAACAGAGAATGACGTGAAAATATGTTGATCTCACTAGATAAATGGGTAATCTGGGTCGGGTCAAGTTAGGTCGGAGTTGGGTTGGGTTGAAATACTCAACTCGATTATGAAATCAGGTCGAGTTTTAGTCGACTACTTCTGACCCACCAACTCGATAACCTGAACGGGTCAACACCCCTACACTTATCCCCTTAAAAAAATAATAATTTTTTTTCCAAGATTTTTTCCTGACTTCGCCCATAACCAAAGGTATTTTGTTTATTTTCACTTGAGGTATTAGTCGTTAATAAATCTAGTTATACACTCATAACCTTGGGTAGAATTTAAAATAACAATATACAATATATGTACTTTAACAAAACATTTTCTAATGTATGAACCTAGCTTTAACTCATGATTAGTACCAAATTCAATGTTAGTTTCATATTGTTATATCAATCATCAAATCCTCAATAAAGTCGTATTTAATTCGTCAATGTTTGCATCACTAATTCAATGTTTGTATTTAAAACTTGTGATTGGTTGAAAATAACTTTTAAGACTACGTGTTGATGTTAATTTATAAACAATTAGAAGTAGGAATATTTTTATATGGTTAAACAACAATTATAATTCTTTATGCCGAATCTAAACACACCACTTTCACTTAACTAGTATTTTTATTGATAATTTAAACCTTCGTATTTGTCCGCTACCCATCCTCCGTATGTGTTTGACAACGGGCTTTTTTAGGGGTTTGAGTGGCTTAACTTTTAACTTTTAATTAGTCCAGACTATAAGTTTTGTTTGACATCACAATAAAAATGCGTTTCTCTAAAAAAATCTTAAACAATAATTTTTTTAAGTGACGTTTGAATAAAAGCCCAATTCCCAGCTCTAGCCTTAAACTCCACGTTGATGTCAAACACACCCTGATTTGATTAGAAAACATGCTTGAAATGCGACGCTCAAGAAATTCACGTATAATTATAAGTCGTCAAATCTGACTTATTATACTACACTTCATTCTTTTCCCCCCTCCTTTTTAACGGGAAATTAATTATGTATTTATTTAGCTCACAAGTGCTAGAATTTTTAAAATTTCGTGTTCCTATAAATATATACTCGTATGACTTGAGAATTGCGAATCTTGGGTTTTTAAGTTACAAACAAGGATAGGGACTTGGGTAATGGAGGACACAGCATAGTGTAAAAAGTTGTTACTTTTGTTATGATTTAAAGGTTATATATGCTTATAAGTTGCAAACAAGTAAAGAGTGGTTCACAACAATGAACCCAAGGTCAGACTTGTAATTTCACATGACATAAAATCAAAAGAATACAGTTGGGACTAATTAGACAACGTCAATATAAATGGTCTCGACAAACCGAGATTAGGGGACCATATCTTTCAATGTAACATGTTCCATCGTAAACACGCAACTTTATTACGACTATATACTTATTTTGATATTTGATATTAGCATGCCCAGAGATAGGTGTGTTAAAAAAACCGATTCTTAAAACCAACCCGGTCCAACCCGAAAAACCGATCAGGTTTATACCCGTGTATACATGACCCGGTTCAGGTTTTTTCACTACCCGACGGGTAGGGACCCGGGTTGGGTTTTTGAAATTCAAAATCAAGTTTGAAGCGGGTATACTACGGGTCGGGTAGGAAAACCCGATATAAAACCTGGTTTAAAAACCGGTATTCGTGGGTCAAAAACCTGGTTCGGGTCGGGTCGGGTAGGTCAACAACCCGGTTCTCATCCTTTGACCTAAAACCCAGTTCGGGTACGGGTCGGGTAGGCCCAATACCCGGTTTTGTTCACGACTACCCGGAGATGAGGAGTGTCGTATGGGCGACCGCACATGGCCCCTATTTCTATTGGGCCTTCAAATTTTACGTATAGCTCATGTGTGTTGGTTCATTTTCAAGCTCATATTTCATAACAATGCAAATCTAAAAGTTAAACCTATTATATTAGCTGGTGTAGTTTTTTAAGTTGTTTAATCTCATAAAACGGTCCAAAATTAAAACATGTGCTTCAAATCTAAAAAGTTGGTCTATCATCTTAATAGTGATGAACCTTTTTATGTCATGTATATATAAAAAAATGTATTTAAAAGGGCCTCCTTTTTGTCGTCGCACCGGGCCACCCAATTTCAAGCTCCGAGCCTGGATATTAGTAGATTGATAAGATCGATACTCCGGTGTTTATATACATACATTTTGATACATGCGGTCATTGAAATATGTACACAAGTCTATAATATTACGTATTAACGTATATGATGTTATATATACTACTAGTGTTAAACCCGTGCGATGCACGACTAACATTATAAAATGTCGTAATATGTGAATCACAAGACAAAATGATATATGAAATGGTGAAAACTTTCAGATTATAAAAGGATTTTTTATCGGTATTAGTGATACTATATAAATTTTAACCTCTCAAAAATGAATTAATAACAACATCTTTTTCCTACAATATATCAATGAAATGAGAAGGTTAATAAAAGATGTGTATGTTATAAATTGACATTTTTCTAGTTAACAAGAATTGTCTAGTCATTGTGACCTTTCCGTTTCCTATAGTTATAATATGTTAACCATGCAACAATTGATAAACAATGTGTACGTTAATAGTCTTGAGAAAAATAAATTGTAAAAATTACTATAACAATTTAGACGTTTTATTGAATAACTAATGTACATATATATGCATAAAATATAAATCATTCTACAACAATCAAATATATACCTACATTATATAGATTTGAAAAGTAATATGGAATTAATATAAGTACACGTCTTACCATTCGCATACTGAATTGTAATTAAGTTGTGTGAGATTAAAAAAAAAAAAAAAAACTCTTTAAAAAATAATAGAAATTGAATTCCCTTAATCTGTAAGATGATAATAAAAAAATGGGAAATTAATTAAAATGCCCCATTTTTTAAAAGTTTATATCGTTTTGCCCTCGAAAAAAATAAATTGACGAAATACCCCTCGAAATCGCAAATCGCAAATTTGCGATTTGCGATCCCGCGTCTTGCTTTTGCGATCCGTTCACCGATCGAGCCAACATCGTGCCATCGCAAATCGCAAACTTGCGATTTGCGATTTGCCAGTGCCATAGCCGTAGCCGATGTCGTACACGAGAAGACCAAGGGACAGTGCCATCGCAAATCGCAAAATTGCGATTTGCGATTTGCCAATGCCGTACGAGTCGTGAACGATTTCGAGTGCCAACATAGTGCCATCGCAAATCGCAATCTTGCGATTTGCGATTTACCTCCGGCTACGTCTCGGGAAAAAAAACACTTTTTAAACCTACTCTTCCTCACATATCACAAACACCTCTCTTCTCTCCGGCCCTCCCCGACCACACTACCCCTACCCCCGTACCATCGCAAATCACAACATCCTTTGCGATCTACGAACCACCACCGTTCCACCCAACCTTTTGCGTCACCACTCGGGTACGGCGCACCCCACCCCGCCATCCTTTCCCCACCCTCCGCCACCACCACCCTCCACATAGCACCACCACCACCCGACGTCCGTCCTCAGCCACACCACCGCCTTCGTCCGTTGTCTAACCACCACCTTACTATCGCAATTAACTTACCACATCCAAACAACCGGGCACGACTCACCGCCTCCGTTTACTCCGAAATCGCCACCACTCACCGCCTCCGTTTACTCCGTGAAGATGTTCGATTCTCAGGTATGGCGTTGTGTTGCTGTTTTGCTATTATAGTTGGTGTATCCAACGCGTTTGATTCGATTTTTATTCTATAAATGTGTGTGTGCACACCACGTGCTCGATGAAATGCCACAATGAAAAATAACATTAGTTTTGTTGATTTGGTTCTCTAGGTTCTACCATATTGTAGGTATATGTATATGTGTATGTATATATATATATGTATATGTGTATGTATATGTATATGTAAGTATTATAATACTATATATACGTATATGTAAAGTTCCCTATAAAGTTAAGTATATAAGTATATATAAGTATATATTATAAG
Organism: Pseudognaphalium luteoalbum; assembly: GCA_963422505.1. Classification (NCBI taxonomy): domain Eukaryota; kingdom Viridiplantae; phylum Streptophyta; class Magnoliopsida; order Asterales; family Asteraceae; genus Pseudognaphalium; species Pseudognaphalium luteoalbum. Next base: position 116,738,119 of record OY730194.1, on the reverse strand, counting down.
TATATATATCATAAGTATATATAAGTATATAAGTATATATATATAAGTATATACGTATAAGTAAATATATAAGTATGGGAATTATAAGTATATATATCATAAGTATATATAAAGTATATATATTATAAGTGTTTAAAGTATATATGTATAAGTAAATATACGGTATACATAAAGTTATAAGTATATATATAAGTATTGTAATCATTGTTGTTATAGGTAAATATATAAGTATATACGTATATATAAAGATATAAGTATATATATAAGTAAATATATAACTATATATAAAGTTGAACAATATATATAAGTATTATAATATATATAAGTAAATATATAACTATATATAAAGTTATAATTATATAGGGTATAAGTATTATAATTGTGTGTTATTAATTGCGTTGTTGTTATAGTTATCCCTGTTATTAATAATGAAACTTATTTGCTTGATTGATCAATTTTCAGGATATTTTTAGCGGAAGATTGACTTTGAAAAGTCAGTTGACTGTTGTTACCCATATCAACTCGGCGTTGACAGAAGATCAAAAAAAGATATTTAGAGATCATTGTTTTGGGCATTGGTTGGATGTGAAGGCTCAGGAAAATGACCCTGGTTTTGTACATCATATACTACAGTTTCGACGAAAGGAGCAGCCAAATCTAAAGCACCCTCAGGAGGAGGCGGATGAGTTGTGGTTTAGGGTGACCGATGACCATTTTATACGATTCGGTCGGCGGGAGTTTTGTTTGGTGATGGGTTTTCGGTTCGGTCCCAATGAAAGGATGGCGGATCACATTCCAAAAACCGTTCGAGAGAATACCCCGGCATTTAAGGAGCGGGTATTCCCGGATATATGCAATCGCAACATATATGTTTCAGACATTGAGAAGAAGTTTAAAGATAGAGGTTTGTTTAGTGGGCCCAGAAAATTGAGCGATGAGGATTGTGTGTGCGTATGTATGCTCATGTTGATATATAAAGGCTTTTTTGGAAAACAGGGTTCGCATGTTGTTGAGGATGACTATATGCGTATAGTTGAGGATTTTGGTGTTTGTGACGGGTACCCTTGGGGTAATATCATTTGGGCCAGAACTTATGAGCAGCTGGATAAGGGTTTGGAGACTCGGTTGACTCAAAGTGGGATGCAGTACACGTTGAGTGGTTTTGGCTGGGCGTGTAAGGTAGCATCGTGTTATTTATTATTGTTCGAATTGTTATATATGTATATGTATATGTATATAGGTATATATGTATATGTGTATGTATATGTATATGTATATGTGTATGTGTATGTGTATGTGTATGTATATGTGTATGTGTATGTGTATGTGTATGTGTATGTGTATGTGTATGTGTATGTGTATGTGTATGTATATGTATATGTATATGTATATGTATATGTATATGTATATGTATATTATGTATATGTATATTATGTATATATGTATATGTGTATGTATATGTATATGTATTAATATGCAAATTTCTTGTTTGGCTATTGTTTACAAGGCGTGGATTTGGGAGGCTTTTTACCGTCAGATAGAGGCAGTTGCTACAAGGCCAAAACGAGATGAAATACCACGCGGGATCTACTGGGTGCGCAAAAGGAAGGTTACTGAATTTAAAGAATTCACGCAATGGTTGAAGATTACAGTAAGTGAAATAATTGATTTAGTCACTTATTAGACTTGTTGGTAGTCTCCAATTATATTATAGAGTTGATTATATAAGGGTTGTTAATAACTGGGGAATATTGATGAGATTTTGCTGATTGGATAAGGTGAAATATTACCTGGTTTTCCCGTTTTACAAAAAGGACATTTCCAATTTTTTATAAAAATATGTGTATGTGTATGTGTATGTATATGTGTATGATGACTCGTTTTATGCAGAAGGATACTATACCAGAGCATCTTCCGAAGATAACTTTGAAGCCGAATAAGCATGAGAAGAAGTGTCAATGGTGGATTGATAGCTGGAAATATTTTGACGAACAGCTAGTTGCCGAGAGGCCAATGAAGAAGGCACAGATCGGTCAAACGGTGGATGCCGAGCCATTTGATCCCACCCCATCTCATGACGATCAGGCGACTTATGATTCCCTGGGTACAGGTCGTCGTGAGGCCTCTCAGCCGGCATCTCAGCCAGGGACTTATGATTCCTTACGAGACGAAGTGGAGACGATGAAAGAGACCATTTCCACCTTAGCCAAGCGAGTAGACGATCAACAAAATACTATAAACCGGTTATTGAAGATTGTTGAGACGCATCAGGTATAAGGTTGATTAATTCTAGCCCTTTGTATATTAAGGTGTTTTTCTTTTAACATGTACCACTTTATTTTTTCAGGATGCTGGTGATGAGGGTGATGTTGATGAGGGTTATGTTGATGAGGGTTATGTTTCTGACACCCCTCTTTTTTCTGCGGGAAAGTTCTCGGTTGCACATGGGTTGCGCCGAAGCATGCGAGATCGGCGACGTGCTCCGTCTCGACGATCGCCGTATCTTACACCGTCACATTTGAAACGAATTTTGAAGAAACCTTTGAAGGTGCAGGAGGAGGATTATGAGGAACCACAACCAGTTAATTTGGGAGTCGATGATGAGATTGTTGATTTGGTTGCGCCACCGGCTAGAGTTGCTGAGACAGTGCTTACCGAGCCGGTTGAGACAGAATCTGTTGAGCAGGAATCGTTGGCAACACGGGGTGGGGTTGCCGAGACAGTGCATGAGGAGGTTCTTGAGAAAGTGGTCACCGAGCCGGTTGAGCGAGTGGTTACAGAGGGTGTTGAGCGGGTAAAGAAGTTCAAGCGCCCGGCAAGGAAAAGGTTAGACAATAAGGAGTTACCCGAGGCAACGCTGGTGGCCATGGTTGATAGTTTGGTGAACGAGAATGGTTTTCTCACTCCTCCGCCCCCTGTGATACGTCAGGATAGAGAGATCGACGGACCATCCACAGTTGAGGAGTTATATACGAGTGGAGGCTTGGTGTGTTGCATGTTTCTTCGACCGGGCATGACTTATTAAGTTCTCAAAAATATTATGAGATGAAAACTAACATATTAAGTTGTATTTATTAATAAAATCGTGAAATTATTACTTGCAGAAAACGTCCACAAAATCAACGAAAAGCCATATGGAGGACGAAGGAGCAACGCCGTCTCAGCCGACTCACAGTTATCCGAGTGTTCATTTGAGTGACCCTTAAAATATTTATAATAGAAAACCTATGTTATGTACTAGTTAACAATGTTATTTATGTTTTTATTATCGTGGTTAATTTGAGTGAATGAAATTGCTTGTTCATTGTTGCATGTTTGAAAAGTACTTATACATCCTCATTATATAATGATTAACGTTACATAACAATTAAATGGACACTAAATAAACAGCTTATATAAGGATTAACATAATTTGGCAAACATCCAATTGATTGAAACATAAATACGAATTGCAAGATTTGACTAATCACTAATCGAATAACCGTCTTGCACTTGAAGAACCAGTCATAATCTTAGAAATTGCTACTGGCATCATTGTCCCAGAATTTGAGGGATGTGACAGATCGTTACGTGTAACATACACCTCAATTTCTCTATGTATTTTTGCGTAGTCAGTAATCTGCTTTAGTTGGTCGGCATCATCAGTTATCAATTGCAAACCATCGTCTAGGTCTTTATCATGCTCTTTAAAGTAACAAAACCACCTCTCTGGAGCACAATAACCTAGCTCTGACAAAGCGTAATCCAGAAATTTGGTGTCAAATTCATCGACATCTACACAATCAATAAACGTCAACAAACCTTGCCAATACATTCTTTGTGCGCCCTGAAAATGTCCACCGTGACGAAAAGCAATTGAAAATAACTCAGGAACTTCAGCGTATAGTTCTTCAGTAAATGGTTCTTCATTTGGAGATCGAAATTGCCAAAAGTGACCAGATTGAATCATTTTAAAAATTTTATTTTGTTTTTTTTGAAAATTGATGAAATACTTGACAATGTGTTCCTGCTTACAGTCATAGTATTTATAAACGGCAAAAGATCACGAGAATCACATAAAATCTTATCCAGAAATCTTATCCAGAAATCTTATCCAAAAATCTTAAATCCCGCAAATCACGAAAATCTTATCCAAAAATTTTATTTTCCAAAAATCACGGAAATCTTATCCAGAAATCTTATATCCCGAAAATCAATGAAAATCTTATCCAAAGTTTTTATCCAAAAGGCGAGTTATCCGGAATAAGATATGTATAGAATGTAATAATTAAATATCCAAAATATATTTTTTAGAACTTATCATTTGAATAAATGGTTCAAGTAGCAACTAACCATATTGAAAAGCTTCGGGAATCAGGATACATATATCGAAATACATTTTGGCCCATTTGTTTTAGGTCGTTGTCTTAATCCATACGAATGATTGTTTGATGTGATGCCAAGTCTTTTTCTCTAACAACCGGAAGCTCCAATTATTAAGTTTCTGGCTGGGTGATAAATATCGATCGTGAGAAGTAAATTTTAATTTAGAAAAGGGAAATCCTGTGTGTTGTCATGTTTGCCTCCCGAAAGGATAGACATAAACAGAGAGTATTTGTAGATTAAATAGGAATACATTATAGTGATTATGATCAATCTCATCAGGTGACATAATACAAATGCTATTATAGACTAAAAAAGTTATATATGTCACTCTCTAAACTTGTGCTTAGATATATGTCTAAAAAGATCATTGATACTTAAGATAAAATGAAAGATGAAGATTAGAAATGAAAATTAAAAAAGGTTAAAATTACATATCGATAACGCACATTCACTTTTGTACCAAGTTAGGTAGCAAACCCATTTTATTACTGATGTAGGTAACGAACTTTCAAATTTCATGTCTAGTTTAGTAACATGTACTACGTGGCGTTACTAAAGTTGCTATGGTAACGTCATACATATTACTTAACTCGACACAAAAGTTAAAAGCTCGCTACCTAAATTATTAATAAAATATGTTCGTTACCGAAGTCTATACAAAAGTGAAAGTTATATGCAACTTTAAATCATTTTTAAAAAATGTGAATTATAATATTTTTTGACATGTTAAGAAAATATAACATTACCCTTAGTTTAATCTTACTCAGTTAGGTAATTCTCGTAATAAAACGACTAAAGTTTTTATCCAAAAGGCGAGTTATCCGGAATAAGATATGTATATAATGTGTGTATATATATATCCAAAAGACGAGTTATCTCGGAATAAGATATGTATATAATGTGTGTATATATATCTATATATAAGATATATATATAATGTGTATATATATATATCCAAAAGACGAGTTATCTCTGAAAATGATATATACAAAATAATGTACATATATTAAAATAAGTTGTGTATATATATAAAAATTAATGCAAAAAAATAATTGTAGAAGAGCATTGGCAAATCGCAAATCGCAAGATTGCAATTTGCGACTCGTTCACATACACATGCACATCTCGTTCACGACTCGCCCAAATATCAGGCTCTTCTCGTTCACGACATCAGCTACGGCTACGGCATTGGCAAATCGCAAATCGCAAGTTTGCGATTTGCGATTTGCGATGGCACTATCCCTTGGTCTTCTCGTTCACGACATCGGCTACGGCTACGGCATTGGCAAATCGCAAATCGCAAGTTTGCGATTTGCGATTTGCGATGGCACTATATTGGCACTCGAAATCGTTCACGACTCGTACGGCGTTGGCAAATCGCAAATCGCAAGTTTGCAATTTGCGATTTGCGATCTCGAGGGGTATTTCGTCAATTTATTTTTTTCAAGGGCAAAACGATATAAACTTTTAAAAAATGGGGCATTTTAATTAATTTCCCTAAAAAAATTTCAAATTAATAAAACTTTAATGAAAGATATAATTACATTACAAGTAAGTTATCATAATTTACTAAAAGTTTGTTTATTTATTTTTTAAAAAAGAGAAAGTTAGAGAAAGTTAGAGGAATAAAAGTTATGATTAAGATGAAAAACTAAAAGATTAAATTTAGAAGGAAAATTAGATTAAAGGATGTCATGAGTTTTGACTATAATAAAAAGTTACAAGTGTTATTATATGATACATTATTTTGAATTAAAATAGTATAATTTAATTTTATTAATTACCTTATTAAATGAAAATAGTTATAATATAAATTTTAATTGAATACTACCTTATTTGGAATAAGGGTGTAGGAAAATCCACATCATCAAGTTTTTTTTTATATGGTGATGACACATAGGATTTGTATGATGTGACATGTGTATATATTTGACAAATAATAAAGGGTCTTCTCCCTTAGTTATATACTAGTATTAAACCCGTGTGATGCACGACTAGAAATATATAATATCGTAATATGTGGATCATAAATTAAAACGGTACATAAAATGTTTTAATCATATTCAACTTTATGTTGTATACACTTTATATAAGAGTGACGATTAGTAAATTGTAATTTTGTATCCATACATTATCAATTATACTTTAAGGTATTGTAGTGTACAACTGTGTAAATCATGTTTGTGGTGTACGGCTAAAAAAATGTGGTGTACGAATCACTTATCTTTAAATAATCATTTTTGTTAACATTAAAAAAAAAATATTGAGTAATTGAGTTGTGTTATTTAAACTAAAAAACTCCTCAAAAAAGAGATGATCTAGTTGATCTACCTATCCTAAAGCTTAACAAAAAAATTCAAAAGAACTATAATGAAAACTAAAATGACATTAAAAGCAAGTTCTCAAAACTCACTATAAGTTTATTATTATTTTTTAGAGAATTGGAGAGAGAAAAACCAATATTAAGATGAAAAAACCAAAAAAATTATATAAATTAAAATTAGATGGAAAAAAATATTAAATGATATCATGATTATATTTTGGACTAAATAAAAACTATAAGTGTTATCAGATGGCACATAATTCAAATTAAATTGGTTATAATTTTAATTTAATCAATTACCTTATTAAATGATATTAGTTATAATATGGATTTTAATTAATATTTCCTTATTTAGAGTAAGGGTGTAAGAAAAACCACATCATCAAGTTATTTTATATGGTGATGACACATATGATTTGTATGATATGGCATGAGTATTTATTTGACAAATAATTGAAGGTCTCCTCCCTTAGTTATAATATAAGATAAGATGTGAATAGTGAAGAGTATATAGTGAGTGAACATGTAAACATTCATTAAACTGTATGCATTTTTAAAAGACTCTTTAGCCGGAACGGAGGATGTATCGGTGTATACTCCATGTTTTGTCACATTACACTGTATACTTACGTATCATAATTTACTGCTACAAGGTTTAGGCTTCAAGTATATACGGTTATCAGTTATCACATGTTCTTGGAAAGCTATAAAATTTCAAGCAATTATGAGAGACGTATAGATAACTTGACCTTCAAAGTCAGCATATGTAGAAAACCACTTTTCTTACCGGGTGAAGTTTATAAAAAGGTACTGTAGAAAACAATAGCCCCCAGTTAATTTAGTACGAAGTATTTTTTTGGAGAAACAGAGACAAAATTTCATTCAAGAATTAATCAATTACGTATAAGCGGACCTAGGATTATTTGCATAGACACAAAACCGGTTCGATTCATATAGCACAAAATGGGCGGTTCAACCGGACGTCAAACCAGATTGAACCTGGTCCGGACAGATATCCGGTTCAGTCAAAAAACCTGTTTTTAAAACATTGCAAAATTTTGTTTTTTTTTTTTCTTTCTAACATATTTTGCACCTTTCCCTTTTAGATCCGTCTTTAAAACTCTTTGTGAATTTAAAAAAACACACATATTTTGACCAGCCAGTTAAATTTATGTTTATTTATTTTTTAACAACTGAATCTCAGGTGCATCTTATATGCATCATGCATATAGATTATTATCAATCAATACCATGTGAGCAAGGCTTAGCAAATCTTTCAAATATCACTTGCATAAGCTCTAAGCAAAGGCTAGATGCTACCAAAAAGGAGAGACAACATGATCAATTATTGACAGCAAAAATCAAGGACACGGATTATTCTGATTATATTTTATATCCAATCCACCTAGCCTAAAAAATTGAATTGCATGTAGTGTTGTTGTATGAAATAAGCATCATCATTTGATATCATATACAAATAATCAGACATAGTGTGATACAGACGAATTCATTACATGTAATCTTTTGTGTTCTACTACAAGCTGAAACGAATCATTAAACTGACATAGTAGAGATTGAGCGGTTTTAGGTTTGATACTTGCTCACAAGATGGAAGCAATACATCTGTGAGGTCTGGTTAAGTGGATCCCCTAGAGTGCTCTAGCAATAGATTTGAAGTCAGACAAGCAAGTGTGCAATATCTTTTGACGTTTCTGAAGAGACTCGCGTTCGTTCTGGAGGACATCAATTGCACCCGGTGCAACAAACATGTCCATAAATTTTTCATCATTCACCGCAAATAAATCTAGTCCCAGTGCCACCATAAGACGTTCACGACTAATCACATGAAAAAAGAAGAAGTCTGTAATACACAATGTTTGTAGTAGCATAAAGTGAATTTGATCATAAACATTTAGAAGTGGCGATTTGGACCCATTTAGTTATAAATGGTTCGTATCAGGTCGAGCTTAAAATGACCCATGTCACATGGGCAAACAGGTCAAAAGTCTCCCAAAAAGTATTTTTATTGCATAAAACCACGTGAATCATTTTATTCAAAAAATTTATACAATTACTAAACATGTAGCTTTTTAAAATTGACATACAAAACATCCGTAGTGAAAACCTAAAATTCAGCACAGAAACTGGCCCAGATTAATCCGACCCGAATCAAAAACTATCAGTTTTGACCTGTTATCCATCCCTCGAATGAGTAGTACCTAACCCTCAAATGAGAAGCCTACCATGGAGTTAGATAACCAGACTTCAAGGCTGAAGTCACAATGCGCTCAATCAAGACTTCACGTATGCGTGCAAAATGCTGTGCAGCTGACAAGCAAATCTCAGAGTACGACGAGCCTGATTGAAAGCTTATAAGGACACCTCCATTTTGAACTATTGAATTATCCATCATAATGTTGTTACCCTTTACTCTAGAATATTGTCTTTTTGCTCCACAGTCAATGTAGTTCCCGCGTTCTTTCTTAACGACATACACCTCACCAGACGGCTGGTCAGGTGACGGGGTCTCGGGCACAGTCAAATAAGCTTCCCGTGCTTCTACAACTTTTCCGGGTGTGATGCCCTCCTGATCATTCTTTTGCGGAGGTATATTTTCTTGGCCTTTCAGAGCTTTATGGTCTGACAAATCAATAAATGCTGAACTAACTGGAGCCTGGTGTCTATACGCGTTTCCACCAGCACTGGATAGGAAATCACTCTCGTAACATACTGGAGAATATGGGCTTGTAGCTGAATCTAAGTGATGCCGAACAAGTCGTTTGCAATCCTTTGCAAGATCTTTAATAAAAGAATTGTAAGAGTGCCTTAACGCAGCATGAAAACCTACATATCCGTCCATATCCACTGGTTTCTTTGAATCTGTCAAGATAATAACAGTTGATTGTGATTGATAATCTTTATTCAGTAAACTAATGTACTGTTAATAATCAATAGCATTTCAATTTGCACTCCATAACTAACTTAAGAACTTACAATCAGCATTACAAAGGTGATTTCTCTCAATAGCAAGATCAAAGAGGTTTCTTAACACAAAAGCAAGACGTTCGCAAGCTGTATCAAGCAGAGGGGCAAGCCATGACCTGGCAGCAGAACGCGCAATCTCAGCAGCAGCCTCTACAAATCCTCTTCCTCCACCTCGGCCAGCATGAGCAAGCATGATATTTGCCACCTGTGCAAAGATAATTTGTAAATTCTCTGTTATCCGATCCAAAAGGCACTAATTTGAAACTAAATTTTACCTTCTCTCTTGACACTGGAGGGCATTCAATTGAATATGTAGCCAACCGAAATTCATGCATAACTCTTTCGAATGCAGCACCGCCAAAAAGGTGAAGAGTACCATTCGGTAGCTTAATATCAGCTGTAAGACCGGGCCAGCTCCCAATTCCACTTTCTGATCTTTCCTCTTCTGTTGTTTTCCCCCATTGCTCTGGGTCGGAATCTGCTGCCCCATCTATCAGTGCACCCTTCACCATTTTGAGCAAAGACGATATGTATTCAGTCAGTTGTGATAAACAATGTTAATAAAATAAAGACTTATATTGTCACTTAATAGAACATCATCGTTCTTCCAGTCAGCTCTATGTACTAAGTTAATTACATAATTTGGCTAACAAAGAAAAGTAAACCGCACTGAAGAGCAACGCACTTTGTAATCCTCGCTGTTTATAGCAACAAATGATATGTATCAAAGAACTTGGAATTTGAACTATATCATTAAATGTTCTTGAAAGATATTTTAAGCAAGTATTTTTTTCACTATTATGAGTTGACATGGCATTTACAGGTACAATGGGTTACTATAAATGGTACCAAAGTGAAAGTGTACTGCTATAAGTGGTATATATTGCATAGTACCAAGCTAATTTGTGCAATGCACTATATAGATTTCCACGAATAAAAACATCATACCAAATGGTTGCAGATGGCAGATGCGAATAACATTGATGATCTACGGAGGTGAGCAACATCAGAAGTAGCCTGTATTTTAGAGTCCATGGAGTTTAGTTCAGCACTGACTTCACTGCAACGCTGTTCAAGCAATGCCAAAGTTGCTGGTACAGCGTCTTTATATCTCTTTTGAAGCTCAGATTCCAGATAATCGCGAAGACAACAAAAGCCAATTTGAGACTTATATTTTTCCTCATCAAATCCACCTTTGACAGAGACTCGTAGATAGTGTAAAATATCAGCATCCACCTGTGAGATTTTCCTCCGAAACTCATCATTTGAGACAATTGTCTTATCCTTTGGCAGGGCTACAAAAAAGGGTCGTGCATTCTCTCCTAGATAGCCACTTGCACTTAGATAGCTGTCCACTTCCCACCGGTCTGTAAATTCCTGAAAGCATTAGATCGTTACATACAATGACGAGTTTGACATCATTTATTAAAATATTTACTTTCGTCTTTATTATTAATTGTTACTAGAATATTTAGCTTTTTGGTACCTTAAGTCGGTTATCGAATTTGGAAACAGCAATGATTGTTCTTCTAAAGTTTGGATCAACTTCACGAATGGTATCAAGCCACAAAGATGAGCACCATTCCACACTACTTTGTTGAAGGAATACAAGGATCCTGTGGGGTGGGCTAGCCAATGACTTGACCATCGATAGAATTTCCTCTGGTGTGCTCTCAGGTTCACCCTTCTTTGCCTGCAAGTTACAGTTTTATCATACAAGTCATGCACATAAATCTCAACATTCAAATAAAAAAAAAAGTCCTATATATTACCTTGAGCACAAATCCTGGAGTGTCAATAACAGTGAGATTAGGACAGTGCGCATACTCTGCTCGCATCACTATCGGCTTAGAGGAGACCGCGGTTTTAGTTTTCTTCAACAATGCATCAGTTCTTGATTTAATGGTGTCCGCAACTTCCGATGCTAACAGTATAGGACTCCCATATTCCTCGGATTCCTCCTCCTGTCAGTAAAGCTGATACTGTTAACATATTTTCAAAGTTCGCATAATCAATTTTAATAAACCTTCTTTCATACATTCTAAAGCTTAAATTCCACCTTTCGACACACTAAAAACTAGAGTTAACTTTCTCTTTTTTCATCATAATTCGAATGCATAATCCAGATTAAACAAAAACTAAAGGTAATGGCACAAAAGGGTACTAAACTTTACCAGATTTGTCATTTCAGGTTCTCAAATCTTCTCATACCGGTTTAAGGTATTAAAACTTTTCTACATCGCCAAAAGGTATTCTTTATGTTAAAAATGGCTTTTGGTGTCATGATGCTTAGGGGTGCTCGGGTGGGCTTAATTTGAAGCTTATTAGCTTATTTCAACACAATAAGTTTCAATTTTAGTGTTTTAACTAAGCTTATTTGCTTGAGCTTATATGTTTATCGTGAGGGGAGTTTTATAAGCTTAAAATAAGCTTCAACAATCAAGCTTATTTGCTTATAGCTTAAATTTTGTAAGACTAAGCCCACCCAAACACCCCCTAAAAAGGTAAAAGAAAATCTATTTTTGATGGAAGCAAACAGAAAACTATAGTCCCACAATCATCCAAACTCATTGTTTTAACCATCATGATGCTGTTAAAAAACAACTTGCACACCATAAATTGATCAAAATAAAATAAAATCTGAGAACCGGAAATGAGAAATTTGGTAGAGTTTGTACCTTGATTAAATGTATTGCAAACCATTTTTTTTATGAACCCTAAAACTACATATTAATTTTGTAATTAATTCGCATTCCAGTGAAATAGGTCAAAATTAGAATCAACCTGAAATCGGCACCTAGGATCGAGATAAGTAGGATCATGAACCATCTGGAGCATAAGGGGCCTACGAGTACCCATTTCGACCTCGCGAACATTGAACTTGAATCCCAGAAGTGCTTCAAGAAGTGAACTTTTTCCATCAGACTGACCTCCGATGACCACGATCTCCGGAACAGGAAGCTTTTCGCCAAATGCAACCGCCGCTGCTTGAAGGCGGTTGTAGGCTTCGAATCGAGCCTTAAATGAAGACGATGCATCTGCAGTTTTACGGTGAGATTTATGGCGGTCCCTTGAAGCAGAGGATGACGAATTTTTGTCGTTTAGTGTGGTTTTGGTTGGGGTTGTTAGGAAGCCGTTAGAACTCGCCATGGCAGACGTTGGAATGGAGGGAGAAAGAGGGTTTCAGTTTTGAATTTGGAAGATGATGATATAAAATAAAATAGGTCGGTAATTGGGCCTAACGATGCCCAAGTTAATTGGGCTTGATAGCCCAATAGAGTAAAAATTACGGTTTTTTATTTTTTATCAGCTCGGTTAAATCGATTTTTAGTGTGGCAAGAAACAGTCAGTGTAACATTATCATTTAAGAAATTGGTATCTGTTATTTATAGGCAATTAAAAAAGGCGTTGATAGATGATAATTATAGATTTCTAATCCACCCATCAACAAGGTGGCCAACTGCTAAACAAAATTTGAAAAATAAATTTCTGTTGGTACCTTGCAGTAAAGATAACTTTTTTCAGTGATATAGTTGCACATACCATACAATTGTATTTTTGGTATCACATTTTTCAGAGGTTTTCATATGTGTTAGTGCTACATGTTGAGAATTCTGCATTGCAATTCTCGATAACCACTTTCTGAGAGGACAAGATACACATTTCTTAAGATCGAGCATCGGTCCGGAAAATGTTAGCCATAAAGTGAATCAACACCCTTAGTGGAATACAAGCACGACCGACTTGCATGACGAATTCAACGTAAAAGAAAACCAAACCAGGAAGTGCACTTGAAGAGCTTGTAATCTTGAACATCTGTATTATGTACGGTACATTAGTGATCAAGCATAGTTTAGCTTTGATTGCGTTCATGATTAAGGTTTATAATAGAAATTGAAGAACCCTATAATTATTCATATTGAACAGTATGTTGATGGTTTTGCCAAGTTGATTCTTCCTTTGCCATCATAGAAATCGTATGAGCTCAACTGCAAACTTTCCCTTCTTAGTTTCGTTCACTTCTCCTATCTGACCCAAATGCAAAACAACAAAATCAAATAAACATCTCTTATACGGTATACAGTTAAAGGTTGATACGTATTCTGTTATCTGACCTTTAATCTTCCTTTCCCACTTACAGAAATCATGTCTCCGCTCCTTATAGTCGTATTATTCTTTGTCACTGTCACCCAATTAACGCGCACGTCTCCATCACTGAAAAACGGGAATACAGAATGAAGAAAACGCGCGCGCACACACACACTATATAAAAAAAGTGATTTTGTTTCGTTTAACAATATCATGAAAGTTTGTCATAAAGTTACCTGATCATGCCAACTAATTTTGATCGTGAGATTTTGAATCCTGCACTTGCTATGGCATCAATCCTCATAGATGCTTCTACAGTCTTGAAAATTTTAGTCCTACAAAGAGCAATGTAATGTCAAGATTATGGCCTGTAGGCAACTTAGAAGTTAATCAATTAATATGGTAGGGATTGGTAGCAGTTTATGACCTTGGTGGCTCGTATTCAAGAGCAATTAACGGCATTTTCTTACATGTGACAGGTACATTCCCAACCTGCCATGAACAAAAGTTATGATAGACTGATGATTTCACCTTATATAAGAACTAAAAGTGAATAAGTGAAGCACCATAATACCATATATAGGTATTGTTACCTTCTCAAGTGATAAAGTGAGAAAGTCAACTAGTTCTGGAACAACAAGAACATGAGCTCCCTTTTCACCCTGTAACCAAACAAGAGAACCTACATTCTATTCAACAAATTCGATGACTAGTAACAAAATATAGTAAAACCACATTGTGTTATAACCCTTAAGAAAAGTATGATCTCGTGCCAACTTAAATAACAGAACTATAGCTAGAGGTGGCAAATTGGGTGTGTCAGGGGATTGAAAAGAGAGAATTTTGTGGTATGGATGTGTTGACCGACACTTTCGCCCAAATGTGTATGAATAATGTCAAATAACTAGCATTACAAAGAAAAAAATAAGTCACCATAATAATCTTATTATTGAATAACACGATGTATATTGTAATTTGTATGCACATAATACCGTTGGGTAGACTTTTGACGCATTCAAACAATTAGATCTTCTACCTTTTTAGCCAAATTTTCATTTTCACTTGACACATTAGAAATTAAGCATAACCCCAATCGAACTGTTTAGAAGTAAATGGATTAAAATAATGAAATTGACACCTCTATGATTAGAGGTAACTAGACCAAAATTTAGTTAGCACTTAGCAAGCATCTGAAAATTGCTTATAGACATGCACTTGGGGTGTAACAACCATTCAAGATATATGATATGGATGCTAGCCGAACATATAATGTGCAAAAACTGTTTGATATTTTTTTTTATAACTTGAGTAATACCTGCAAAAGAATATCCCCCAATTTATCTCTTACTATCCCGGTCCCAAGGATAGAGCCAAGAAAGTCACCATGGGAACAAGGTTGGAAACCAAAGTTCCCAGAAATACTGAAATGAAATCAAACTTATAACCTATAAATCAAGCCTTTCAACCAAATATAACTAGTGAAAACCACAAAAACGCAACAAAATATTCATGAACCACCTTAATGCCGCTACAGTGTCGGGATCGGTTGTCAATGCTTCTGGATGTCCAACTGATAGGCGACAACGTTCAGCTTCAGGGTAGCCTCCTTGAACATATGTTTTCACGTCTGCTAACTTGTCTATAATCATCATTGACTCCTTTAGCATGGGCGGCGTGAGAAAATCAGTATGCAGAACTTCTCGTCGTAATGATGCTCGTTTGGCCTAACACAAACCAAGATATCAATACATTAGAATCAAGACATGGCACTTCATCTGTTACTTAAAATCTGCAACACTATACATTTTAGAGTATTTGGTCAAAACATTGCAACTTTTCCTTCTTTTAACAAGTTTATAAAAGCAAAATTACCCCTTTACCCCTTGTCATGGTTATCGCATAGTTACCATTTCGATAATATGTTTCACTTCTTCATTGGAGCCCTTATCACCAACTCCCTTTAGTAAAACCTCAGTGTCCCCCTTTACAGCTTGTGCCAAATGACATATACCAATACCTGGAACATATACACAATCCCTTAGCTAACAAACAAACAAAAAAAATCAAGATTTAGGGCTTCTTCAAAATGCAAAATTGTAATGGTTTTGTAACCATTGCACCAAAAGTTTGATCACACTGTAAGGTCTTGTGCTAAAATGCAATGTGGCTACCATTATTTCCCAGAAAGTTTATAAATTTATATATAATTATGAAGTTGAATGATGAAATGCTTGAAATTGAAAGTCAGTGTGTAAACAATTCGTAATAATTTGCATTGCAAAAGGTAGTTAAATACTTCCAAACCTATGATGATTTAACATAAAAGTAAGACGAAAGCATAAAACTTTCTTCAAATTATCACAAGATTTAATAGAACTTTGAGAAGGAATGAGGATTAAAACCTGAAGAAGTCAAACGGTGATGAAATTTGTGATTAAGGAAAGTGAAGCTAGAGATGGGTATTGTCCTTTTCAGAAACGGCTGTGCTGTGGCGGCGAAGCTCATTGATGCCATGGTCATGGTCGACGGTGTGTTGCAAATCGCCGGAATCATTCAATCAAAAAGATTTTTGCAACATGTTGAGAAAGATAGTTGGCCTCACTTAAGCAAAAATGACACTAGAAAAAGAAAGGAAGGAAAATACAATAAAAGTTGTAAAAAATCCTTTTATTAATTTTGACTTGATGAGTAGTATAGTTTAAATGACTTCATCGAGGGAATCAATATCAACCACTTATTTTTCATCAAATACTTATTTTTATACATTTTTGAAACTCTAAGTCCAAAAATTATGAAATTTGCACAATAAAATTAAGCGTTTTCTCCTCTTCGATTTGTCGTCGTTCAAGGCATACTTTTGAAAACTTTTTTCCATTTTTTGGTGGGTTTTACAAATTAGTAACACAGGGGTTAATGATTGGTTGTACATGTGATTTGTGGTTAAGGTTAGGGTTTAGGGCTACGGTTTAGGGTTTAGAATTTAGGGTTAGGGTTTAACAGGGTTTAGGGTTTATTATGATTTAGGGTTTAGAGTTTTGTAAAGCGTTTAGGGTTTCGGGGCGAACCCCCAACCCTAAACCCAAACCCTAAACGCAACACTTTAATACATGCGTTAGTAAATGTAAAACTTACCAAAAAAGATGGGAAAAAACTCGTCGAAAGTATGCTTTGAGAGACGGCAAATCGAAGAGGAGAAAACGCTGAATTTTATGGTGTAATTTTCATAATTTTTCGATTTGTCGTTTGTGAGATAATTGATGTTGGGGGTAAATGGATTTTAGACATGTGGATCATTCTCTTTGTACACATGACACGATATCATTGGTTCCCTCATTCTCAAAAAAATCTTATTCTCATTTGAACCCCACCCTTACATCAATATAACGATGTTGATGATAATACAATCTAAGTATAATGTTATAAAATAATTCGTTGGTTAACATGTTATGGAAGCAACTTTATCATATAGATCTTTAATTAATGGTTGATGATTTATACAGAAAATATATTTATGTTGATGATTTATACACACACTATTGCTATCTGAGTCATTGAGAAAAGCTCAATTTTGGCAAACCCTTATCACAAAAAACTTTTACTTCTCAATAGAGATTTACATTATCATCAGTTGAAGTTTACCCGGAGCTTGGATAAAAAAGAAACGAAAATTGAGTTAATATTGAAGAAAGGAAGCTAAAGATTGGAAGCTAGGCAAAAGAGAGTTGGATCGATTGAAAAAATGAGATTTTTTCTTCCAACCGCCGGTTAAACTTTCCCGATGTACATTAGATATATTTTGACCCAATGTACCTTGGTTTCATTCTTATTCAGATGGGGATGTTCGCCATACACACTTCAATTCAATGGACTAATTGCACCATCACAACAGAAACTCGACGAAAATAGATGGATTCGAGGCTAAGGCTCATCTATAGATCAGAAGAATCCAACATTCTTGTCCATAATAATGTAAAGTAAATATTAACCACACTTGTCAACTTGTTTTAGTAGCTTAACAAACCAAGCTAACCATTTTACTGGCTTTGTTGGACTAACCAGCCCAACATATACTGTTCAACCAGTTCAATGGTTGATGCCAAAATGAAAATATTTTACTTTCACACAAAAATACGCATCCAGGCATCTAGCCATGTATTGCAGACCAACAATATAGCCTAATAGCCGTAACTAAAAGTCCAAATATTACAACTCAAATAGCGTAGAAATGTATAATAAGTGTGAAAAACTTTGCATACAAGAAATACAGTAGCTTTATGCTACAATAAAAATCAAACGAGGTAAAATAGTTAACCAACATGCTGCAAACTACTCCGTATTTCACATAATAAACATTCTGTTTCTTATCAAAAAACCAAAATGTCAAAAAAGTACACTAATCCTCCTGTTCTGGTACATGTTTCAAACTACCTCTTTCTAAACCATATATAAGAGTTCTCAGGCTGCAAGTACAAAATAGCAAAAGGAACCAACGAAAAACAAAAAAAAACGACGTCACTTTCGAACCACCAGTATCCGTTTGTTCAACCCAAGGGATGTACTGCACCCTCCTTACTTCATCTACGCATACAGGTTGTACCCAACCGCTAATAGCACAACAACAATTGCAGCAGCACCAGCAGCATAGTAATACATGTAGTTGTTAGACTTCTTACGCTTCAGTATCACCTTTGAAATCGATTCGGGTCCCTTTCCTCTGTTGCCTCGGACTCTCACTCTCACATTCTCCTTCTTCTCTTTGTTCTTTATTGTTGTCGCTTTCACCTTTTCTTCGGCCTTTTCTTCCTCCGGATCCTCTGCAGCCTCCTCCTCCGGTGCTTCCTCAGGAACCTCAACAGCTGGCATAGAAGCTTGCATTTTCTTCTTCTCTTTCTTTTCCTTGTCCTGCAAAAAAAAAACCTCATCATGTCAAAGTCTACCAAAACCCAATAAGCTGCAAAATAATTTTTAAACTGAGTAATTACCTTGAGCTTCTTCTCGGCTTCCTTCTCAGCTTTCTTTTGGGCTTTT
This sequence comes from Pseudognaphalium luteoalbum, assembly GCA_963422505.1. Taxonomy (NCBI): domain Eukaryota; kingdom Viridiplantae; phylum Streptophyta; class Magnoliopsida; order Asterales; family Asteraceae; genus Pseudognaphalium; species Pseudognaphalium luteoalbum. The sequence continues at coordinate 116,719,329 of OY730194.1, read as the reverse complement.
GCTGCAGCTTTTTCAGCCAGCTTTTTCTTCCTTTCCAAAGCTTGTTTAGCTTTTGCAATCTCCTCTTCCCTCTTTATCTCTTTCAGCTTCGACTCATCAACAACTTCTACTTTCACCGGTTTTTTCTCCAACCCAAATACTTCTTCTTCTTCTTCTACAAGAACTATTTTATCCTTTTTACCCTTTACTGTACCATTTGCTTCCTCTTTCGGCTTTTTATTGTCTTTTTCTTTCTCGACTGGAGGCGAAACAACAGCAGGAACGGGTTCTTCCTTTGGTTGTTTTGCTTTTGGTTTTGCTACAACCTCTGTCTCGACAGGAACAGGGGCCGGGAGTTCTTGTGCGATCAAGGGCTTCTCTCCAGGATTCCTCATACGTCCATCCTTGCTTAGCTGGCGCATGTCAAGTGATTGCAATATTCTTTTCTCATAATCTTCCCTGAACGCTTTACTACTGTTCCACTCGGACATGAACTTGTCGACCTATATTCATCAAGTGAACCATAAATTATTAGTTTTAAAAAACAAACTACGGGGTGTTTATAGTGATTGTGTGATATTCAATAATCAGCATGATCCAATAAAACGTGATGATCGAATACTTGAGAGTTTGGCAAATTTTGATTCTCTATGTAGTGTTGTACTTATTGATTAACAGATTTTGTGAAAAGAAGGTATGCTTGAATTACCAAAACGACATTTTTGTGAAAAAGGAGACACATTTAGTGAAATATGAACAGAAGTCTGTTAGTATATTAGTATAAATGCAGGGTTGAATGCAAAAATAACACTACAATTCGATAATCAGTTTCGTTGCAGCTGGTATGAAACTGATCAAAACGATTAACAGATTTTGTGAAAAGAAGGTATGCTTGAATTACCAAAACAACATTTTTGTGAAAAAGGAGACGCATTTAGTGAAATATGAACAGACGTCTATTAGTATATTAGTATAAATGCAGGGTTGAATGCAAAATTAACACTACAATTCGATAACCAGTTTTGTTGCAGCTGGTATGAAACTGATTAAAACGTAATAAACATATAAATGAAATGGCCCAAGAAGTTTGTAGTGAGGGAATTGACAAACCTCGGACATAGAAAGCTCTTTAAGGGCATTAACATCCTTATTTGCAGCCAGCCTTCTAGCATCATTCAATAGCGAACGGTTCTGGTAAAAGCAAGTATTCTGGAAAGGCAAGTAGCATGACAGATTATCAACAGGCCGTGTTTCAAACACATAATATGAATGTAATCAAAAGTACAAACATACCCCTTCTTCACGTTTATTCCTCAGCTCGCGAATCTTCTCATAGACCTTATCCCTTTTCTCGATAACCACATGCAATTCCTCTTCTAGAGAAGCAATAACAGTGTTTATAGCCTCTTTTTCAGTCTCTAGTGTTTTAACTTTCGCCTTGATAGCCTGTTGATCTTTGCGGGCCCCATCAAGATCCACACCAATGCTCTAGAACACAGTAGTCATAAGACAGATTAATATATGAACTTTAAGAGTCGCGCCTAACGGTGGCAAAATTTCAACCCATTTACACACATTTATCAACTACGCTTATATTTTATTTTAAACAAGTCACCCACAAAATTAGCTAAATGGAAACCGGCGAAATGTTTCCCAAAGTATTATTAATGCAAACAACTTCCTGTGTAGCTTTTTTATTAAAGTTTGGATATTTTTTACAATAAAAATACAACTCTTCAATCATATTTAACACTTGCTCAGTTCTTTGAAAACATTTAGCGATGTACCAGAAGAATATTTGTGATCAACCTGACCCATACTAACAAATTACCCACTTTCATCCGAACCTGCTACACAATCTGCAATTTACCCATACAGGATTTAGTAAAGGCATTCTTACTTTGACCTGGTCTTGAATGGCATCTTTTTCACCAACAGATTTCTGAACTTCAGCCCTCATAGCAGCATTTGCGATAACTTTATCCCTTGTTCCTTCAAGTTGTTTAATTTCTCTAATAATTTGTTTTTCCTCAGGTAGGGTATTACTTTCATGTTGAATGCGATATTGCAAGCTCTTAATCTACATACGAAGTAAGAAACAAACATTTATACAAGAAAAAGAATGCATTGAGCGTTTTATCACCACCAAAATGAATTTCATGTATTATGAAAATCGTGCTTACAACATCATTAAGCTCCGCCTCAGATGAGCATATGAAACTTCTATTGTCTTTATTAGCATCCCTTGGGCCACGCAACTTGCCTAAAGCCTGCTGCAGAGGCTCGATTTCTTTTCTCTTACCATCCATGATATTTCTAAAATGGTTTTTTTCTTCAACAAGGGCCTTCAATTGACCTATTACTTGTGCTCGTTCAGTCTAAGATAAATCAACGAATTAGATTAATCAAATATCAAGACTATCATTAATAGCATCAGCTCAAGGGTATCCATATAAAACATTACCCTTTTAGCCCTCAGCTTCTCAGTGATTGGATCCCGAGCCTGATTAAGCTTTTTAAGCTCCTTATCAGCCTGTTCAAGTTTAGCTTTCACATTCTGGTCTTCAACTGTTCGGTATTTAGCAAAATAAACCGAGTGAAACTTTTTTGCTTCAGGCCACTCATCAACTGCATCCTTCGGAAAGCTGGCCTCGGGTGCTGTTTCTACACGAACCGGCTCACTAACGTGAGTACCAGATTCATTTTCACTGACATGCCCGTTAACAATGCTCTCTTTCTTCCCGTTTTCGACTGGCACATGGGCCAACTCAGACTCAACACCATCAATAGCCATGAATTTTTTTTTCAAAGTATAATAATTTCAATAGCCTTCGGAATTCGAAAACCTGAAGCAGAAATTACAAAGAAATCAACCCAAACGTTAGAGAAAGGTGACACCTTTTTTATTCCATAAATGATTTCAAGCTTTATAAGAGCCAAATAAAGAGAGAAAAAATTGTAACTTTCTAAAAAAAATCTTGGATGAATAAATGAGCCTCTTATAAGAATCCTTCTGAAATCTGAATAACTTAATATGAAATTGATAAACTAATAATATAAAGAGAAATGTAAGGGGGGATTTAGATGTGTCTCTAAAGTGATTATTGCAATATCAAGAACTGATTAAAATTATCAATTTCTGTTTATTTAGAGTCAAAAAGCAATCAGATTGAAAAAAAACAAAACAAAAAATGTAACAAGAAGCTGAAAAACCAAACTTATATCATTCAAATACAAGTAAAGATGCCTAAGTATCCCTAACTTTAAACATAAAACTAACCTAACAAACTATCTGAATCAGATTATAACTTTACAATTTTCCAAATCACATGTCAAAACACCCCATAAAAATGATCTAAAATCCCATTTTTTTTCTCAACCCCAATCCATACAACACTAATTACCAAAATCTTTTCTGATCTTCATAATATGAATCAACAATTACCGATAAACAAAATAGTTATCACTAATCAAGATCCATACTTTATAACAAACAAATCAGTATATCTACACATCACACCACACAAACAGTTCAATCGCATGCATTACATAAATACTAAAATCAGACACAATTCAAAACCAAATACGTAAATCAAGATTTGAAATTTACATGTCAACAATCCAAAATTGACCAAACCCAGATCCAATTTACACAAAAAAAATCAAGATCGATGCAGATATAACGATGAGATTGGGGATTATCCAAAAGAGTAAGAATTAGGTAGATTGAAAACACATAATAATAAGATTAGTAACGTAAGGCTTACCAGAAACTGAAAAAAAGAGTAATAAAGATTGAATTTTATAAGTGAAGAATGATGATTTGGGGCAAAAGCATCCCTGTGATCGAGATCTCTGTAGAGAGGGAGAGGGAGAGAGAGAGAGATAGAAGAGGATGTCCGGCGACTTACGATTGTGTTTGTGTATATATATAGATGGATTTAGCGAGTACAAGCCTTCATTTGCATTTCAGATTTTTTGCATTCCCTTTTTTACCATTTTGGTAATTTAACTTTTAGTACCAATTTTTTAGTTTTTTTTACCAAGTTAATTGATTCACTTTTGTGGAACATCAATCAATTCATTTTTACAATATCCAAGAATGAGAAAAAAAAACATTGATAAAAAGAAATTGCTACATATAAACTAGCACGATGAGTGGTGACTTTGTATTTAGAGTGATCTTCTAAGAACATTGATTCTTAAAAATAGAAGAATTGAGGATACAATGTTCTCAAAATTTATTTTTGATATGGGTATGTATGGAAAAAACTGAAAGCAACGTCTAGCTTGAGATGTTAATGACATCGCTAAGAACATTGTTGGTGAGTATAAGACCATTGTGATACAGTTTTTGTAGTGAGAACATCGTTGAAATCGTTATATGTTAATGTCACTCTCTATCTTACCAATCAAAAGTTCATGAATCCTTGATAAATACCGGTAGTAGTTAACAAACTTTTTGATCGACTAATGTTCACTATGTAATTATAGCTGATTTGATGTTTTCAAGGTGATTTGACAATCTTAGGTGGAAGTTGCAATTATCATTATATTAGGTATGATCGCAAAACATAACCTATAACATATGGTTTAGTGACATCGTTTTTACGGTGTTCTCACGAAAATATTGTTTGTGAAAAAGTGGGGTGTGGAGGATGTTGAGTTTATAATGTTCTTAAAATTTATTTTGATTATTCTTTATTAATGTGTGTGTGTGGATAAGAAAAACAAGGAAAAAATAATAAAACAACGTTTTAGCTCAGACAGTACTCCAAAACGTCATCGCGATGTGGGAGGACGTCGTCAGATAGTATTCTTGAGCCAAAATTTTGACAAAACGTCGCCCACAGTGTGTGCTCTTAGGGAGTGTGTGCTCTTAGGGGTTGGTTACGCTTAACAAAATTTTAAATAGTTAAACAATATATAAAACATACATTGTCTTTAAAAAGATGGTTGTTCTTTCAACGAACAACCTTAACTCGAGATTCTTTTAATTCGATGCGATCCTTTCTCAATGACCGTACAAAAGTAACAAAAACTTTAAGAAGAAGAAAAAATACTTGCATTGGGTATGCTCTTAGATAGTCATAAAAGTAGATCTATTGCATTTATTGGTTTATGTAGTTTATTTCTCCTAATTTTATTACTCCTATCGTCACAAAATAAGTGTCTCTATATCAATTTTCACGGAGTTTAAAACATTACATTATTTGTTAGTGAAGAGTACACCTTTACTCTTCCGTTTTGCACATACTCCCAGGTATTACTTTTGGCTTATGAGAAAAAGTATTATGAAGGTTTAATGGTAAAGTTAATATCCCGATTTGATCTTATAATTTTGATATTGTGAACACAAAAATCATCATATGTAGGATCTCTATCTTGACAACCTTGGTCAATAAAAAATTAGTTCAAAGTTTATATATCCCGATCTAAAATTTCATTATAAGTTAACGAAAGGGTTTTTTAAAATGGGCAACTGAACTTTAGTGGTTAAAGTATTGTCAACTCATAAGTTGAGTGGTTAAAACGTTTAAAACAAAGTTGAGTGGTTAAAACGAAAACAAATTGAAAGTTCGTAAATTAAACTATTATTGACTCTAAGTTGAGTGGTTAAAACATTTAAAAAAAAGTTGAGTGGTTAAAACGAAAAAAAATTGAAACTTTGATGATTAAACCATTATTAACCCTTGTTATACTTATCATTCTTCTTATAAATAACAGTGATAACAGTAACGCATAATCTGAATACATTTTATTTAAGTTAATGATGTTCATGGTTACATCAAAAAATTTGTAGCATTATAGTAAAAAGTATCACAGTAAAATAGCATCGTGTTTATTCCACTCATTAAACAAGAGTCTTTGTACTCGATCTTGCCACTAGAATAATGAAGAGCTTACGTATTAATGTTGTATTGCAAGTGAGATGGTTACTAACATTGATTAGTAGTTAATCTTGGATCTTAAATATGATCGGCGTAGAACGTTGACATGTCAACGTCCATGAACAACATAAAATGTCGATGCTAAAGCGATTATATATGTTGATCATCGCCCCAACCAAACATGCAATCATCATAATTCGCCGTGAACTTTATAGTGTTAAAACATTCTAGTAATTTATTTTAAGTTTAACTTTTTACTATTATACTCTATATAATATCAATGCTTACATATGTATGCTTATTATTTTTTGAAGTTGGCTAACTTATATCTTACGGACATAAATTCGGGATCATTAAATTGAGTGAAACACACATAAACTTGTATAAATCTAAAAAGGTAAAAAGATGAACTTGAAAGAGATAATCATCATATACATACTAACATAATCCACATTATATGAATTGCATCTCGTGGGTTTGATTTTTTATTAGTGAAGCCCGACCGGTTTACTCAAATTTCTATTCTAATACAGACATGTTGGTTAGTTGGTTGGTTGATTATTGAGATCATCTAACTCTATTTGTTCATTTTCCAAGTAGAATTTCAGGTCATATAATATAAGTAATGATATATCCACCACACTTTTTGATAGATTCATCGAAATTATGCAGTATAATTTATACATTACAAACTTTCAATGCGTAATTTTGGTAGCTTTATAAAAAATGTTGTGAAAATGTCAACACCCATATAATATAGGTCACCTCTTTACCTCAAATAAACTATACTTGGTTAAAATGATTATAGAGTGAAATTTAAATGATAATTAAAATTTTGGTGATAATGAATGAAACAATAAAAAAGTGTAACATGTGTAAAACTCATTTTCTCTCAAAGTTTTTAAAATCAAATATCTCACAAATGGTATGTCGAAAAACTATAAAAATTACACTATTAAATCAACATTTTGTTATACTTCGATTTGTCATCTCACAAAGTATACTTTCGACGACTTTTTTTTTTGTTATACAAAATTAGTTCATATGTGTTACTAGCTGGCAACACATGTGTTACTCGTTGGGTATACATATGTTAGTTGTTTTCAAAACCTAACGAAAACGGGGGGAAAAGTTCGTCGATAATATAACTTGTCACATCTATAATCGAAGATAATAAAACGCTGATTTTTATGGTGCATTTTTGTGATTTTTCAACTTACCGTTTTAGAGATATTTTTAATTTTAAAAATACGGAGAAGAAAAGATTCAGTGACATATGATACATTTCTATTAATTTTTTCATTCCCACTAAAAATTGACAAACTTATAACAGTAGCCTATAAAGTTAATAAAAGTTAATAATAAATGGAATTATGAAAAAGAGGGGAAATTGGGGAAAAAACAAGAGGGTGATTGTTGGTTGATAGAGGGAAAGAAGTGGAGAAAGTAGTACAACACGTGTTGTTGTTAACCCAATCTGGTGTGGATCCCATCCATCCTTCTTCGATGATAACGAGATCCACTTCCATTTTACGTATATACCCTCCATCCCCACCTACTTATTTACTTATATGCCCCCCAGTACTTCAACTTCAAAAATCCAGCCGTTCACATTTTAGTATTTTACACAACACATATGATCATCATCATCCAAAAATATCATATATCACGACTCAAGTTTGTTTTGGTTTGTCCCTTGCTATTGTGGATTGTGTCTTTTTTAATGGTATGGTCTGCTTTTTCAAAGAAAATTGTCCAAAAATATCATATATCACAACTCAAGTTTGAAAAGTTAATAATCACCCAAGGGTGGGGTTCAAATAAGAATATAAATTTGTGTGAGAATGAGGAACCAATAATATCATGTCATATGTGAAAAGAGAATGCTCCACATGTACAAAACCCATTTACCCTCAACATCAATTATCTCACAAACGACAAATCGAAAAATCATGAAAATTGCACCATTAAATTCGGCGTTTTCTCCTCTTCGATTTGTCGTCCATCAAGGCATACTTTCGACGAGATTTTTTTTCCATTTTTTGTTGGGTTTTCACATTTACTAACACATGTGTTAAAGTGTTGCGTTTATGGTTTAGGGTTTGGGGTTTAGGGGTTAGGGTTTAGGGTTTGAGGTTTGGGGTTTCTCCCCTAAACCCCAAACCCTAAACCCTAAACGTTTTATAAAACTCTAAACCCTAAACCTTAAACTCCACTAAACCCTAAACACTACTAAACCCTAAACCCTGCTAAACCCTAACACTAACCCTAAACTCTAACATTAACCCCAAATTAAATGTATAACCAATCACTAACACACGTGTTACTAATTTGTAAGACCCACTAAAAAATGGAAGAAAAAAAAGTTATCGAAAGTATGCCTTGAGGGATGGCAAATCGAAGAGGAGAAAACGCTGAATTTTATGGTAAAATTTTCATGATTTTTCGACTTACCGTTTGTGAGATATTTAATTTTTAAAAATGTGGAGGAGAGAGAATAAAGTGACACATAACAGAAATCTGTGGGTTCCCCCATTCTCACTTAAAGTTGGTGTACTCATTTGAACATTACTCAATCACGCAAATATAAACGAAGAATGATGGAATGGTTAAACAAACATGTTAAGTTTTTAAAAAGATGATACACCATCTTGTTAAATACTTACGGTTGACACATATGGCCCTCTTTTACGATAAACATTGATACTAACCTCTAAATCTATATCTATATATCTAATATAGGGTGAGGTTCAAATGAGAATGACAAAATAAGTGAGAATGAAGGAACCAATGAGGATGCTCCATTTTCATTAGGGGTGGAATGGCACTTTAGTCATTATACTTTCTAATTAATTCAATTAGATAAATAGAAATAAAAAAAACAAATATTATTATATCTATGATTATTACATACAGAGTATACATACAGAGTATTATATCAATCGATTGTACGTACATTCAATCGCAGGGGTTCCTTAATCATCTTCATATCGATCTCAATAAACACCAAATCAAAGGTACGACTTACGTTAATTCAACAAAACACATCAATTGCAACCACGAACAGTCGATTTCTGCAGATTTGTTGTTATTCAACTAGGTTTTTAGTTGTGTGAGTTTCATCAATCATTTTTTCTGAATATATGCGGTTTCAACTTAATTATGATCTCGTACTTATGCTCCAATTTATAAAAACACAATTGTAACCTGATTTCTTATGATTCATCAATCAATTTTCATTTGATTCGGGGAAAAAAACCCGCGCAATTGTTCGACGCTTATAAATTTCTGATTAATTGAATTACAACAAAAAATAGTGTGGCATCATATGTGATAATAGTATCGAATGAAGATCAATACTTAATGTAATTCATGTGATTCGTTTTAGTTGTAAAAATTCATCAAAAACAAGTGGAAAAAACTTTCAACTCATAAAATGTGATTCACTAACACATATGATACCTAATAATTCAAAATAGTTACTTTTAAGCATGTGACACATATGTTAGTGGTTGGTAACACGTATGTTAGTGGTTTGGTAACGCATGTGTTAGTGGTAGGTAACACATGTATTAGTGATCTGTAACACATCTATTAATGGTCTCTAATACATATGTTAAAACCATTAAGTCATTAATACATGTATTACTTTGTTTAACACCATATGTGTTAGTATCACTATCAATAATACCACTATCGATTATTTGACAAAAAGAAAACAGAGGCTAAGGCAAAAGCAGAAGCTAAGGCAAAGGAGAAAGATAGCGGATGGAAAGTGGACAGTGAATTTAGATTATATAAACAGAAAATGTTGACTAGTTCTTTAATTTTCAAATATACTTTAAAATGTTTGCTATAAACTATCATTTTATTGTCTTTAGTATCATTATCACAGTTTGTTAGTATTCATATGCGAGAATTAGTACTTGTTTCTGCTCCGTTCTTTACATATATATTGCTAAAATTGCATATTATAGGATTGACAACATATGTGTTAGTGATCGGTAACACATGTGTTAGTGGTTTTTAACACATGTGTTAGTGAATTTAACACATGTGTTAGCATGCAGTAATACATGTTTTATTGGTTGGTGATACGTGTGCTAACACCATTAACACATCTTTTACTTTTATTTACTACCATATTTGTTACTATGACTGTCAAGTGTATATTACTTTTTGAGCATGTGACACATGTGTTTTTTATCGGTAACACATGTGTTAGTGAACGATAACACGTATGTTAGTAGATGGATGGTAAAATGTGTGCTAACACATATAACATATGTATTACTATCCTTTATACTATATGTGTTACAATGATTATCAAGAATACGTTACTTTACAACATGTGACATATTTGTTAGTGCTAGTGGTGGGTACCGCCAGTGTTAGTGTTAAGGAAAACAAGTGTTAGTGATAGGTAACACACGTGTTAGTTGTAGGTGACAAAAGTCTTAGTGTTAACTAACATGAGTGTTTGTGGTAGAAACACATGTGTTATTAGTAGGTAACACAATTGTTAGTGATAAGAATAATAAGTGTAAGTGGTAGGTAACACAACTGTTAGTGATAGGTAACACATGTGTTATGTGTTAGTGGTAGGTAACACAAGTTTTAAAGCACATAACACAAGTGTTCGTGGTAATAATAACAAGTGTTAGTGCTATCTAACAGGCTTGTTTGTGATAGGTAAGACAACTATTAGTGTTATCTAACACAAGTGTTAGTAGCATGTAACACAAGTGCTAGTGGCAGGAAACACAAGTGTTAGTGGCAAGTAACATAAGTGTTAGTGTAGGAAACACAAGTGTTAGTGGCTGGTAACATAAGTGTTAGCATTCTATAGCATACAACAACAGTAACAAAAATGATATAGTGAAAAAGCCAAACATCCAAATGATTTTAGCAAAAGAACATAAAGCATACTATTATAAAAAAAAACACTCAAGTGCATTATAGCGAACACACCCGATTTACCAAAAACAACATGACCCATATTGTTATCAACAAATGCATGTACTAGAGTGCATTGTAACAACCGATTCAAAAAAATAACAATACCAACACTGTCATGAACAACATCGGACCATATACTTTTCTAAAAACAATACCCCTGGAACCCTTTTCAACGTCTTCTGCGGCGTCTTAATCTACATTTGATCCGGATACTTAAGCCTTCTTTTGTGGTTCTTGATTGCATTCTTGATCATGCTCTTTATATCATCATTGCCGTGTGCACGAGAAAACTGATCAGCCATAACATGGACTCTTTCGGCAAGGATTTTGTACTCATTCTATTTTCTAGTTTCTTTCAGCAAGGATTTTGTACTCATTCTATTTTCTAGTTTCTTCCTCTGCTGTTTTCTTCTTCTTCAACTCATCAGCATCATCATCTTTCTTTCTTTCATGCTCTTCTTTCTATTTAATTGCATTTTCTTCTGTAGCCTTCTTCTTCCTCTTCCATATACAAAGAAGCGCACATTATATACATAACCTACAAAAATATAAAAACATAATATTTACGCTCAGTGTACCTATGAATTACATGAAAAACACGTTCCAAAACACTTGTGTAAATTCAAACATACCAAACATTTGTGTAAAATCAAAACATTATGTAAAACATAACTTCCAGCCCATAAAACTCGAGCTACAAAATAACCAACATTTGTGTTATCAAAACCCTAAATTCAAACCAAACACATATGCACATTCAAAACAACAAACAAAACACAAAATACAACACAAAAAGAAGTCTCACATGTGTAAAAGACAAACTGCAGCACGCCTAAACCACTTGCAGACATTAAAATCAGTATAAACAGAACTAACACGTGTGTTACCAAAACCCTAATCTCAAACAAAACACATTTAAACAAATAGCATGTAATACAATAACAAAACACAACCTATAACAAGAATATTAACATATTAATCACAGAAAGCATAAAAATAAAAATCGAAAAAACTAACGTAATGATACGGCTATGATAGGTCGAGCTTCAATCGGACTTGAAGAGGTTTTTCCTGCCGCAATCTCATCATGAAGATCCATTTACAAGTGATTCCAGTTATAAAAATCCCTGCTATATTGATTTTCAACGAGTTTCTTAACCAAAACATTTACATGTGTTAAGGGCAAGTAACACAAGTGTTAGCGGTAGCTAAACCAAGTGTTAGCGGTAGCTAACATATAGCAACAGTAAAAAAAATGATACAGTGAGAAAGAAAAACATCCACACAATTTAGCCAAAAAATAAAAATAAGAATCGTTTAATGATAGTTAACACAAGTGTTAGTGATAGTTAACACACGTGTTAGTGTTTTGTAGCACAAGTGTTAGTGCACGGTACCAAGTGTAAGTGATATTTAAACCAAATGATAGTGTCCTGTAACAAGTGTTAGTGATACTTAACAGAAGTGTTAGTATCTTGTAGCACATGTGGAAAGTTATTTTAGATTATATTACTTGCATCTTTTTTCCAGTTGTTTAATGTCCAATTAAACATTAACATGATTACCGTATAACTATCTTTTTATTATTTTTAGTATCATTAAGATAATCTTTTTAGTATTCATATACGAGAAATAGTACTTGTTTCTGCTATGAATTGCAAAAATTGCATTGTGTATGATTGGTAACACATGTGTTAGTGAAACGATAATACGTGTGTTAGTAGATGGTAAAAACGTGTGCCATTAAGACATATTACCGTCCTTTATACTATATGTGTTACAATGACTATCAAGAATACGTTACTTTAAAAAATGTGACATATTTGTTAGTGTTAGTAGTAGGTACCTCCAGTGTTAGTGGTAGGTAACACAAGCCTTAGTGTTAGTCAACACAAGTGTTAGTGGTAGTAACACATGTGTTATAAGCAGGTAACGCAAGTGTTAGTGATAAGAATAATACGTGTTAGTGGTAAGTAACACAACTGTTAGCGGCAGGTAACACATGTGTTAGTGGTAGGTAACACATGTGTTAAGGGCATGTAACACATGTGTTAGTGTCATGTAACACATGTGTTAATGGCACGTAACATAATAAACTATTAGTGTTGTCTAACACATATGTTGAGAGCAGGTAACATAAGTGTTAGCGGTAGCTAAACCAAGTATTAGCGGTAGCTAACATACAACAACAGTAAAAAAATGATATAGTGAGAAAGCAACACATCCACACAATTTAGGAAAAAAAATATAAAGCATACTACTATAAACAAATGTACTCAAGTGCATAGTAGCGAACACACCTGATTTAACAAAAAAAAAATATAACCAATACTGTTATGAACAAATGTACTAGAGTGCATCGTAGCGAACACACCCAATTCCAAAAAAATAATATATGACCAACACTGTCATAATTGATTACATCATCAGAACATATAGTTTTCTAAAAACAATCCCCGTGGAATCCTATTCAATGTCTTCTACGGCGTCTTGAACAGGGTCCTGCAGCCTCCATTTGTGGTTCCTGATCGCATTATTGATCATGTTCTTTATATCATCATCATTGTGTAAACAAGAAAACTCATCAGCCATAACATGTACTCTTTTAGCACGGATGTTGAACTCATGTAGAATCAAATTTGCAGCAAACTTTATCCACAACCAATAGCTATTAAGTAAAAACAAACCGACACAATAAATTAATAAAAAAACATACAAATAAACCATACATGATATTCATATACAACAAAAAAATATAACAAAATGATATAAGCACATTCCAAACACTTGTGTAAACTCAAAAATACTAAACACTTGTATATATTCAAGCTACAAAATAACTAACACTAATGTTACCAAAACCTTAAATTCAACCAATCAAAAATACACATTCAAATACATTTACTGAAACACTAAAATACAAACAGAGCAGGAGCATTACTTGTGTAAAAACAAAACCATAACATATCTAAAACCATTTGCAGACCTAGAATCAGTATAAACAAAGCTAACACTTGTGTTGCCAAAAACCCTAATTTCAAACAAAACACATTTACACATATATCATCCAATACAAGATCAAAACGTAGCTAACACATGTGTTACCAAACCCTAAATTCAAATGAAAATACACATACACATACACATATATCATCATGTAATACAAGATCAAAACCACCTAAAAACACAATATCAACATTTTTAACAGTAAAAACTAAACATAAACTTTGAAAATACTCACGGAATGGCACGGATCGAAGAGGCCTAACAACAATCGCCCTTGATAATGTTGTTGCTTGAGCAATCTCGCCATGAACGTCCATTATACCAATAAATCAGCATGGATGATGATTTTTAACAACCGTTCAAGAATTAGGGTTTCACAAAAATGGATTTTGGTGAAAACTATACCGTTAGAAAGATTAATCGAACAGTTTAGATGAAGGAAACGATGATTTTATCCAAAAACGACTTCGATTCGATGATTAATCGAACATATTTCGATTTCTAGGGTTTGGAGAGGATAGAGCGAGCGGGAGAGAGAGAGATTGCAGGATCTGTATGTTTTTTTTAAATAAAGTGAAAAAAGAATTAATTAATTATATGGTAAAATTACCATCCTACCCCTCTGCCCAAAATCTGATTTAGATTTATTTTTTAATCAATAAATGGGGTATTAATCTGGGCCCTTGATTTGTTAGATCTAATGGCTCACATGCATTCTCCTGTTCTCACTTTAAATGCTTGTACTTATTTGAACCCTACTCATCTAATATAACAAAATAAAAACGGTAAAGGAGTGATTGCTTTAAGTCAACTCATGAGTTACTTTAAGATTAACTTGGTCTAACTACTTAAATCAAGCTAAGCTCGTGTTACTAGAGTTCGTTTATGGTCAAGTACAAAGACAAGTACCAAAATGCTCATCTAATAAAATTATTAGTATAAGCTCTGACAACGAGTGGAAAAAGAAGAAGATAATAATCAATAATATGACGTTATATGTAAAAATGGGTTTGGGTAGGTGTAGCCAAATGAAATCTATGTATGCTATGCGAGTAGAGTAGCACCATGCGAAAATCGTAAACGAACCACACATTTTTCAATATATCATAGTATATGCTGTTGACTCAGATTTTTGAAAATCTTAGGAAAATCCAATTTATTTTCTGTCATAATTGACAACTAATAATATCTTTTTGTAATATACAATAAGACTATTTTATTACTTATATAATTGTAACTTGTCATCAAAATAACAATTACAAAAATAAAATCACGTACATGTAGACGTGTATGTAACACAATGTTTAATAGTACATATTGACGTGTGTATAGTAACCCATATGGTTATTGCAATAAATGACCATATATATTAAATTATTAATAATGTACATATGAAAAATGAATGCAGTTGCTTGACACTAGATTGGAAAACCTAAAAGAAGAACAACAAAGTAAACTTCGTGAACCGTAACAAATTACCATTGAGTCAGAAAAAGAACTATCAAGCAAAATGGAAAAATTCCGACGTTCCTTAGCATCGACGTTGGCAATTGCTTCAAACGTTATCCCATCCGATTCATTTGAAATAGCCAATAACATGGGGCAAATGGCTTTGCCATCGAAAAATTAGGTTCATTTGAAGTATACCTAAACCAGGTATTACCATTTACCTCCATCAGATTGCTGATGAGATACTAATACTTATGCATCAATGTACCTAATATAGTTATGTAGTTTTGTTTTTTTACTTCAACTTTCATTTTATATGGATTGAATATTAGGCTGAGATATTGTGGGAATCAACATTACAACAGTTGCATAAACTACTTACAACAACACAATCAGCACGTGCCATTTTTGTGATATACGACTACTTCCAACGTATTCGTGAACTAAGCGCTCTTTGGATTGATCGTCCGAAATAATAACATATGACCAACCTATTTTGTGTTTAATTATTTTAGCGTTTCCATATCGATGCCATCGGGTTTTGGAGACCCACGTTCTACCAAACTGAACTAAGAGCGCTTTTTTCTCATAAAATATAAGACCCTTTCAGAATTTTGAGTTTCAATACAACGTTATATTTTTGTTCTTGAACTTAAATTGTCTGTGTTAAATTGTGCTTATCAACTATACCGTGCACATGCCAATATATTAGTTTACATTCCTAACTAATCATCACGTACAATTATTACAAATATCCATAATGCATCTCGTGAAACCGCGGATCTTAAGCTAGTTATATTTAATTTGGCTCCAGCAAATTTATTCACAATTAAATTTATGATACAGTAACTAGTAGTAATTTTTTTAAAAATTTATGTGAAATCTTCGTCTATAGAGTTGCATTTTACTTTTGGAGGTAAATAATTGGATGAGACTTTTTGAAAAATAAAAAATAAAAAATAAAAAAGAGGAATATAATAAAAATACTTTATCTATTTATTTAGAGATATAGATAATAGATAAAGTCGTTGTTACTTGTTAGAGAAGACCTAACACCTAATCACTTAATCAGCTTCATTGCATCAACCTCTTACATAATTATCGGATTAATATGTGCTGGCTCTAGAAAATCTTAAAATCATGATCAAATTTCACATCACAAGCTTTCATAATTATATTTGAAAATCAAAATATCATCAATGTTATATATTCTTATGAGATGAGATGTTATTATGTTAGGTTAGATCTTGTAGTATGTAACAAAGGTTTTTGCTAGAAAATAATCTGAAGGATCCGTTTACGTGGAGGATCAAAACAGATTAATCTTATTGACATGTCATTCCAACAAAACATAATCACATTTAATGTAAAAAAAAAACAAAAAATGTGATTTACTAATACGGGCCCACAGTCCCACACCACTGAACTATGAACCCTCCTTCTTTGGGCTGCTGATAACAGGCCCATTACACGAACTATCCATATTTAGATATCATCCACAAAATGAGAGTCACTTCTCATTTGGTACCTATGATGGGCCACACGCCCACACTACAACATAAAAAAATTACTTCCGTTTTTTGTCACAAAATTAAATTCCATTGGTTTACCACAATATATAGCCTAGTTAAGACCATGGGATACATATATGTGCATGCATACCAAGATATTTCTTTTGCACTTGAGCTATAATATACCACCATAATACATGTGTTATGAAGCAGAATATAAAATATGTTGTAATTCACAACTCAACGATAGTTGTATATTCTTGTAAATGATGGTGAATTGTATATTGGGTTTATTATCTCTTGATGTATTACCAATGATGGTAAATAAATAACGATAACTTGATATGTAGAGTTAGACATTCAAAATGGCTTAATAATGAACAGATAATTGAAAAAATAAAGTTACTAACACATTTAAATAAAAAAGTGTTGTCTTAATTTTTAAAATATTTAAATTAAACTAGAAAAATGCATTACATGTACTATATAGATAATTAGATATGTAAACCGGAATGTATTCCACAAGACGTGCTTACATGTATGAGTATCTAAAGGTGGGTAGTTCCGTTGGTGTGTACATGATAATAAAGCATTGTAGTATCCTACTACTCCGTATTATTTAAGGAAATATTGCATTATTGTGTGATCACTTTTTGGTAGTTGGTTTTTCCAAGATTGTGGTTGTTTTTTTCTTTATTAATGGAAATTTTAGATGTTTAACTTCTTTGAAAAAACTTTTATATATATATATATATATATATATATATATATATATATATATATATATAACTTATTAAATAAATAAACCATTAATATAAGACTAAGCATTTGATTTTCTCTATTATAACCAATCAAAAAGTATCTTACATCAAATTGTGGAAAATTGAACACTAATGCGACACTTAACCTTATGATACCCGGGAGTCGTTACTCGTTGCGATGGAAGGTAAGGTAGTTGGGTTCGGTTGGCCTCATTTTTAAATGGACATTCATTCATATATCCTAATAACAACTTGGACTTGACACCATATATAGTAGTAGAGTAATATGTTTGGCAAACACACTTATATTAGATTTAACATATGATAATAGAAAAATAAATTAGATTCGACACTTGAGTTGAGCCGTCGTTATTTTGCAACTAAACTCACCTTAGTCAATTGTCATTATTATTTGAATTTGAATTACTTCCTTCCCCTTATATTGTGTATCTTCAAATGAACCTTGTGTGTATATATGCTGTAAAAAGAAAATGAAAAAAAAATGAATGTTTTGCTTTTTACCTTAAAAACCTTTAAAATCAATATGTAAATTATACTGTAGTTAAAAATGGTTGGTTATAATATTAATAGGTGCATTTCATTAGCCGAGCTACTCTTAACGGTGGCACTCAACTGCCGACTTATTGGAAAAAAGAGTCGATTAGCCAACTTTTTAATCTATTTTCCTCAACTTTATTATTAGTAAAATTAAAAGTAAATAAATATTCACTTATTTTTTGTTTTGTTTCCTATAATACAATTATACCGATTTGTATGGGAGACGAGGGTGAACGAGGTAGTCGACATTTAAGACCTCCAAATTATAAGGGTCTAAAAATATGTGTGGTTGTGTATATGTATATGTGTATGTGTATGTGTATAATCTGATTATTAATTACAAGAAAATATATATGTTATATTTGTTTTAAAGGTGAATTGAGCCAAAACATAAAGAATAAAAAAAGTATATTATGGCTCTTTATAGAGCCTCATTTCGTCAATTAATCATGTTTTTGCTTAGGGCATCTCAAAATTCAAAGACGGACTTGCCGATTTGTTAATCTCTTATTCTCAGTTAATCAACTACCATATAGGATGCATATGTTTTTGTTTAGAGCCTCTCAAAAATTCTGAGATGGCTCTGCCGATTTGTTACTCTCTTACTTAGTTAATCAACTACCATATAATATCGTATAAGATACATAAACGATCGAGTAATATATTAGGATGTTACAATATGATACATGTACGTCTTAAGAAGAAAAATGGGTGTTGATAAATACAATTTGAGTTTTGATGTCTACCATCAATATTTTATACAGTTAAAGCATACAGTACAACTGCTTAATGCACATTTGTGTTGTATGAATCAAATTTTATGTTGTATTATCAACTTCCAAGAAAAATGTTTGATGTACTTAGTAGTTTGGATTTGAAATTACATTTAAAGATTTGGTAATTCAATTGTAGTATATACATTACGATATTTGGTGAATGTTAGATATATATATATAAAAAAAGAACAAGCGATATTATTCGTGTATTATAACCTTGTATGTATATGTATATGTATATGTATATTATATTATTTATTATTTATATTTATTAAACGTGATATGATTATTATTTTTTCAAAGAAATATTACCTGTAGTACACATTCACACCTAGGTACGTGTCTACATTTACATGGCTCTCAAATAAAGAATTATTTATAGGTCAAATGGTACACTTAATGAAAAATCAACGATTCAGCCCAAATTGTCAACATAAACAAATAGATCTCGATCAAAGTAAAAAAATAAGAAAAAGAATCTTAAAATCATTTCTATTACAGCAAAACAGCCGTCTAATTTTATGATGTCGTGTCGATTTTAGCAGCATCGGGTCTCATATAAATACAAGATCTTTTTTTGATGACATAAAAAACCAGGATTTTTAATCAAAAAGTAATCTTCCTCAACAGAAACAGTAACATGATAATAAATTAAAGTAAATACAAATCAAATCGATAAACACTTTGTTCTCCCCCCCCTCTCTCTCTCTCTCTGTTAACTGCTATTCCCTTTTAATTTTTCTAAATTCTTTTGAACGTGGATGCTTGCAGTTTATCAACAGATTCAAGCAAGGTAATTAATTTATTGTAAATTTGTATTGGGTTTTAATTTGTTTGTAATGGGTTTGTGTTAAATTTTTTTAATTTGTTAAAAATCTGATGCAATCGGTAATGGGTATGCCTGTTCTTGAGCTCTGTTTTCTAATTGTGTAACTGTCAACATGTGATCTTTCTTTGTGCATATTTTAACTTTTTCTCTAGATTAGTGATGTGAATATTGACTTTCTGTTGTATCAGTGTGATCTGATTTTATTTTGGATCTGTAACTGTTTGAATCCTCATGTGATTTGATGGTATTTCTATTTAGGATTATGAGAATTCGATTAAACACACATTATTATGTGTTGTTATGTTGGCTTAAGATTAGGAACTGAGAATTAACATGTTACATAAAAATAAATTCTTTGTGTATGATCTAGTGAGGATTTAAGATGTTCCACTACTAGCATGATATGCAAATCATCCTAGGGATGGACTACAATTATAGTATTTTTTTACTCTGGACTTGGAAACATTATAAACTTTTTGTATATGCATACCCTGGTTTCCATTTAAGTCTGCTCACTGTTCAATAAAATCTACTCGTGAATTGGAGTTAATGTTCTTGTTTTTGTTTTTCATGCAACAGTCTTCGATTGGATTGCCGTAATCAATACATGAAGAAGATCTTGTGAGACTTGCTGGCTATTGAATTGTAGTAAACCTAAGGTGGTTTTGTGGAAGGGTGGGTTAGATCATGATAAAACTTAAAGAAATCAAATATTTTCATTCAGAAAAAAGATGGGCATTTCCTCTTGCAATAACCTCAATTGTATGTTTATTCCTTTTGGCAACTTGTTTCAATATGGGACTCCTTCCTCCTTTGTACAAAATAAATTCATTTTTCCCATTATTCAACACTCATGTTTCCTCAAATCAAACAATCCCACATTTTGCCGAAGAGAAGATTAAGTCTCCTATTTTACAGTCGTCTCGTCCCTCGCTCCCTCATTTTGCGTATTTGATTTCTGGATCAAAAGGAGATTTAAATAAACTTTGGAGGACACTTAGAGCGTTGTATCATCCATGGAATTATTATGTTCTCCATCTTGATCTTGAATCAGAACCAGATGAGCGAATGGAGCTTGCAGCACGTGTTGAAAAGGATCCAATGTTTGCTAAAGTTGGGAATGTTTTTATGATCACGAAAGCAAATATGGTAACTTATAGAGGTCCCACTATGGTGTCGAATACGCTTCATGCATGTGCCATTCTTCTAAAGAGGAATAAAGATTGGGATTGGTTTATAAACCTTAGTGCCTCGGACTATCCTCTAGTGACTCAAGATGGTAAGTGTTGGTAACTTTCTAAGCCATATTTTTTTTGTTGTGAAAATGAACAATTTTGGACAAAATGTGGTGTTTAGGTTTTTTCTGTAACTCTTCATACTGTCTTTGCAAGAGTGATAGTTTGTTTGCAGCAAAATGCCAAGGATAAAGGGTGGAAAAATTAGTTCATCTATGATATATGTTAATTACAGGTGCAAATTTGTGTTTTGTGTCTAACATGTCAAGCGGGTAAAATGAAAAGAATAGCTTTAAGGGGGAACAGGTTGATAGACGCCCAGGTGTATTTTAATGCATAAAACCTCCTAACTAGTTTTTAATCTCGAATTTGTATTATTGTTATACTAGTACAACTAGTACAACTTCTGTGATCATGAATGGCACACTCTTTTTTTCCTAATAATGAAATGTTTTGGACATAAAGTGTTTTGTGTCAACCTAAGACGTTGTAGCCTGTACTAAAAATTACTCATTTTGACCCGATTATGTGGCTTGTGACTTGGTGACCAACCCGCCTGTCCTCCTGATTTTGTCACCCGTTGTAACTATTTTAAATGATGGTTATTAAATGCAATATATGTACATGTTGCAAGAATTGAGCAAAGCATGATGGTATTATAAGTGGAAAAGAAACGATCACACATGACACGTTTTGTCCTAAACTGCTCCTTTTAGCAATGCATAGTCTTCTTTTTATTTTTGTAAGAACTATTATCCGTTTGCAGCTAAAAGTCAACTATTATGGTTTGAAAGTCTATCATTAACAAATGATATCAAGTCGGTTACTTGAACAAATCTAATTGATTTCTTATTGTATGTGCAGATCTTCTTTCTACATTCCGTAATCTGAATCGAGACTGGAATTTCGTCGAGCACACAAGTCAATTGGGCTGGAAGGAGTAGGCTCCCTCACTTACAGACACCACGGGTGGCAATTTTAACCTGTTTTGGTGAAAATGGGCTTATTTTGGCTTTATTTTCATGCCAACGGGTCAGTCGGGTGGGATTATGAAAAAATTTACTAAAAAGGCAACATTGTTATTGTGATAATAATTTTGTGGCTTGTGACTATTGTGATAATAATTTTGATAATCATATTCAATATATTAGTAATCTATAGTATAGAATAAGACAGCAATGTTAGTGGGTTAACCCACTTCGACCCAAGCTATTTTGAACCATCTTGAAGGGTTTACTGTTATCCAACTCGCCTGTTTTGCCACCTATAGCAGACACACACATACATGTGTGCAATTATTAGAATCTGAACCTACTTCACATATGCAGGGATCAAAGAGCTATGCCATTGATGGTTGACCCTGGACTCTATGAAAACAAGAAGTCTGATATCTTTTGGGTGCAACCAAATAGGCCTCTGCCAACAGCATTTAAATTGTTTACCGGTAAGTGTCCCCACATTATATAGTTTCACACAGTTTTATATAAAATTTCATTATTTTCACATTACTTTTATTTACAAATGCAAATCTGTAACCGTCAGCCGACATCCGAAATAGTTTTGAAGCAAAATTGGTGATGCGTATCTCAGATAATTTACTGATGCACATTACATCCATAAATAGTGATTTCAATGTATATATACTTGTCTTTTTGTTGGATCAAAAGTATGATTTCTGAGAAAATGCAAAATCTAGTTTTGTAAAAAGTGATCTTTGAAAAATCTGTGGAATTTTAGATGCCAGCCATCATCATATATGGCAGTTTTTGTTTTCATAATTTCATCCTTGAATGTTTTAAATTTCATACTTTTATTTACACAATATTGTTCTTGTAATCTATTAACTGTAAAAAGAATGTCTGAATGTGCAGGATCAGCTTGGATGGTTCTATCACGATCATTTGTAGAATACTGCATATGGGGTTGGGATAATCTTCCACGAACTCTACTCATGTACTACACAAATTTCGTCTCTTCACCCGAAGGTTACTTTCAGACCGTTATCTGCAACGTTCCAGACTTTATACCTACTGTGGTCAACCACGACATGCACTTTATTTCATGGGACAACCCTCCAAAACAGCATCCTCATGTGCTCAACATCAACGACACTGCAAAAATGATAAAAAGTGGGGCTGCATTTGCTCGTAAATTTAACCAAGATACTTCTGTTTTGGATAGAATTGATAATGAATTACTACATCGACCCAATGGGAGCTTCACTCCAGGTGGATGGTGCAAAAGTGGCTCGTCTTGTTCTAAGGTCGGGAAAGCCACCCGAGTTAAACCCGGCCCAGGAGCTAAAAGGCTTCGAAAACTTATAAACAAGTTAGTTAAATCAGCTAAAGATGGAAATCAATGTCAATAGGTTAGATTCTTTACTTTTGAGATAGAAGGAAGATGGGGAAGAGACCGAGATGTAATATGATCATACATTATACTAGTAGCATTTTTGCTTGTGGAGTATTGAAATATATATATTCAATCTGCAAGCCCAATATTGACTCCGTTGGGACTGCATTTTTGCTATTGTATGCTGGCAGTTATACTTATAAGTTTAGCTCATCTGGTTTAGAGGTTACCATAAGCAAACACCACAGTTGAGTTTCTTTCTGTGCAGTGAATGTTGAGTTTATATAAAACTTCCATGTATAGTATTTTTCTTGGCTTAAGCTGAAGTTTGATCCATGGAGTTGTGGATTTTAAGAAGTAAAAATGTGCATTTGATACTAAAGAATTAATATTTTTTTGGTCAACTATATTTAAAATTTTGATAAGCTAATTAAGCATATTTGATCGCAGAAAGATACATGTACCTGATTCATCTACAAAGTACATTATATGTTGGTTTTGCTAAACTGTGTCATACGGACTAAAAAAAGTACATCTTAGACATATTAATTACCGATTCCGAGGATTAGTTGATTACATGTATTCTTAATTATACATGGAAAGCTTGAGACTGATAAACATATACAGTAGTACTTTCTTAATGGAAGAGGCAAATATAGAGAAATCCTTATTCTGTAATATTGTTGGCTGGTCAAAACATTTCAACATGTTTCGCGCCGCACTTAAAAGTTGTCACGTTAAATTTCTGTTTGACCCAATATCAAACCTGCACATCTTTTTTCATCTCTAGTTTATACTAAAATTTCAGCCATCTTATTGTCATGCGAAATATAACTAGTTCCTTAAGTTAAGGTCAGATAAGTCAGAATTTCAGAAGAATAATCATATATGTTAGCAAATGAATCTGAACACCAAATACTTACAAGATATACGTAAACATGATCTACTCCCAAGTTTTCCCTTTTCAACTAAATATTGCCGCAATACAATTGATGATCGTCAAGATCATCATCCTTTAGAAAGGATAAAAGTTGTCCTAAATTTGTGTCTCTATAAACAATTCTACTCTTAAAAAGTATATGTGTACCTTCTAAACCATTTCTAAGAGCTTAATATCTCCCATTGAATTTGCAGCAACCAAAGTGGAAGTTTGATTACGCCAACAGACGGATGACACGAATTGTTCGGAGTCATCAACTTCATCTCCTGAGATCGGATCAATCGTATGGAATTTGTATGATAAAGCAGGCATAGGGAAAGCTTTATGGTAGATAAAAACCTGTGACACGTTTAGAAGCATACCAACGATTAGTGCGACCAATATTCTGAGAATAACAAACAACAATGTACTACATCATGTGATTAAAAGTACCTCATTTGTTTCTGAACCAGTAGCGATGTAGCCATCAGATACAGATAAACCAACGAAGTTCTGGAGATGAGAAAATAATTGAAAACGATATTATATAAGTTAACTGGTAGCGTCTATTACAAAGTAATAAGCAAACTAATTGTCTTACCCTTTTTTTTGGGAAATGACCATATAGTCCATAATGCCAACTATGAGTATCAAAGGAGCCCACTCAACTATGCAATTAGGTTTTATACCAAATCAAGCTAATTACCTACTTAACGTTGTAGGTATACAATCCCTGATTAATCGTTGTTTGTTGTAAATATTGATGAAGTAAACTTCCGATGCTTAAATTTAAATATGAGTCAATTACAAATTTTGTCACTATGGTCACAATAAACTAGCAGGTTTAGTCCTAGAGGTTTAACTGCTGCAATTCCGCTCCAAAATAGGTTTAATGTTACAATCAAGTCCATATAATGATATAATTGACTACTTTCAAATATTAAACTTTTTTATTTGCGGAACACAATATCCATTCTCTTATTTTATGGCATCATTAGGATTGCGTTTGGGATAAATGGACTCACTTGCATGGTTGGATGTATAATGTATTCTTTAATATATTGACGAGGAACTTAGATTGATAGACACGGTTTAATTAAGGGTATAAATTTGAAAAAATGGGGTTGATAACCATAGAATTAGAAATCTTCCATACCCACCTTATGGGTTGGATTTAATCCATACCAATTCGTGTTCCACCATCATATCAAACTCATACCATAGTAATTCATACTGCCAACCAAATGCCACCTTACAATTGGCATTTTCCCCTTCTTTTATATTGACGAATAAGAAAGAAAGTTGCAACACCAGAAAAACAAGAAGAAATTTACCTTGACATTTGTGTGGCCTGTGAATGACTGAAGTGGACAGTCAACGACATGGGATGAGCACTCTGCCAAATCCCAAAGCTTCAGCGTGTTATCAGTAGATGATGATACAAGAGTCATCGAGTCTATAAATTTAACATAGCTAACAGTTTTTTCATGTCCAACAAAAGTGCAAACGGGTCTACTTGCATTGCGAAGATCATAATGATATATTCTATGATCTGCTGAACCGAATGCAATTGAGTTGCCAGAACCTGAAGGAAACTGAACGCAACAGACATTTGCCTTTGTCTTAATGGTACCAACACTTGTTCCCTGAAGTAGCAGAAAGAAAAAGAAGTTACTATACATCCGGATAATATTCAAGACAGTGGTGATAATCCAATAATAGAATTGCCTGATTGATATTTAGTTTGAAAGCTTGACATCCACCAAGGGCAAGAATAGAATTGCCTGATTGATATTCCAGAGCTTTACAGAACCGTCATCACTTCCACTGGCTAGCAATGTGGGATCTGCTGATGAGAAGTCCACTGACCACGCACGCCTCTCGTGCTCCCTCATTTCCAAATACACCTGATTCCGTGTAACATCCCATACCTGAAAATTTTCCAAAAGAATAATTCATGTTAAGTGTTGCTAAAAACTAACTTTGCATTTTGGAAGCGATTATCTGACTATTGCAACTTTGAGTAACATTAATAAGTTTTACTGGTAACGTACCTGTACTATTCCTTCAAAATTACTTGAAGCAATCTGACCTTTAATATATCTGTTCCAACATATACTGCTAAGTTTCGCTCTACTTGCCATTTCAACAACAGGGTAATTAATGTCACGATGGCCGTTCAATACTGAATCATATTCAAAAACTTTAATTTTCTTATTTACACCGGCTGTTGCAAAGAATTCTCCATCCCGATCAAAACTCAGAGAACATACAAGGTTGGAAGAACCTAAAAGGTCAGCTTGTTTCAGATCTGCCATCACTTTCAATTTACTATAAGACAAGTACTTGCATAATCCATCCAAGAAAGTACTTATCCACCGACTTTTCCTACCCGCAAGCCGATCTTTTGACAAAAAATCATTAACGGAGCTTCTTTCTGTAAGAACAATCGATTCTTTACCCTCACTGCTAATTGGCGAGTTTTTAGGCAAAAATTTGCCTGCTGGTTTCAGGGCCCTGCGCCTAGTTAAAAAGTAAGCTGATTCTAGTTTCCTAAAGTTTTTCATCAAACGAGGATTTTTTAAGATTGCATTCTCTTGATTTTCAGATGTCTGATGCTCTTCTTGATGAAAGTTGGTGTAATGAGATTCAATGGTCGGTCGGATGCGTTTTCTGGACCCCGAGCTAGCAGAGTCATCAATAGGAGAAATGTCTACAAGTCCGAGATCCAAACTTGATCCTAGTGTTTTGTTAATAGACGGTTGCAATTTCATAGCTTCTTCCAAATCAGAAGTCAGAACAGAAACCGTACTACGCAAATTTTCTGCAGCTTCCTGCTTGCGTTGTTTCATCATTAATAGAAACTCAAGCAACAACTCCTGCTCGTCGATCCTTTCTTTTAATTCTATTGCTGCTACTCGCTCATCTAAGTTGTCTCTTAGTTTAGTAAGAAACTCACTTTGCAACACTTCACTGATAGCACACAAGATTTCTTTAGCACAAGAACTTCTGGAATATATTAAAGCGGGATAATGCCTTTTGGAGGCTATTCAACTACAAAAGTTTTATGCCACTTAACTGTGAAAAGTTAGTTATGTAAGCGGTTCATCAGTACAAAAATTCAGTCAAAATATCCAGAAATAACAAAAATACCATTGACGACCAATACATGTCTTTGGTTGTTAAAACTTTAAAAAGATTAGCTTCAACAATTTTGCTTCAAATTTTTGGTCGTCAAAATATATGATCAAATTTTTGGTCGTCAAAATATATGAACAAAAACTTCGAAGAGGGTTTTGTCGAAGTCATCCAATAAATGTAAAGGAATAATCAAGCCTAAGGGCACGCTTGACTAGAACTATACTTGAACCTTGAAATTCAACTAGAGCTAGCTCAAGCTTGAGCTTGATAAACTTAAGTATACTTTCAAGCTCAGCCCCGACTCATTTATAAGTATCAAGTTTATTTATATTGGTATTCATTCGTGTAGTTAATTACACAGATCCTGTGTGCAACAAAGACAAAACACGGTATCAGTCTTGTAAGTATTGAAAAATTAGAGAGCTGAAACTGTTATTCTGTCTTTAAATGCTCTGAATAGCACCCAATTAGTGTGCAGTCAATTGAACAAATGAAATCTTCCTTGTTTATAGTATACTACTAATCAAATGGGTAGTACTCCGTGTTAAACTATAAATCGATTAAATACTTCCGAGCTTGGATAGACTCGACTTGATCATAAAGTACGTGTAACTATGTAACTATTTATACACATTCCCACAAACAAAGGTATATAAAGAAGAGGTAAAATAACACATGCTCGATAAGGCTGACAAGCCTTATGAACCGAACAATTTAAATTCTCCAGCTCGATAGGAAAGTCTACTAGAGTAGCTCGAGAATTACGTCAACTTTGAATAATTTTCAAGTAGGTGTTGTGCAACTCGTGAGATTGCATCCTATATACATGACAATTGATGTACAAATTCTAAACTGAAAAAATAAAATAAGACTAAAATATAGTTTGGCTAGAGATGCCCCCTTGAAATCAATGATATTTTAGATTATAATTGAACTCGACAGCATGATATAAGCTATTTCACCACTTTCCGGCATCATATTGGCAGGGGTGGAAGCAGGAAATTTACATGGAGGGGACAAAAATAAAATTATCTTGTTAGGGAACAAAATTTTAAAATCATCATTAATACCTTAACAAATTTTCCCTTTTTACGTGCATATTGGTCATATTTTGCATAAATGAATCTAGTTACATACGTGGATGGTGTCTTTTAAACATTTTATATTGAGTAGCCCACATGAAACTTTGACATAGCTCAATAGTTGGCATTATGGGTATTACAGTTTGCATAAG
Source organism: Pseudognaphalium luteoalbum (assembly GCA_963422505.1). Classification (NCBI taxonomy): domain Eukaryota; kingdom Viridiplantae; phylum Streptophyta; class Magnoliopsida; order Asterales; family Asteraceae; genus Pseudognaphalium; species Pseudognaphalium luteoalbum. The sequence goes on along the minus strand of OY730194.1, from coordinate 116,690,729 downwards.
TTGACTAAAGGGAACTCACTCGATTTTTGGTCTACTAGCAGACTCGGGATGGAGTAACCACAGGCAAAACAACGCTTCTTTGGGCCACTTCAGTAGTAACTGAGGAGGAAAGACTCGATGTCTCATGTTAGACATTGTTGCATTTTTCTCTTCTGCCGAGCTACATGTGCAATATAACTGTTGACAGTAATAGATTAAGGCAGATTAAAGAAGGATACGCATGGTAAAACAAGGGGTTGGTTGCCCCCTAACATTTTGTCTTTATTTATTCTTTAAATAATTAAAGAATAAATATTAGCTTATTACAATAATGATCCTGTATCAGAAGGCTAAAAAAGCTTGATTATGTTACGGGCTACTTATAATCCATTCAACAAGTTTGACCCGTTCTCCTTTTGGTATTATCAGTTTGAACCGTCGGCGTGGAAATAAAGCTTAATTAACCTGTTTTCACATAAAGAGAAGGAAATAACACAAATACAAGAACTATGCTAAAAATAGACCTCAAAGAGAAGGGCCCCGAGTCGATAAACATCAGAAGCGCAAGAACTTGGAAAACCAGCAGCCTCCTCCGGGCTCATGTACCAATTGGTTTCCATTTCCAATATATGTTTCATGGGGAATCTCGGTTTCTTTTCTTCTGCTTGCTCAATGTAACTGGCCTCTAAATTCTCCAAACTGGATTGCAGCCAAGTGTTATCAGATAACGAACGGGCGACATGTCTGAGATTCTGGGGAACAGGTGAACACGAGGCCTTAAAATCTGTATCCGAATCCGAATCTGAGCAAGAAGCAGACTCTATGAAGGACACATGATTTAACGAGGACTTGACGAAACAAGAGGGCCGGATATTATGAACAACAATCCCCTGAGAATGTGCCAAGTTTACGATTTCAACTATCTGCATAAATATATGCAAGCATTCATATGCATCAACTACCCGTTTTCTGTCATCTAACCATTGTCTCAGGCTTACATCTTTGTAGTCCACCGGTCGAATAACCGCACCACCATCTTCGCGAAAGTAACCAAATTGCGTACTAACGCGATTCAATTGAGCTTTATCATGATCAGATATAGGGTTTCTGTTTGAAATCTCTGAATAATTCAACCCCCTAGAACTACCAGATATCTGATAACCAATTTCAGAAGAATTCTCCATTATCAGCCACAGATTTAGTCATAAAGATGACATTTTAGCTCCATACAACAATCTTCCACATACTCATAGTGCAAAAAGTCTTAACTTTATCTAATTCTTAGCAATTCCCTTTTGCCCTGAACACATTTACCAATAAAAAAACTTAAAACCATACAAAACAACATTGATATCAGTGAAAGTCAAAAATAAAATCATATATTAAATTACTTTCATCATTTAGAACGAAATTTGTACTGAATTATGTAAAGTTTACAGAAAATCATAGACTAAATACGGAGTATATTACAATCAAATCACAGAATCCCATATGGAAACTATCATGCAAACTGCAGTAAAAAAAATTAAGAGAGGAACATAGTAGTAGTACCAGTAATCACCATGGGGTTTCTTGAGTTTTATGCAAACAAGAACACCATAAAGCACAAACCTTTTTCATTAAAATTTTGTTACCATACATACAAAGGGTACAAAGTTTTTTTCTCTTTCTTTTTTTTATTACTATAAATAGAAATAAATAACAAATAGATTCTCCCCACAAAAATCTCTAGCCGCCTATTATAGTTTCTTTCAAGTCCATGATCTGAAATACCCAATTGTTTAATCTTGATTTCGAGTTACAAAAATGATTTCAATGATTTCTTTATTTCTTGTTTTCGGACTCGATGTTCCTAGCCCACTCATTCTTCATCAACATACGTGGCACTTCCATGGCCTCCCACTCTTCACCAATAGATTTTTTAGTTTGTTTTTTATGTTTATAATTTGAGTAAATAATACTACGTAATTCATAAAGATTCATGAACGTGTGGGGTTTAGTGACTTGGTCAATTAATACTACTATTAAAATTGTATCATCAACATAAAGAATTTTATTAGAGGTCGCCAAATAATAATTAAATATAGAACAAAAGGTGGAGTATCAAGTTAGTTAATTTAGAGCACTGGGTGTGGTAACACTGTGTTTACAGTGTTTTTGGTGTTGTGTTGTGATTTTAAAATTCCGTGGTGTGGTAACAGTGTTGTGGACAGTGTTCTGAACAGTGTTCTGAAATATTTTATTATTTGTTTTATTTGTTTGTTTAATGTAAAATGGGGAAAAGAAAAAAAAAATAATAAAAAATGGTTAAACGTCGTGTGAGACACCGTGTGAATTCCAACGCCGGACGAAAACGCTGTGAAAAACGCCGTGGCGGGGTGGAAAAACGCCGTTCGACGGCGTTTTTGGCGAAAAACGCCGACGAATCCCTCCCCACACCGTATGCTCTTATGGTTTCAATTTCATCTATTTGGACAAACAAATTCTTCTCACAAGAATTTGTTTTTCCAAAATAGATGGAAATCATAAAAGTGAAACCATATGATTTGAGCATATGCTAACTTTGAGTACTCACACACATAAAGCTATACCGTTATCACACACATTACTATCACAAATATATAATTTTATTTTTGAATATGCATAATTGTATATCATCTTCACGACTTAAACCTCCAATCTCATATTAAAATGTCACTTTAATACTATTTGACGAATGCCAATAATGTTTTAATATAAGCATATACATTTACTAGTTTCGTCCAACTTTGCATGGCAAGCACCTATCAACTTTAATCTAATCAGTTACCATAAGACAACTTTTTAAACTCAAAATAAGGGACACAAAATCGTACCATAACACCCTTATTATCATAATCTTGATATTTTCCATTTTACCTCTCTAACCCACGACATTGTTTATGGCGACCAATTGAATGCTTCTCCCAAAAAGCATACGCTTAACTACCGAGATAACTACCATATAGTAACATATTGCTACAAAATGAATGCGTCAATCTTAATCAGGTGTACTATATTGAATCCTATATCGCTTTTATTCACAAGTCACAACCCATTTAAAATTCGTTAACATGTGACACATACGTCCTGTACTCTTGAGTCGTGACTCTTCACTCAATGACCACGATTTCATGTATGCTAATTGTCCATTTACCGGCTATATAATTTTGCAATAAATCTAGAACATGGTTTTGAACTTTAAAAATCTTCACATTTGAGCTTTCAAATAGAGGTAGCAATTTTTTTTTTATTGGTTTTTTTATAACATCCTACTTCATTCTTTTTTTTTTTTCATTTTCTTAGTCAAAGTAAAAAAAAGTTTGGTGAAAACCCAATGAGTCAACCCGACTCGAGATCCATCTAACCTGGTTATGTTTAGACACATCATCCACTCCTGCTAATTATCCCATTTATATCCGGACCCATTTAAATTCAAACTTATGACCCAGCCCGACCGACTCACTCATTTTGCCGCTTATACTTCAAATGTTAATGTTTCTTTTACTCGTTACTATAATATAAAACGTTGAAGTCAGAAGAAGAATAGGGATGTTATTAAAAATCTGATGTAATAATTTCATTCAGTGGTCGCTTTGTAGCCGAAAGCGAATCGCCCATCAAAGTCCATGACACTAATTTATTTATTTGTTTAACATACAAAACAATTTAATACTTTATTATGGGCACTATAATTCATCGATTTATAAAATTTGGATATTGATAGCAGAAAATTCATTATTCGTTTTTTAATATATCATATTATTTGCATTGCAACTATAGAATATAAAACGAAAGACCTCAGATACTGAGTGTTACAAGTGGTGCTTTCCATGATTACCTTTATTCTATGACACAACGAAAAAAAAGTCGATATATTAACTTGCACAATGAAAAAAAAAAGTAATTATTCTATGACACAATGAAAAAAAAGTCGATATATTAACTTGCATTTAGGAAATAAAAAGGTTAAACATAACCTAATGTCAAAGTGATATGTTATTCTCCCCGTTAATGCAAATTCTGATAGTATTTCACAATGCTTCATCCTCATTAATTTAATAGATTTTGAGTTTTGATGGATAGTGCCCAGACAATGCATAAAGTTATTAAACATAGAATTGAACATCAAATAAACATAAAAGTTTCCATATTAATTATTAATTTTATTTATATATTATAAATGGAAGGTAAGTTTGTGATTACTTAATACAGTAACAAAAAAGGGTAGATGTTTATTAAATGTTTTCGGTATAAATTATATATGAAAGCGTTATATATTGCCGTTAGATCAATATGTTACAAAATGACAAAACCCATAAACTTTACAAATATCTTAAATATTACTTTAAATTTAATGTTATTTAATTACAGATCTATCATAAAAAGATTATTGCTTGAAATAGAAATGATAGATGCCCCTATTTATTCCTATAACAATGATGCAATGATTTGAAAACCGGTTGAACCGGTCCGGTTCGACCGGGAAAAATAGGTTTTCCGGCCAGTTGGAAACCGGTTTTGACTATGAATTGACCGGTCAACGAATCGGACGTTCGGTCAAAATTGGACCGGTCGATCGGGAACCGGACGGTTCAACCGGGTTTTTTAATATTTTTTTATAAAATGATGACGTGGCACCGGTTGAGGGGCGGTTCGACCGGACCAGTTGAACCAGAACTGGATGACAAACAGAATCGATCCGGTTTCCGGTTTTCAAAACATTGCAATGATGTGTATATACAATCTATAATACAGTACATATGCGACAAGTCCTTATTGCACTCTAAGGTACAACTTCTACTACAAGATCATGACATCTCTAGCACTGTCGACGGCATCAAATATCTCGAAAGATAATTACGATTATATCCTTTAACAACACCCCCACCAGGCATCGCTGTTACTGTCGGCAATAATAATAATAAACAACATTTCTTCTTCATACTTTGCCCTCTTTACCTTCTTTCTTCTATAAACCCTTTTCAATTGTCAATGTTTCTCAGTTGATTTATTATTATTCACGGGTTAGTATTTGAACCTTCTGTCAATAAAATATTTGTGGGTTCTTTTTATTGGCTCTGTATATCAAGAAAAGGATCAATCTTTGATTGGGGTTATCCGATTTCATCAGAATTTTTCATCCGGGTATTATTATTTTAGCTAAAGTTTGAATCTTTATGCCAAAAAAATTGTGGGTTTGTATAAATATCTGATCTTGGTGATGAATTTTGTTAGGTTGATGTTAGGGTGATCTCTTTAGGGTTTACTATTTCTGATTAAAAGAAATGGGGAATTTTAAGTTCTGTGTTATTTTTGTTAAATTAGGGCTATAGAATTGGTTTATACCAAATGGGTTGTCTTTAGCATTTGGTTATGTTGAAAGACTTTGTGTGCTGAAGTACTTAAATTTGGTGTTTTATGATATGGGATCATCAGGGTTTTTCTCAATTTGTTTAATTTATTCGATAGTGGCTTTAAGCTGTGGAACCCTAATGATGTTTTATAGCCATGAGATGTTTGCATTCAGTCATGGGAATGAAATTGCAGTTAAGTTATTGGGATCAACACCTCATGACCAGTTGTTAATTAAGACCTCTGATTCATTCTCTGGGTTGCTTTTATTTGCTGTTGGGATCTTGTTGTTCATGGTGGCATTTGTGAAAGATAGAGACTTTCAGAGCTTTTTTGCAAAAGGGTGTGTGCTTCTTCACATTGCTATGGCAATTTGGAGGATTTACTTTGAGAGTAAGCTTGAAGAACTCGGTCGTGATTGGCTGAGGCTGGTTCTTGGTGATTTTGTGTTGGCACTTTCGTGGGTGTTGTTTCTTGTGTACAGTTGGAGAGAAAAATATGATTAGGCGTTCAGACAGTCGCCTCAAGGCTCGTTCTTGAATTGGGTCAAAACCTGCTCATGAATTGTTTCAAGATTAATTCTTGGATCGAGTCTGCAGCTTGCACCATCTCTCTTTAGTGATTTACGAAGGAATGGCCTTCAGTAATGGAGGTTGTGAAGGTGCTTATTGATCCTGTTTGGCTTGCAGGGGCACATATTTTCTTGATTGTGATTAGTAAATCTTGGGAGACTTCAACTTTTTTTTTTTTTGTTTGTATTCTTTTTCTTTTCATGTTTAAAGAAAAAAGCTTTGATTTTTTTGCCTTTATATGCTGATGTTCAATGTAAAGCTTCTTATTTCTAGATATAAATATGAAATTTCTTGATTGTTGATTTTTGTATCATTGCCTTTTTGCTTGATTTGCTCTGTATACTTGTGTTTCTGACTCAGTTAGTCGCTTGGTCAGTATATTTGTCATGGCTCTTCCTTTGGCGTAACTGTACCAATACTAGCCAATGGTTGTGTACTTGAATCTTGAATGGTTCAAATGCCATTAGTGATGTGCTTTTGTGAGTACCTGTCATTCAAAGAAGAGTCCCTTTGATCCAGGAACTTGATCACTTAACACACAGGGGCCAGCCTCCTTGTTTGGTCGTTAGCAATGTTTGCTGTGCTCTGTATTGGATATACATATAATTGTTCAATCTATTAGTTTGTCGATTTATTTTGGTCCATAACTAAATGTTTTCAGATATGTTAGGCTCATTCCCTTTATAAATGGTTCGTAAGACAGAGTTGGATCCTTTCGTGTTGAAGGCTTGCAAGGCGTTTTACATGCCTCGTACAAGATCCATATAGTTAGTCCATTTCAAGCATTTTGATATTCATTTAAAATGAATAGACTTGAGCTTTTATATGTAAATGTTGTAAAGTCAAACAAGTTGATCATGAATTCTAAGTTAGACGATGTACAGAATTAATTCCTCACAGTAAATATACACGGACTCGATCAACAGGAGATGAGGAGCATAACATATTAACATATATATATATATATATATATATATATATATATATATATATATATATATATATATATATTAATCATATTGATATTGATTAGGTGCAATTAGTTCTTTGCATTTTTATTTATTTATTATTTTTTGATTTGAAAGGAATTTACGACATGAATTTAATCCAAATAAATTAGTACTTCTTGAACGCTCCATAGTACAATAGTAAAATGTCCCGTGTTAATATAAACAAAAGGGTACTATTTGTAAACAACGTATGGTTAGGTATGGTTAGGGATCGGGAGTGGAACATAAACCCAGGTTGAGGGACTGGGACTGCAAAAAACGACCTCGGGGGCTGACAACGTACATACCACAAGGACTGACAACGTAATTTACTCTAAATTTAATTTGGGTCAAACTTTAGTAATTGTGTAATCAAGTTGTAAAATGGAGGATATAGAATTTAGAGTGACCCAAGTATTGATATTCTAATTTTTGTGGGCACTTAACAAAAACACATAATGCAACTAATAAAATACAGTTTTTCATCAGAAATTGACGTACACCGAATAGCCTACGTTGACATGTTAATATATTAGACCAATTTGATCATATAACGTGGCAGGTATATTTTGAAAGAGCCTGTAAATAACAGTGGTCCGCGTTGCACCCGATTGTGTACGCTTTGTTATGCGGCGTTCAAACGCAACACGTTATTAGTCGTATTTCGCTCCAAAAACTAAATCTCCCAAATTTCCTTAATCACATCGTTGAAATTCATAATTTTCATCAGTTTTCTGCTGATAATCAATCAGGTACGCCACTTCAATCGTCTTTGATTTTACGTACTCTCTCATGATATTACGGTAATATTAAATTAATTATCCCTCTACCACTTAGGGTTTTATTTTCTAGGGTTTATAAGCTTGTTTGTTGGATTGACATAAATTATAATAATTGTGTAATTGTAATTATTCAGGAACTTGTAAACATGAGTGGGTTACAGACACAGGATTTCTCTACTTCTTTAAGAATTACCAAAGCACCAAAAGAACAACAAGAATCAAATGTTGTTGTGACGTCATCATCTGAAACGAAGCCAAAGAAGAAAATTTGTTGTGCTTGCCCTGACACTAAGAAGCTGAGGGATGAATGTGTTGTCGAACACGGTGAATCGGCTTGCTCGAAATGGATCGAAGCTCATCGCTTATGTCTTCGATCTGAAGGATTCAATGTATGATGATTGAAACCAGGATTATATCAGTTACATGGAGAGAGATAAAAAAAATTGAATTTTCCTGTCTTTTTAGCTTAGGGGATATCAAGCTGAAAATAAATGAATTTTGATTGATTACTTTATTGAGCTATGGAGGATGATTCTTGTTTCGATATGTTCTTTTTATTTGGTTTACGGTATTGATTGAATCTTTAATAATAACAGCAGATTTCTTGATGTGGTACTATGAGTTCTCATTGTCTTGTATGCATATGCTATAGTGAGTTTGCATGTAAAGCTGGTGTAGATACACTTTACGTCACACTTGCAGTTGCCAGCGTCCTTGGAAGATGTTATAGAGCTTCACAATAGGTGCAAATTCTTAATTAGTAGCTTGCAGTTAAGTGTAAGGTTCCTTGTTTAATACGTTAATATGTACTTATGTTATACTAATAGTTTCCAAAAGAAGTATAGGGATAGTGGTATCCATAGATGATACATACTGCATGATAGAGGTTTTTTTTCTTGTTTGTGGTGCTATCACTAGGTATTATCCATGTAGTGAACTTTCAGTGTAATGCATAGTTTTGTATTGCATCTTGCAAAAAAGGTTTTAAGTAGTTTTGTGTCTGATGGGCATACCACAAAACCAAGCTTGAACATTTTGTAGTGTTCAATATATAGAGGTATCTGTGGATGAATATTTGACTCTGCTGTTATTTGAGTTATACACAATCAAAGCTGTTGCAATAGTTCCAGAAATAGGTAATATGATGCCTTTGTCATAAGGGTGTGTGTATTTGGAGAATAACGTTATCCTAATGGTATCAAGTACAATAATTGTGTACTCTAGGTTTCGGAAGATGATTTGAATTGCTATATTCACAAGAGATGTGTTTACTTTGCTGCTTATACTTTCTAGATGGCATCAGTGACTAATATTACTCTATGCTATCTGTTATTAATTTGGTTTAGTCAATGATGTCTGAAAGGATTCATTGAGCTCTAAGAAAATAATTGCTTAATTCATGTCAGTAATCATGGCTCTATGTATATGAATGCTATATAGAGTTTTGCTATGAAACTTGAGAATTAATGAAGTCTCTAAAGTGTACGCTGATGCAATCTAGGATATGTACAATGGTGTAGAAAACGTTTGCAGATCATTGGAATATGACTGCACCAGTGGTGGGGTCTAGGCTCTTATAGTTTGATTTAGTCTTGATTATACACAATTAGCCATGGTGTTTCCTTTCGAGGGTCGGTGTTGTTAGCGGACCATTAATTGTAACGGGCTTAGCCCGCTTTATTATGTTTCTATTCATTATATATTGTATGCTGGACCTAATTAGTGATCAATGGAAAGTCATAATTGAAATAAGTGTTTCAAGTAGATGGATTTATTCATCGAATGTTAGACAGTGTAAACAACATATATGCTGTGGTAGCAAACATTTTGATTAGTGATATGCTTCCTTATCAACTTATATGTTGAAGCTATTATATAAATTTATTCTGAAATCTAATAAAAAATTCGGATTATGTGTGTTGTAAAAGATGAGCTAAAAGTACATACCTTTATCTAGGCATGAACTTGGAATAGGTACATAGTAATATGGTGTGTAGGCTATTCCTCAGAAACATCTGTAATTTGTGCAATAGGCAGCTGTTTAAACACTTAAGCTTGTCATATATATCTCATCTGGATAACTTCATACGAAGTATTATTATACCTCTTGTGGTAATGCTCATAGCAATGACTAGAATGGTAGTATTTGCATTACTAAATTAAAAATGATGTAATTCCTAGGAGAAGAGAATAGTTCTAAAAGTTCTAAAATATACACACATAAGTTTTATGGTATTATCTTCCAATTGATTATTGAGGCTCGGATGAAATGATACCACGAGACAGAGCTTGAAGGTGTTTTAAGTCTTGATGCTGTTAGTAAGCCACTAGACGAGGAGACACCTAGAGTCACAATGGATGGTTTATGGGAAGCCCTTTTATATAATTTGTTCTAGAGTTAGAAGTAAAAAGTTGCATTGATGTTGGTGCAGTTTGATATATGTAAGTGTAGTTTTATTTTAATGGTTTATGAGTATTTTTTAATATATGTTAGTAGTATTGATTTTTGGATTGTTCTATCCGTTTTCAGGTGAGCCATTGCATCAAATAATCTCTTGCACAAAACAGGATCACTTTATGCCACAGCAATAAGTATTGTCATATAATCTTGGACCATGGTTGCATATACATGACCATCATACACAGACACTAGTGCACGACCTACTCTAATCTTCTTTATTCGAAACTAAAACATAACCATGCAGTTTTATTTAGCCATAGACTAAAGTTAGCTACTGGACGCCAATGAGTTCCTCTTACTTTGTGTAGTTGATTTAGTGACCACATGTGCAGTTGGCGCAGCTGCAGTTAGCACCACACTTGCACTTGTCATCATTCTCAGCTGCAGGAACCTCCATAGCAATAGTCTCGAAGGGGCTGCAAATTAAAGAAGGTATATCAAAAATTTATCTGATAACCAAAAAAATTTAAACAATGAGATTACCTTATCTCAGTTTTGGCTATGGTCACTGCATATTCGTTTCCTTTCTTGCTGCAATTCTAGCGTAATTTGGTCATATAGTTATGCTCAGAACTTAAGGTTAAAGGTGGCAAGATGGGTGGGTCAAACTAATTTGGTACAAGTCAAAACGGGTCAGGTTAGGCTGACCCGAAACACCCTTTGTTCACATAATTTAGATTCATTATAACTTATATTAGCTAGTGTCAAATAGATTATTTCATCAAATAATAATGATAATAATAAAATCTTCTGACCCTTTTACTTTTAACACATCTTTTTACTTTATCCGTTTGGCCTGTTATACAATAACCCTAAGTAAGAAGTAACTGAGTTGAAATTGCCACCATACTTAAAATGATGAGAAATAGAAATGAACACATCACTTACGTGCAATTGTCAAAGCAGTCACAGTTGCCAGAAGAAGACATCGTTAGTAATATGAAGTTACAAAGGGGGAACTGTAGATTAAGCAGATATCAAAGATTGTTTTAAAATTGCTATATCTCCAAAACTTATGCATTGTCTGGTATTTATAGATGTGGTGGTCATTGTCATTGGTCAGGGGCCAACTAATAATCCCATAATGGAATCCACATAAAGGTTTAAGTTGTATGTAGACCATCCAAGCAGGACTGTACTTTTTCAGCATAGATTCCTTCTAAAATCAGCTTTCATCTGGACATTTGCACAAGCTTGTGGTGTTATATCTCTTGTTATAGCTTTTGATTAAAGCACATATTCGTTCCGTTTTCATTTTGGAATAGTTAGACATGATGTGTTGAATGGCTAAGATTGGATTTATGTTTCTGCATGGAGTTGTAAAATGGTATGCAAAGTAAGCAACCCGTTAATTCAACATCAACCTGTTCTTATCATATAGTGTAGTTACTTAATCTTGTAGAATTATACTGTTACCAGTTGCCACCATTTCAGTATTTCACCTCTCGTTAGAAACCACCGTGTAGGCATCACTCGATCGGGTCAAAGTAATTGGAATCATCAGGAGAAGTCAAACTTGCCAAGGTTCGACTTACTAAACAGGTATTTAAAGTTGTGAATCCACATAAACTTAAGCTTAAGAGGAGTATGTACTTTTTAATCTAATCTAATACAGTACATGACATGTTAGTTCTTCGTGTATATATTTACAGAATTACAGTGATATACAAATAAAATAGTAACGTGTAATTTTGATTTGATCCTATAATTCCTTAAGTTCGTAAAATCTTGCACAATGAGTTCTAGCACGTGACATGATTTTGGAATTTCGTTTTAATTGATCAAGATCGATTTATGAAATCATTACTCTGCAGTCTGCAAGTATACCTCAAGGAAAGATTGAATTGACAAAGAAAAAACAAATACAAGGGTTGAGCATGCAAAACTTAAAACTTGAAGGGCGTGTTGTAATCCAATTGGATTATGGATGCCGATATACTCGGCCATTTAAATCCTCATTAGAATTAGATTCTTGATTTACAAACTTTAAAACCTAACAAAAAATTTAACAGCGCAACAGAACAACTGGGGATCCAACTTTCAACAATATTATTCAGGTATCTTTGATATACATACTGTATATTGCAGTTACTAATGATCTATGAAAAGCCTTTTAATTTATCATCTTCCTAATCCTTTAATTCTGATACTGTGTCATCAAGTTTATACACTGATATTGAGTTTTGTACGCGAACTGTTTACCGTCATGTATTTTAGTATTGATTATATGATTTATTATTATTTATCAAAGGGTTTTGGCTTATCGGTATCGTGGTGACCCTTTCAAGTTCCAAACATGATGTAGGAGTTCTAGTGATGGGACAAGTGTATATATTTGTGGATAAGTGTAAATATTCGTGATAATGGAACTTGTACTTGCGTTTTTTACAAAATAAAGAGTATTGATTGTATGATTTAAGCTATGCTATCGGTTTATTCGATATCATATACTTTTGAGATATATTGTTTCGAGGTCATAATTTTTAATGGATGTTAGTGTGTGTGATTTTGAAAAGGTAAAACACTTACATTTATCCACGAATATTCATAACAGCACAATATTATTAGAGCATCTGCAATGCCGTGACTTAGCACCGTTAAATAGAAAGACAAAATTCATCTGCACCATGCATTTACCACTGTGGATGTGCCACATCACTCTACGCATTAAGACCCGTTGGTGTCTGTACACACTCGTCTTGAAACGCATAAGTGGACCCATTACAGCATTTATTCCCTTCAAATGTATTCATTTCTTTCCATTGTGTACTGATTAAAATTTATTTAGTAGAAAAATGATAGGTGTTTTTACATCGCCTATTTCTTTCTGTTTTTCCCTTACAATTTATTTAGTTTATATTTATATTTACTATATCAACTTTATAGTGTAAAAGAATTCGTGATTTATTTTACATAATTGTTTTAGTCTGTTATTAATAAAAACTCATATAGAAAAAAAGTAGTAAAGTAATAGATTTAATAAAGAAAATAATACGATGATGTGGTAATGTATTAAACTTTTATAGTTTAATGCATTGTAGGGATTTTATGTAAAAGTATGGAATGATGATGTGTCAATGCATTAAACTATGTAGGGTTTAATGTAGTGGAGATGCTCTTAGGTTACCAGGAAAAAATATTATTATTTTCATTTCTATGTTTGAGCCTTTTAGGAGTTTGGTAATGGGCTGGATTTAAATGAAAGTGGGCTTGTGTGAGGTGGTCCTTTTAACAAAGTGAATTGTCATGTAACAACAGTAGCTTCAGTTCAACATTTATGGAAAATTGCTTGATGAATTATATTTACCTAATTTGGGATGAAAAATAAGTAAATATGATACTTCTATTTTGAGACTTAAAGATATAAAAGCATAAAAATGACCCTTATGACCTCTGTGTGTTCAGTACAACGCGTAAAACTTAGTGGAGAGAGTTACATGTTACTCTTTTGATGCAACAAACTTTTCCAAATTGATGCACTGTATTTTTTCTTTTGAATGCTATATATGGAATCATGATTATGACTGGTGCATCGAAATCGTAACTTGTTATATAAATGTTCGTTGGATTTAATTTATAATCGACAAAGTAAAGTTGTCTTATCTCTATTCTGTGCTATTGTGGGTAGATTTCTAGCAAGTTAACCGGCAATGGATTCCAAAGTTGAGGTAGCTTCTCCATCGACGCTAGAAGAAAACGAGGTAAGTAGGAGAACAACATCCATGTTGGATTCTTGATCGTTTATTTATTGGCTTTCTTATATGGTATATGTATATGATCATGAATGCAGTTGGTTTTATCTATGTGTTGATAGTGAAAAGTTCTAATGTAGTAGTTCCAATTTAATATGATTTCATGTGATGAGTGTCTTGATATAGACATGATTAACTTAACGATGAAATATATATGTTGATTTGTGTCAATTTCGTTCAATTGGTACAATTACGCTTCTTTTTAGATAACAATGTCTTTATCTATTCTTAGGGTGTCACTGATATTGTGAACAAGTACAGGAAGTTCAAGAAGTTTGATATTGCTAACGACTATTCTGATCATCACTATGCAAAGACAAAATCAGCAAAGCAGGTAAGTGCAGCGTTAATTGAATTTTCCTTCATACACTTTATGATGTTTATTACTCGTAAAAAAAAAGAGTAAATTACATTTTTCATCCTTGTGGTTTTTCATTTTTCCACTCTCGGTCCTTATACTTTTTTAATTACAATTGTCATACTTATGTTTTGTGCTTTTTCCAAGTTAATCCTTTTACCTTTTTAATTACAATGGTCATCCTTATGTTTTGTACTTTTTCCTAAGTTAGTCCTTTTAGTGTATAAACGACTAAACTAGCCTTTTAAATTTCTTTTTTGATTTCGATATCTTTCCTTATGATTTTTTTACTTATCTATACCTCTTATAATTCATTTCCGCTTATTCTTTAAAAAAAAATTAGTTGGTAGATTTGATATTTGATTAATGAAAAGTGTAGTTAGTGGAGAATAAGTAGATTAAATATTTTGAGGTTTTCCGATATTTCTTTTGATAAGTTTTTATGGAAGAAGTGGAAATGAATTATAAGGGGTATAGATAAGTGAAAAAATTATATGAAAATATATCGAAATCAAAAAAGAAATTTAAAAGGCTAATTTAGTCATTTATACACTCAAAGGACTAATTTGGGAAAAAGTCCAAAACATAAGGATGACCATTGTAATTAAAAAAGTAAAAGGACTAACTTGGGAAAAAGGACAAAATATAAGGATGACAATTGTAATTAAAAAAGTAAAAGAACTAGGAGTGAGAAAATGAAAAACCACAAGGATGAAAAATGTAATTTACCCTAAAAACAAATTGCAGCCACCAAAAAACTGGGCTAAAAGGATTGAAGAAGAATGGAGGTTTCTCAAGAAGGGCTTGCCTGGTCTGTTCTGCCATTTCTGCAACTTGTTTTGTAATCTGTATATTAGAAATTAAAGTAAATTTCTATTGGGTTACAGATATGATATATGTAAGGGTGTATGAATCGAGAATGGATCTCTTGAGAGCTGCGATAAAGGGATCAGAAGGGACACCATATCATGATGGTCTTTTTTTCTTTGATGTGTACTTCCCAGAAAACTATCCTAACGAGCCACCTGTATGTCTTATGATCACTTTTTTATCCATTATATGCTATAGTTCGATAAAGACGATAAAATCTATATTAAATTATTCTATTCCAGAAAGTGTACTATCATTCTGGTGGCCTAAGGCTTAATCCAAATCTCTATGCCAGCGGCCTTGTTTGCTTGAGCATACTAAACACTTGGAGTGGTACCACGAATGAGAAATGGAGACCTAGCGTTTCAACTATGCTCCAAGTTTTGGTCTCTATTCAGGGTCTAGTTTTGAATGCGGAGCCCTATTTCAATGAACCTGGATATGAAGCATCAATTGGCACTGTTGCTGGAAAAAATGGGTCGCTAAAATACAATGAGCGTACTATAATTTTATCTCTCAAAACTATGCTTTACACCATGAAGAAACCACCCAAGGTAATGTAAAGGCTAACTATAAGATTCTATAATCCATTTACTTATTAATTCGTTGATTTGGTTTGTGTGAAATATTAGCTAAAAAGGAACGGGTCAAAACCCAAGCAGGCTGAAAATCAAGTGAAGTCTATTTTTAATGCAGAATGCTGCTATCTTAATATCTGACCATTTATGTTTGATATTACTTGGATGCAGGGCTTTGAGGATCTTGTGATTGGGCATTTTTGTGACCGTGCACGTGATATTTTGACAAAATGTAACGCCTATCATACAGAAGGCATTAGATTGAAGGGTAAGTCGTTCAAGAACAATGTGAAAGAGTACATGAAGACACTTGTAGATGCATTTAAACAAATAGGAGTTGAGAATTTGGATGAATTTTTGCCCTCAACTGAAAAGAAACCCAAGAATCTAGCTCAGAAGATATTAAATTTTTTCGGCACTTGATTAAATGAGATGTTACAGGGATTATGTGAACAACAGGAGGAACACAATCTTTCTCTCTTTCTTTCTAACTTGTTTAAGCATTTTTTTTTCTTTTCTTTTTGGGATCATTAATATTATATATGATTCATGCAAGGCAGTTTGGAAGTTAGAAGTTACTAATGTGGTTACTTGCAGTCATGTGTTGGGATACGTTATCATGTATATTCTGTGAATGAACCTGAAATAAGGCAGGGGGATCAGGAGGGTTAAAATGCAAATCTTATATCTTATAAGGGCCTTTTTGAAAATAGGATCGTGTTGTGATTCTGTGGAGTTGCCATACCGATATTCTCGACCAACAAGATTCTTAAACTAAATAAAAGGTGGGGAATGTGAAAGAGAACGAATAATAATGTGGTTATATATCATGCAATAAATTATTACTTATTAATTGGTAAAATCATCCATTCTTCATAAAATTGTAGGTCATAGGTATCATTGTAGTATATTATTGTTTGAAAAAGTATCTTTTGGTTTGACAATGAAAACATACTATAAGAGTCTAAGGTAATAATTTGTCATCTCTTTCATCTCACCAATGACTAACACAACACCATTCTTATCTGTAATTTTCCTCAACAAGTTAGTTCTAAGCTTTCTATGAATATAATAATTACATTTTAGTTCTAAGCTTTCTATGAATATAATAATTACATTAAAACAAGGAAAGTGCAATTTAGGTAATATTTTCTTTGTATAATGATGGAATATATATATAGTTTAATTTGATTTAATTAAGTTAACAGTTTTAGAAGGCTTGGAGCTCGATTATGTGCTAAAGGTAGCATTTAACTATTTAAGTGAGTTGTGACGGTTTTAAATTTGCTAGTGTTGGACTTGATCCTGAGCTAAGACTCAACATAAAGCTTGTTAATACATGAGAGCGTGCTCAACATTAGACATCAAATTCGATTATGCTTACACTTCTAAATGAGTTTATATATCTTTAGTTAGTTATTATATATAAAAAAGGGACACTGAGCTTTAAAGCGTGACACATTATTAGCAATTAGTTAAGTAACCGCGCATTGCAGCGGTGAAGATTTTAACATTGACCAAAAAGAATATAACCGAGTGTTTGCGAACATGTTTTACATCAAACAAATGATAATATACAAGGTGACGTAATATTGCATTCTTTAAAACTCTAAGCTAGTGAAGAAAATGGACAAACATTTTATAAGGTGTAGAGATTATAAGTGTGCCATTTGTCTTCCAATAACATTTAAGTTTAAACATTTAAGATACAAATTATTCAGATAGGTAACATCAAACCTTAATAAATCAACCCAAGCATAATTCTAATTAAATATTCAATTGCCTTTCCAATCACCAACTTAGTAGCTTAACATTTCAAACATAAACACAGACATCATTTTTAAAAATTAATTATAATACATTGATTAAAGTTTTATTTCTCAAATAAAAAGGTATAGATAGAAAACACAAAAATAAAAACCTAGCTAAGTAGCTATCATAATATTCTTACACATATTTTATTTAAGTTTAAATCAAGAAACCTCTTAAAACTTATTTTAAATTATATTAATAACTTAGAATGAGTATAAGTGAAAAACCTTTTTTCCAACAAAGAAATCATGACTTTTCCATTTTGGTACTAACTTAAAAATCACATACACACCTTCAAATGCAAACAAACCGATGACCAAACAAATCCATAGGGAAAACTTAACCCGAATTCGAAATATTTCCTTGATTAAGAAAGTTACATTTAATCAATCTATCTATCTATTCATATATATAAAACAAAGATTTCTTTTACTTATGTGTCATATATTTAATCATCATAAGATGACATGTCAAAAATATAATTACTCCAAATTATTCTTCAAATTCTAGGGATGCCACATGGCTTTCCATTTTAATTAATTTGAATATTACTATAAATAAATCATTTTTAATAAGGATTAATAATATTTTAATCCTTATACTTTTATATTTTTTCATTTTAACCCTATATATTACTGTGCATTGCACGAGCTCAAAGACCTACACATTTTTACAAATACATATAATACTTATTATTTGTCTTCATACAATTCATTGTGTTTTATTTGACACCATATATTAATTTCTACAATTTATTATAATAGTTTGATACTTTTAATTAATAGTTTGGTTTATGCTATTATTTATTTTTAATTCTTAATGATAATTGAACATTTTAAGTCAACAACGCTAATTCATTTGACTACGTACAAATAAACAAAAAGTTATAATATAATAACGACCATCCATTGCACGGGCTAAAAGTCTTTTATTAAAAAACATTCAAATTATGGCACATCATCAAATTAGTTTTTTTCACAAAAATTCTTCTAAATTTCCAACATTCTCATCTTAACAGTTTTTATAATTTCAAATTCCTAACAAACTATTGTCTTCTATTTTGTAAAGAATCACAATTCAATTTCATTACACTTCATTGTAATAGTTTTCTAAAAAAATTCATTACCTTCAATAGATAATGACTTTTTATAGATAAAAAATAATTATATTTTTTATTGATATCTCATCCATTTCAATTATCAAAGATTATCATCATCAACTACTATGTTTTAAGAAAATTAGTTTTACCATGATATATGACATTGATTATTTTTTGTGCATATTGTTATATGTTACTACTGATTAATAATAATAAATTTTCAACATTCAACAACATTAATACAACTGAAAACTTAAAAACACAGGGTTACTTTTATTTTTTAATTACCTTGCATTGTAAGAGCTCAACAAATATATTAAAACTTAACATAATTCTGCAATTGATGGTTGTTACCTTTGTCATTCACATATTGACAATATCGGTGTTACCGTATGAAGTGGGCAGAGACATAAATTTCATACGCTCTTAAGTAAATGATATACTCTATCATACTTGATGTATCAACTACTGAAAAAATAAATACAAGTCCATCTATTATAATTTGATTTATGTTACTAAATCATTTTATTTCAATAATAATTGTGTTATTTAATTAACAAAATTAAACTTATAATAATTATAATTGTATTTTTAAATGGTCGTGCATCGCACGAGCTCCATACCTAGTTATTTATATATTTTAAGTACACATTCTAAACTTAATACTATATAAAAAAATTAATGTAAGGGGTACATTTGTTAAAAACTTAATATAATGAACATCGATTTTTATAGGCGGTGTGTAGCATACATATAGCCCCATGATAAATACAATATGGTTTTTGATACATACAACAACATATATGCATTACAGTATTGTAACACCCTCAAATTTAATGTTTTGCGGAAGCATAATTTGGGTGTTACTAATCAATAATCAAGGCACACAGATATATAGCAAACGACTCTATATGCGTCGTTTTAACAAAATACATTAATATTAAAATGTTTACAACAGTTTGAACCCGAACATAGCTCGTATTCGTAATATGAGAGATTTAAGAACATAATTAGTTATACAAAATCTAATAATGTAATGAAATCTCTGAGGTTTGCATGGAGACTCGAGCTAATATGCATCCTGATGGGCAGTGCAAATCTACTGCTGAGTACCTGTGATACATGCTAAAATGGGTCAGCTAACGCTGGTGAGCTCACAGGTTTAGATATCAAATAATAATGTGTGAACCGCAAGATTTAAATGTTGATTTGCATTCAGCAAATGATAATAATCGTGTATACAACCATGAGCGCATAGTCTGAGTTTAACTCGAGGGTCGTGTCCCATATAGAGAATTCCGAGCGAGGTGCCTCCACGAGTGCCTAATCTACACTCGTTTTCTCAAATATTAGTACGTCCATTGCAGAGGTTAGCGCGACTAACCCGGACGAGGTAAGTCAATCCTATATGGTACCATATACTAATATTCACGCTACTTTCGTATTACCAGACTATACTGACGGAGGACTTTGGTTTGATTAGTTGAAAACAACTCATGTGGTATATGGAAATATGTACTCACGTTCATGTGTTAAAAACAGAGCAATGTATCACACCCCTAATAAAACAGTAAAAAGAGGGGCCATGAGACTCACCTGAGCCTGAAGAGTTTATCTAAATAAACTGAGATCGATTAGCCAAGAATTGAAGTCCAAAGACTTGTAACCTGAAAGTGTCCACGACACGCGATGGTTATAAACATGAGAATGTATCCAATAAGACTACCTTGTAGTTATTTGTCCAACTAGAATGTCCAAATGATTACAATTTGGTTGATTGTTTAATTGTTGGAAAATGTGTACGGCCCGTTGGTGATTGTTTGTAATAATAATCCCACATTATTATTTTGATTTTCGAAAGGTGTTATATTTGAAAAATATTTATAAACTTTAGGTGACGGGGGTCCGGGAGCAGCGCCCCTGGTTAGCGGGGTCCCAGGGGTGGCAACCCCTAGCGGGGTCCAAGGGGCTGGCCCCTGGTTGGGGTCGAGATGCCAAGTCAGCTCGAAATTTTTTTATTTCTATTAAATTGTTTTGGTGAAAAACGCATCTGGACCTGAATTTGGGTGAAATCGAGTGATAAAATTTTAGGTCACGACACTTAGTAAAATTTGTGTTTTCTTGGTTCTGTTTCATGCGACATAGTGTACGACATAAGACTTTGTGTAGCTAAGTACGACATAGTCTGTTGTGTCGCAGATCATGTCTGCGACATAAGGTCTTGTGTCGCTAAGTGCGACATCCGCAATTTAATGCGACGTAAGGCGTTGTGTCGCTATATGCGACGAGAATGAGTTTTGCGACATAGTGTTTTGTGTCGCTATATGTGACGTCCGTAATTTTTGCGACATAACCATTTGTGTCGCTGTATGCGACATCCGTGATTAGTGCGACATAGTGGCTTATGTCGCTATATGCGACATAAGGCTTGATTTAGCGATATAACAACTTATGTCGCAGATGGCCTGGAGCCTCTGCGAGATAACGCGCTGTTGGCCGAAAAATGAGTCGAAAAGGTGTTTTCCGGCCTCCGTTTGACTTGAGACTTTTACCCAATCCATATTTGGACATTTCAAGCTTAAATCAACAATTATAAGCTGAAAACAATCGAAAACGAGAGGTGTCGGGATTTGTCAAAAACTTACGAAGTTAACGCCGTGAAAATCCGGAAAGATGAGGTTGTAGATCGTGACGCGGTAGTTCTTTTCTTCCAAATGAGCTCAATGATTTGATGACGTTTGGTGGTGTTTTTGGTGGATTTTATGATGGTGGTGGTGTTTGGTTTTGAGAGAAAAAAAGGAGGAGAAAGAGGAAGAGATGTAAGAAATGAGAAGGAAGAAAAAGGAAAGAGGAGGGAAAGAGAGGGGGAAGGGGGGGTCGGCCCACTTGGGTCCCACCCAGGTGTGGTTGGCTCCAAACTTTAATTCCTGTATTTGCGCTTCGTGCGGTGTTCGTTTTCCCGATCGTTTAAACGTTAAATAATTATTTTATACGTTTAAATATATGTTTTAAAATGCGAATGTTTATTCAATATATTTGTTGAAGTATTTTGTCAAATACTTAATAATTTACATGGTTTCGTTTGTTTGCGTGTTAAATGTTTAAGTTGCGTAGACGTTTATCATACGATACGAAATGTAATTGAAATATTATCAAAATAATATTTTGGGTATGATATCGTTATTAAATAATTTTATATTATTCAATAAAATTGATCACCAACGTCCGTATTTACTTGAACCGAATTACATTCGATTTGAAACTTGTACGATTTAATCAAATCGCATATTCGTATATATTCAACAATATATATATATATATATATATATGTATATATCGATACATTAATTAGCCTAAAACCAACTAATTACATGTATTAACAACTGATTAGGTACTAATCACTAGTTCTAATTTGACAGGTGTTACAAGTATTGTACTGTACAACACTGTAATGCATATATTTGTGTGTGTATCAAAAGCTATGTTATAGTTATCAACACCCTAGATATACTTACTAGTAACATAATATAATATGAGGAAGACACAAGGTAATCACATATTTTATTTGCCACCAAAGTGAAGATTTGCTATGCCATTTTATGTATACCTCTAAAAAGTTTAACGGAATAAACTTTAAATAATACAATGTATATGTATACAACATGAAGTAAAGTAAGTCATTTTAGTAGGATTTTATCGACCTTGATATATCTCACTTAGTCACTTGTATTAATTTAAGATTTTGAGATTAAAGGGGTGTTTGAGTTTGTTTATTTTAAGCACTTATATCTTTATAAAACAAGTAGATGATCCCTTGATTATTTTAATTACTCATTTCTTAATAAATAAGTAGATCTCACTTTTCATATAAGTGTTTGAATCTACTTATCTGCCGTCAATATAAATAAATAAACAAATAAATGTTTATTTAAGCAATTCCAACATTTTATTTTTACAAAACCTAGAATTAATAAATTGTATGTAATTTTAGTTTTTAAAGTTTATTGCTGCATTTTTTTTTTTAACCATCGAAGACTTTTTTTTTTATAGTCGTTGTGTAGCTTCTAATGAAACATACAGAACACATACCACCGATCTTCTCAGAAAGTGGTATTGCGTTTATGAATATTACTACTCTAAGATTCCGATTTCACGATGAATTATAAATTAATTTCCTGGAAACTGAGTCGGGTTTGATTAGGATCGAAAAACGAAAACCCTAAAATAAAGGGGTTTTGTTTTCATTTTCTTTTAATTTTTTCATTTCCCCTGTATCTTCTTTTGCTGCAATAGTTGCAAATAAATGGGGTCTTCGGCTACCGGAATATGCATCCCTCAGAATTCAAAGTATAAATCCTTTCTTTTTTTTCTTCTAATTACACATATACATATGCACAATCATATATATATTTTTAATTTCATTTTATGTATAAGTATGTATGCTGTGTGTGATTTTTATTAATTTTATTTGTTGAAGGAAGAGAGTGTTTCCAGGGAGTTCATCAAGCATGGATTTCAAACCAGAGGTATCTAATAAGATGCTTAAACAAAATGAGGTAATTTTTATCAATTATTAAGTGGTGTTTATGACCATGCATGCACTTTTAGTTACTATATTATTACTGAAATTGATAAAGTTTAGTACTTTATAATAATCTGAAATAAATGTGGATGCTGTTTTTATAAGTAACCTGAATCATCACTAGGCTTCCTTTTATCTTCTAATGAAATGAATGGTTTGAGATTGCACTTAAAAATAAATTTATTTTTTGTTGAGTACTTGTACTTGGGTGGGGGGAGCTAGGATATACTCACTGAATGGGCAAAAGAGATTTTTATTTTAATTAAATTTTTCTTTCATTTTTGAGGGGGCAAAAGTCAAAAAATATTACTAATACCTTTAATAGTTTATTTTTTACGTAATTTGATATTTTTTGAGGGGTAGCTGCCCCCTGCACGATCTGCCCGTCATTGGGTGAATCTTGTTTCACGTGTTAGATGATAATTGTTGTTAACCTTATTTATAAATAAATGTTATTTTGTATTTGTAGGATGCTATGATGATGATCTCTTCAGGGACTACTGGTGCAGTACAACACCAATTGATAGATGGTGTTTGCTCTTCAAAGGAAGTCAAATCACATATGAAGGGAAAGGTATAAGAATGGGTTTGCGAACATATCGCTGCTACCATATTTATGTCTTATTATCTATTTCATTTGTAAATAATAATATCTGTTTCTATTCCTAGGGTGTGATAGAACTAGATTTGGAGGACAGTGTTTCTGATTCATATAATGACAAAGAATTTATAGATTTAACATCAGACGAGGACAATGTTTCTAAGGATGAGTATGCGGATACCATCAAGGTGACTTCTGCTAACCGTGTAATACCTAGTTTGTCATTAACGGGTACAGCTAATTGCGAGCAAAAAGGCATGAAAACATGTGCTGGTTCAAGTAGCTCCACGAGTCCTAGTCTACGGTTACGAACGTGTGTAATGAAGGTTCGATCTCTTAGTAAACTGGTCAAAGCTCGGCACCACAAAATGTCCTCCGTGTCTGACGTGCAAATTGGTGCTGGCACTTCTTCATTGGTTGACTTCCAAAATGTAGCAGGAAGTTCCTTTAGCATGGGACAACTTGACGACGACGATGATGCTGTGAGGAAGTATCGAAATTTCAAGAAGTTTGATACTGTTGAAAATTTTTCAGATCATCACTATTCAAAATCCAGTTCAGGAACAATGCAGGCATGTGTAGTTTTACTAGAACTTGTTTAGTAGTTGATACTAAAGGTAGAAAGATGGTGTCGTCCCCAAATGGTTGAAAACAGGGTTGGGTTGGAAGGGGTCATCTCTCTGATGGGCCAGGCTAGGTTGACCCTTTAATACTTTTCACTCCATTTGAAGTTTATTTCTGATGCGCCAATTATGATTACAAAAGCAGTATTATAAACTAATAATGTCAATCACTGTATATAATGATTTTGGAGGTTGATTGCATTAAAAATAACCTTCGGTCAATTTACTCCGTTCAATCCATTGGACTATGCTTGATCCGTTAGAGATCAAACACAATTTAATTTAATCCCTTTGTACATAAATGGGTTGAACTTGCCACCTCTAGTAGTATTCTTCATCCATCTTATAGTTTTACATGTTCCATGAATTTTGCAGCCACCAAGTAACTGGGCTAAAAATGTTCAAAAAGAATGGAGGATTCTCAAGAAGGGCTTGCCTGGTCTGTTATGTCAATTTGTTTTATATTCAATTATTCATTACCTGTTTATCGATCTTAAATTTTCTCCAAGTTTAGGCATTTGTGTTGATTTACTGATTTTTTTATTTGGTTAAAGATATGATATATGTTAGGGCTTCTGAATCGAGGATGGATCTCTTGAGAGCTGTGATAATGGGAGCAGAAGGGACTCCATATCATGACGGTCTTTTTTTCTTCGACATGCGCTTTCCTAGAAGCTATCCTCATGATCCGCCTGTATGTTTTTATCTTTTATACTACCCACGTTATCCTTTGCTTTCTATTGTTATCCGATAAGATAACAAATAAAGATCTTTTCAGGAGGTGCATTATCACTCTGGTGGACTACATATAAATCCAAATTTGTATGAGGATGGTAAAGTTTGCTTGAGCCTTCTAAACACATGGATTGGTGCCCAGAATGAGAAATGGACACCTGGCGTTTCAACTGTGCTCCAAGTTTTGGTCTCTATACAGGGTATGATTTTGAATGCAAAGCCCTTTTTCAATGAACCCGGGTATGCAGATTTTGGTGGTTCTGACTACGGAGAATATAGATCAATGCGATACAATGAGAGTACTTTAGTTCTGTCTCTCAAAACTATGGTTTACACCATGAAGAAACCCCCAAAGGTATGATTGCTATCTACATGATGCTATCATTATGTACAACGTGAATTGGTTAGGGCCTCTAGCACCAAGTATATTGTTTTATCGATTAAATGGGTTTAAGAAAAGGCCGAGATTTAAAAAATAAACATGCAAATACATTCATTATTGAGCAAGTTGTATCATGCTGTAATAAGAACATAAAGGAATCTAAAAAGGAAAAATCTTCAACTATAAATAAACGATAAAGAACTCATGATTTGAGCCAGCAACTCTTTTCTTTTCTTTTTTAGATTAGGTTGGGAGTATGCAGTGGCATATCATCTATTGTATTTGCATTTAGAAAAGGTTGTAATAGCAATGTGTGCCTTGAACTTGTTTTGTTATGCTAATTATGTAGAAATAGTTGGAGGCAGCAAATCGATCTGTAGGGTAATAGGTCAAACAGGCAATACTGTTGGTGTCCATACAGGTCAGGTACTCAGGTTGACCGAATTATAATTTTATATAGGAGTTTGATGCTCATACATTTTGGGCAACTTTCCACCTGTTCACCTGAATTTTGTTTTATGTTGTTTGAAGTATATGATTGAGTCAACCCACCTATACATTACGCGCGAATTGACATTCTAAAGGCTCAAAATATGGTTGCTTTGTGTAAGCCTTGGAACCTCAATGATGTGTCTTTTGCAGCCAACATATTAGAAGCATCTTTGGTTGTGGATGTGGAAATATTGTGTTTAATGGTTTGATCTTTTTGGATGCAGCACTTTGAAGATCTGGTGATTGGGCATTTCCATGATCATGCACGTGGTATTTTAACAAGATGTAAAGCTTATACGGAAGGTGTTGGAGTTGGATGTGCTGTTGATGAGGTTAAGAAGACAGGTTCAGGGCGATTCAAGAACGATGTCCAATGGTATATGAAAACGCTTGTAGGAGCATTTAAAGAAATTGGAATAGAGAATGTGGATGAATTCATGCCCCCAACTCTGACTTTAACTCAGAAGGTAAGGGCCTTTTTTGGCATCTAACAGATAGCAATTAGCATTGCACTCATAATTATGTAAATAACTCGGGAAGCTTGTCGTGTGTAGTCCTACATTACAATCCAGCTTTAAAAACTCCCAACTTGTAAGTTATGGGTTCATGTCGTTTTGGAAGGTGTCGAATCAAAGTGCTTGGAAAATAGCTAGTTCCTTTTAAAAGTCTTGACAACTTTTAAGCCTTGCATTATTGTTTGTGGAATATGACGATTTTAAAAAGACATGGAAGATAGCAACTTTCATGTGGAAGTTGACTTTTTAAGTCTTGCATTTTTTTTCGTCTTTGTGGAAAATGATCACTTAAAAGCTTGGAAAATAGCAAGTGACATCTACAGCCTTTGAGTTGTAAGTTTGAGGTATTCTCAGATGTTAATGCTTATCTGTATTTACTACTTTGTTGCTATCCAATTGGTTCTCGGAAAATACATAAATTATATATATAGGGTGTGTTTGGATGATGGGCTTATAGGAGCTTCTGGGGCTTGATCTTCTATTTTTTTATAAGCCCTAGCTATAAGCATTGTTTGTCAACATAAAAAAATGAGGTTTCTTGAAAAAATAAGACCCTGGAAGCTTTTAAACAAGCTTATTGAAGTGGTTTTTGAAAAGAAGTCCAAGCTTCAGCCTCAGCTCTAGCTCCACAAGCTCTAGCGTGTTGTTACCAAACACACAACTTTCTTTAATTTATTACATGTCCAAGAACTCGACTTTTTTACTAAGAACTGGACTTTTTTACGAACAAAGTTTAGTGGAAGGAATGATAGTCAAGTTGTAACAATTGTAGTTGCATTATCATAAGCAAAAAACTCACAGAGTTTGGTTTGATGTAACAAAAATGCAATAAAGTCAACCTGTCCCAATTTGTAAATAACAAAGCATTATTACAACTCATAAGTGCAAAAGATTCTGGTTTTTAGGTTGTGATTCGAAATTGCGACATGCAGTCGTATAATGGTTAACAAAGAGTAATGCTAAATAGGTTAACAAAGAGTAATGCTAAATAGGCATAATTATATAGACCTAAAAGTAATCCTACTTATCTGATTGATTGTATTTTCTCTCTCTCCTGATCTCATCCAATCAATTTTTCACATTTATCAATCACATTTTTAAGCCAACATTTAGGCCTACAAAATTAGATCCACCAATCATTTTCATTTAATAAAACTAGTAATAACTCCGATTAATTAATATTTAAACTTTAATTGAATCCAATTTGAAGAAGTTAAAAATTACTTGCTGATTTGATTGATATAGCAAGCCAAATCGTGCCTAACAATTTAACATTTGTGTTAACTTTTAGTTAAATAGAGATATTGTTACTAAAACTGATTAATCACTTTCTACAAACTGATTAAGCAAATACCGATATTATATTATCTGTGTTCCCTCTCCATTGACCCCTTCACAAACCTGTTAGTTTCTTGGAAGGTGGCAAGCTGCTACTTTATATTATACAAACAATTACACTGACCAAGTGAACACAGAATATAATAACATCACATTTCACATTATATTATAACAAGTCAATCATCAAAATAACTCTCATTTTAGCCATGAATGATTTACTCTTGTCTTCTGAAATCTGGTTCATATTATTCATTGTATTCACTACAAAAGTCTTTTCCTTCACAACTGATACAATCTCCTACTCTCAACACTGTAACGCTTTTGCTCATGAAGCCATTCCTACTGATAAAATGTTCACCAGGTACCCGTTTCTCGAACCAATAACCAGCCATTATACGGGCGGTCAAAATATTCTTGACCAAGACCCCCCTTTACAAAGGTCCATCCTGTTTGAAGCCACGCAAAACCTATACAAAACTAACATCAAAGATACATACAAAATCCAGGCTCGATTGATATTCTATTTACCCGATATATACTATCTCCCATCCAACTTCACAAATGGGAGGTCTGATCATAATTTGGAGTTTTACTTGGATGGGTTCTGGTCAGTGTCTACAAACAAGCTTTGTATGGTTGGATCATCTTATTGGTTTTCAAAACAAGGTAAGTCTATTAGACTAGATGCCGTTTTAAAGCTTAGATTCGCTCGGTTTATAACTTTGAATACCAGTTTAGTAAGTGGAATCTTGGAGAGTTTGGTTTCTCCTGATGATCCATATTACTTTCAACCTATCTCAATGCTAGGATTCCCTCGAGTCTCTCCTTTTAAATACAACTATACAGTAACTTCTAACGAAGAGTGTAACGTGGGTGAAAGTAAAACTCCACAAGGTTTTGTGACTAGTATGCAGTCTTTAGATGTATGTTCGCTTTTCCCAAGTAAATTCACCACTTACAAATTGGAGTATCCGAACAGTTGCAACAACTGTTCTTTATTTAGTCAAGAAGGAGGTTACTTGCCTACTTTCGTGTCATTATACGCGATTCAGTGTTCCAGGGAAGATCAGAAAGTTCGCTTTTTAGTCGAATTTCAAGACAGAAGGTTTACTCCATACGGCCAATCTTTTGATCCCAACATAGCGTTAATTGGAGAAGGAACTTGGAATGGAACAGAAGACAAGCTGTGCATAGTTGCTTGTCGAATCTTGAATCAGAGTGATCCCTTGGGTAGTGCTCGTGTTGGAGATTGCTCAATTAGGTTGACTTTGTGGTTCCCTGCAGTTCGGTCAATCCAGAAAACTCATACCACAGAGGGTCAAATTTGGACTACCAAGTTAACAGATGATATGGGATCATTTAGAACAGCCAAGTTTCAAAGCTTTGATCATAGCCTGGCGAATTATGGGAGGAAGTACAAATATACACAAACGGAGAAAGTAAGAGAAATTTGCCCGAAAAGGAAGCATGTGGGTGACAAGTATCAACTTGGATATTATGAATTTGGCATGTCAGTCAAATATAAGAACATGGTTTCAAATGGTTATGCAGTTCCGATATTTGTGGGAGATCAGGTGTACAACTATATCCCAGCTGGAAATCCATTGCCGGTGGCAGAACCCCTGGAGGCTGCCATCTCAACTACGAGCTACAGAGGTCGAGTGAACATCAGCTATGAAGTTAGCTTCAGATTGAATATTAGTTCGATAAGTGGGATTTCGTCACTAAGTTTATATTCTACAAAAGATGGTAAGGTAGACATATCTGCGGAAGGAGTTTATGATGTTGAAGCAGGACAAATGTGTATGGTTGGCTGTAGAACTGTGTACTTGTTTGGTGACCACTCGAAAAACACTTCTTTTGATTGTGAGATTCTGGTGAAATTCCAACTCCCTCAAGATAATGGAAGTTTTCTAAAGGGAAGTATTGAAAGTTTACGTGGAAAACAAGACGTTTTGTACTTCGAGAAGCTTGATATCTTTTCTGTCACTTACACTGATTCTGAAGCAAGAAAAACAATATGGAGAATGGATTTAGAAATCATCATGGTGTTGATTTCGGACACACTTGCTTGTGTATTCATAGGACAACAATTATATCATTTGAAGAAAAGACCTGAGATGGTTAGTTTCATTTCGGTTTTGATGATGACGATTCTTACTTTTGGGCACATGGTTCCTCTAGTACTAAACTTTGAGTCGATGTTCTCAAACACTCGTGATCAGAAAAATATACCGTTTGGTGATGGTGAAGGATGGCTTGAAGTGAATGAGGTCTTTGTAAGGATAATAACAATGGCAGCTTTCATGTTGCAATTTCGTCTCTTACAATTGACATGGACCGCAAAAAAGGATCATTGGATTCATGAGATATGGACTCTGGCAATCTGTTTACCGATGTATATCATTGGTGGATCGATCATGTTGCTAGTAAACTGGAAGAAAAGTACCTACCACATTAAATTAAGGTCCTATGCCGGATTAACACTCGATGGTTTTCTATTCCCACAACTCATACTAAACATTTTTCAGATTTCGAAAGGGAATGCTTTATCTTATTCATTTTACTTTGGGACTACTTTCGTTCGATTACTGCCACATGCTTATGATCTTTATAGGGGTCCAAAGAGCTTTGGCCATCAGTTTAATAGATTATACATTTATGCAAATCCTAGAGCAGACTTCTACTCACCTTCTTGGGATATCGTCATTGTTTGTGCAGGCGTCATTTTTGCAGTTATTCTTT
Source organism: Pseudognaphalium luteoalbum (assembly GCA_963422505.1). Lineage (NCBI taxonomy): Eukaryota > Viridiplantae > Streptophyta > Magnoliopsida > Asterales > Asteraceae > Pseudognaphalium > Pseudognaphalium luteoalbum. The sequence continues at coordinate 116,660,091 of OY730194.1, read as the reverse complement.
TCTTGCAGCAACATTTTGGCGGTCGGATTATGTTGTTGAAAAGATTCCAAGAATCCGTTGAGTATGAAATGGTACCAGTAGAAAGTAATGAGTAACTGATAACTCAATCTTTTCTAGAGTTTATACCAGTTTTTATTCTAATATTAGCTTATACTTTCGTTAAAAAGCATCATGGTATGTTAGTAAAGATTGTAATCCATATGTTATGTTATATTTCATAATAATATAAAATATAATATAGTTTGTCATTTTGTATTTCTGTGTGTTAAAGTAGAAGCCTAGAAGGTGCCCTGTGGCCCAATTTATGTAGGCCATTGAGGATAGACAAGCCCATGATGCATCCATTAGCCCATTTTAATTAGCCCAACACCACTAAAAAGCATTAAACGCATGTATATTGTGCTGTATAACATGTACACAGCCTAGGATCATGGCACGTGTTATATTATTCAAAAGTATGCCGGCGACATTTTTGGATCTCTGCAAGGCATATAAGAAAACCCTAAAATCGCCCCCCTTAAACCCTCAACCTCTCACAGTTTCTTCGAATTAAAAAAATGTCATCGAAAATGATAATCAGATCGTGTGGTTTTTCCATCGGTAAGCTAATCAACCGCCATCTCAGCACCGCCGTAGCTGCAACAAGTATAAAGACAAAAACGCCGGTGAGTGTTTACAGCTGGCGCTATTTTCAACCTAAAAGTTTTGTTCATCAATCGAAGAATTGCGGCTGTGGATTCTGTAGTAAAGCTGCCGGAGGATACTCGGCGGATACTGGTACAATAACACGTGGACGACCGGAGTTTGAAGCGGAGAACAATTTGGATGATGATGGCGACGACGACAATAGTGAGGTGGAGTTTGATGAGGACGATGATAGCGATTACGATGATGAAGATGATGATGATCTGGATATTAATGATCATTGATTAATTATTACTTATATTTTGTTTTTAAGCTTTTGTTATAAGCAATATGTCATTTTTGGTTGCAGATGTGATTCGTGGTGGTTTGTTATTGCTATTATCCGATTCTATTTCAGACTTTGATCATAATGTGTGTTTGTTCAGTTGATTTTATTTCAGACATAGGCTACGAAAAATAGTAATGATACCTCGAACACAACTGTAGCTCAGATCGTTAATTAGCTAGAGCGAAAGTTGAAAATGTATTTGAAAACGTATAGAGCTAAACGCGCTAACGACTTGAATTTAAGATGTACATTTGAGATGTTACGAGCAATCTGAAAAACTAGAAAACGTAGTTAATCAAGTCCGATCATCGGAAATCAATTGAACCTCCGTTTTGAACAAAAGGAAAGAATACGAGTCCGCTGAGAAATACACAAATCCTCCAGGCGAATGCGTGACATATGATCCAAAACTCTTGCCGGCTACACAGTGCCATGCTGGTCCGTACAACCGATCAAACTCCTGTCATATTTCACATTCAATTCAATTCAGTTTTACTTACTAGTATATATTATATGATGATGATGATATGAATTATAATTAATCCAATCAAGCAAACACTAATTTCTCTGTGTATAGATGCATAAATGCATATTCACATTCAGTTTATACTAATAATGAAATTAAATGTTCATGGATATTCACATACAGATCACATAGATGAATACTTTATCTATAACACTATATATATATGTGTGTGTATATTAGTAATAAATACATATTGTACGGAGTACTATATATGTCTATATATGTGTATTGTTACATACACATTAACACATATAGACACTAGAAGAATTCGGTTATATCTCCATATTTATGTATTAACTGATTTATAGATAGATACAAAAAAAATACACATCCAGTATACTAGTAACTGAATTAACACTAATTTCTTTAATTGCGTACAGGGAGTACGTAATTAGAGATAGATATAGTACCCTTTTTATGGAACGAGCGAGGAGAGTGAGGTTAGGGCGACGAGAAGTAGAAGCGTCGAGGAGGGATCTAGTGAGACGTAAGGCTCGCTCTTGCATGACAAACGGCATATCGGCTGATCTCAAACGTATATTGAGACTAACCGCGATTGCAGCCAGCTCTAGCTCCTCTGTTGAAGCTTTCGTGGGTGCTGATGTTTTTGAGGAGTAATTTGTTACCTGTTTTTCCTTACTAACATCACCGGTTTTCTTCATTAGTAAAAGAGAGAGAAAATGAGTTAAATTTGATTATTTGAGTCAAATGAAATGTGAAGTTTGAATTTGATCTGATTAAATCGTTGGAACAAGATGGTTGATGCTTTGACCGGCTGTACGATAGTGAAAGGTACCTTTTGTTTTGTTTCGTCCATAATATATAATCTTTTTTGAAATACTAAATTTTATTTTATATATTTTACTCATTGTCAACGTTTCTACTTTGACTGGGCATAAAGTTTTAAAATTTTCTATTAACTATACATTTCATAAATTAATAATCACATGTACCAACTAAAATCCTTTTTGATTGGTTAAACACCAAAGTGATACTTATAATGAGATAATAGGAAATCGTAACGTGGACAGGGGTGAAGCCATGTAGAAGTAAGGGTGGTAGTCGATACGGGTCCTTTCGCTATATGCAGTGTAAAATTCATATAAAAGTTGCACTTTTTATTGCATTTCTTCTTTGTAATACGGGTTAACAAAAATTAAAATACTCATGTTGGCTGTTGTTGCTTACTGGTCAACCCAACTTTTGGATCCGTCACTTAATGTGAACATTTGAAGTGGAACGATGTGGCATTAAATTTAATGGAGATATAGCTAGATATAGATATCGTAAAATGATGATGATTTAATAATTTAACCTACTATTTCCATTTATTAACTATGCATATACGAGTAAAATTTAATTTATGATATCCGTTCTACATCTTTCTCCATGGAAATATAATACTAATGTATATTTTTCGCTTAGTATTTTTAATATTTATTCTAAATGTTTGAATCATAGATAGTCTAAGTATGATGGTTTATTGAACAAAATTGTAATCATTTATTGTACACAGATTTGCAAAGTTTTTCAAAGACAACATTTTTTTTTATTTGTACACGTAAGACCCCATGTTGAAATATAATATCATAAATTATTAATAAGATAAAAAATTAGTACTAGTAGTATTTTAAGGTAATGATTGACCAAGGTCGGCAGGGGTCAACCAAATTAGTCGTCGACTCCAAAACAAGGCTAATCTAATAGTCCGTTCATTTACACGAGAACCGCATGGTTAGGAAACAACAACCGACCAAACCCTGCGTCTAGGCGCTTTTTCTTGACCCTTTAATTCCTTCCCCAACTTAACAAAACTTCCCCATTTACATTTATTTATTTATTTTATTTCTAAAACAGCAAGTATGGATCTGATAATAATCTTCTACAAATCTAAGATGAAGTTAAAGGTTATTACTACACAAGCAAAGCATAAGATTGGACTTTAATTTGGAGTCAAATAAACCACATAAATCTTTAAGTACGGAACTTGATTGAATTATTTGAGGGTCAAGATCATTTGATATGAAAAAAATTGTGTAGCATATAATCTTAATTATGCTACAAATAAAATATTTTTTTTTCTTACTTAGTGTTAGTATATCAATAAGCTTATTGACACGTACAGCTATACATTTACGCCAGTTAATAAATCCAATTAGAATAACTATTAGAAATAAAGTATTTAAATCTTTGTTATCAAACAAAAGATAAATAAAATTGATAATAGTGAGATTATCAATTACTTTATTTCATTATACATATATAAAGAAATTCTAATTAATCATTTGTAAACACATAAAACTGAAGATATACCACTATAATTGAAAATGTTGAGGGGCCACAACCCCTCTTTGCCCTAATAAAGTTCATTCCTTACATTTAACCTACTTTATATAAGATCTTATTTGTTGATGTTCTCCCTTCGATGTTCAATTTGTGAATCATTTCAAAAAAATTGTTCGATATGTTTGTTTATTAAATGAACGAACATGAATATGAGTCATGAACAATCTAAGCATGCTAATGAATAGATACAATACAGTTACGTGTTCGTTTACCCGTACATGAATTGTTCGTCAAAAAGTTAAACTTAAACGGGCGAAAATGAATAAGAATTGTTAATGCGTCACAACAATTAACTTACACAATGACGTCTTCTAACATATGCGCATATCCAAGTTCTATAAATTAAATCTTTATTCTTCTTATCTTTTTGTGTGGTGAATGTTAATCACAAAAGTATATCCATCCATACACCAATTGGAATATGATTAAACGACAAGGGAGGCCCAAATGCCCAATACGATCTAATCCAACAACAATCTAAAACGTGTGCAAAGCACGTGACACCTCATCCATCCATACATACTATACTATCCCTATTCGACCATTCCCATCCAATCATCTAATCTCATCTCATTAACAGAAACCATAACCACTATCCAACCACAAACACACACACATACACATTCTTCATTTTTATATTTTATACAGATCCATCCATCCATCCATCCAGTGGTTGTTTAGATGGCTGGCGTTCTGGAAATCGTTACAATAATCCCCCGCGCTTCCGTCGCATCTGTTTCTCCGATCGTCTCTCGGCTCCCTGCTCGCCGGAACTCACTAAACCTGCCGGAATCCAAAAGTTTAAAGATTCAGTCGTTCGGATCTTCTGGATCCGTGAGCTTCAGGTCCAAATTAGGTAGAGCACGTATCGTCTGCCAGGCTCAAGAAGCCGTCCAAGGTTAGAATCGTCCGTTATTCAACTGTTTTAAAATCGCTTTTATATATATATATATATATAATCATAAACCTTATAATCAACATATAGAATTGTAGATGAATGCCGTGTGACAATAGGTTAATTTATCGTTAGTTCGTTACTCATCATAAATACTTACCTTTTTATCCGTATATAACTTATTAATCAATCAATTGTTTTTGGTATCTTGAAATTTGTAGTGCTTCCTGTAACTGATGCAACATGGCAATCACTTGTGCTGGAGTCTGATCTACCAGTAATGGTTGAGTTCTGGGCGCCATGGTGCGGCCCGTGTCGTATGATCCATCCGGTCATAGATGATCTTGCAAAGGAATACTCAGGGAAACTCACTTGTTACAAGGTGAACACCGACGAGAGTCCATCAATTGCGAGCCGATATGGGATTAGAAGCATTCCGACTGTCATTATATTTAAAGGTGGAGAGAAGAAAGATGCGATTATTGGTGCGGTTCCAAGATCGACACTTTGTACCTCCATTGATAAGTTCGTGTAGAGGTCGTATAATGTATATAAACATCCACTAGATTTGTTCGTATTTAGTTATATGATTTGTCTTCATGATATCTACGATTTGGTATAACAAGTACGCAACAGATACTTTCAGCATTATCGATAATTTTCAGTATAGTTGGATTGGAATGTTTTTGCTGAACTACTGTCAACTCTTGTTCAATTCTCAAAATGCCTACGTATATATTGTTCAATGGCGAAGCCTGCTTTACGCTTTTCTAGTAATGTTGTCAAACTGTATGTTTCTTGAGTACCGTTGGTTAACTTAATCGACGTTTTCTTGTCATGAGCATAAATAATTTTCATGAATACCGTAGATGCAGACTTGCTGTAAATGCACCACTACTAGAACCCCTCCGTGTTACTTAAGACCTTGATGTTGTGGTGTTTTGGGTGGTACTGATTCATGACTAATCTTTTATGCACTGTTTAGCTTTTTCATGTAGTTTCGGTAGATATTGTAAATTTGTAATCAAATAGACACTGCCAATGAAGGGAGATTGTAACATGTAAATGTTAAGGTCAAAACTGATAAGATTATCTATAGTTTAACCACTAACTTTATCATATGCAAATATATGACTACTCATTTATACTATGTAATGTTAACATTACGAAGTATTTCTCCCGTAACAAAATGGATGGCATATATAATTAGCTTTGAGGTTCATTTTCATGGGTGGCTTAAAGCGGTTGCGAAAATATTGATATTTATAAGAGCATCTCCAACCAAGGCTTTTTATAAAGCTTTTTTATGTAAAAAAGCTTTTAAAAAGCTTTTTATCACTGAAGTATAAAGCTTTTTAAGTGTAAAGCTTGATAAATTTTAAGCTTTTGAGCAAAAACTTTTTACCAATTTTGTGTGTGTAGGTTTCAAAATAAAAGCTTTGCAAAGACTTTACTTATTGGAGTTAAAGCTTTTCTCTAAAGCTTTTTTGGAAATTGATGATGTGTCTTTAGAAAAAGCTTTACAATAGCTTAATACATTGGAGATGCTCTAAGACAATATTTGTAGTATGACCATGTGTAGACTTATTACTAAGATCTCATGTAACTAGGCCTGTAAGCGAACTGAACGTTCGGTGAGCTATTCGCGAACCGTTCGGCGGGAAGTTCGTTTACGTTCGTTTCGTTTTATGAACGAACATGAAACAAATTTTTTCGTTCATTTAATTATATGAACGAACATGAACACGGGTCTCGTTCGTTCATTTATGTTCGTGAACGTTCGATAACATGTTCGTGAACGTTCGGTTAAATGTCCGCTTATTAACTAACAATTTAATTAAATTAATACATATCTGTATATCTTATTTTGATTTAAGCTAAATTCTAAATATAATATTATTAAATATTTAGATACTTTCATTCAATAATATTAAACATCTATACATTTTTAGCTCACATTTCCCTCTCATATTTACCTCAACTAATTCCAGATATATTGCCTTACCTATGATCGGATCAAGAAAATGAGTTTATCTTCATATTGTAATTGTTTTGTAATATTAAATATGCATTGAAAAGTTTCAAGTTCTATAGTATACATGTGTAGATGTGTATATAGATGTTCGTTTATGTTTGTTGATGTTCGTTTAAAGTATTAACGAAGTAATGCGTTAGATTGTATGTTTGTTCGTGTACGTTCGTTTGTGTTCGTGAACAAACAAATTTTCTTAAAGAACGAACATGAACAACAAAATTCGTTCGCTTATCCATTCGTGTTCGTTCGTTTGTTCGTCAAAAACTTAATGAACGAACACGAACAGGCTCCGTTCGTGTTCGTTCGGTTCGTTTACAGGCCTACATGTAACACAACTGTGGTGGACTGACAATAGTTTGTCACCACTGTGCCCGAACCGTTGTCATGGTTCGTTGTGGCCTATGCGGCAGGAGAAAAGAAGCGAGACCCAATGTGGATTTTCTTTTTCTTTGGGCTCTGAGTTTTTTTTCTTTTCCTTATTAACTTATCATTATTTTGTGATAGCATGAAGAAAGAAATGGAAGCAACACGAAAAATGATGTTTAAGATTTGTAGGTGATGAAGAAGAATATACCTTGAATATTTATGGGTTTTTTTTCAATGTTTGAGGAGTTTTTTTTTCATTGTTATACTTATTCAAAAATACAAGTTTATCATTTAATGTAAAAGTTTATCAAAATCTAAATTAAAACAATAATCATGTAATTTAATGAACGGGAAATATTTTGTGTAGCAAACCTTCACTGATTAAACGGTTAGGTGCAGTTAATTATAATTCAGGAACTTAAAATGTATATTTACAATAGTTGAGGGGTTGAATATGTAAATTATAATTTTTTTGTTGGTAAAAAAAAGAAACTATGCAGTTTGACAGAACAAAATGTATTTTCCTTTGATCAAATGCTTTTAAGTAGTTTAATTTAATTGTTATTTAATGTGATTGCTTTTTATTAAACATGAAAATTGAAGAAAATTGTGAAACTCAGATTTCAATCGTAGTTAATCATTAGTGCGGGTAAATTTTTATTCATGTATTAATCGTGTTGATGCGGTGTTAGTCATTCATGACATTTCAGTCACGACTATAAATGAACCAATAAGATGTGTCTAACTATGTTGTTGACATCACAATTATGATGTGATGTATGATATAAGCCATTTTATTTTATTACATTTACTCTTTTTTTTCACGCTTTAGATTTTTTTTAGCCTTACTCTAAGTCATATATGTATTTGCTGACTAGAAAAATAATTTTCACTTGCTAAAAGTCAGACTTCCACTTACTAAAATCTAGAAGTAAATTTCCCGTTTTAACATGAAATTTTGTTGTACATAATGAATAGATAGGAGTGATATCGTTCCTTCATATTTTCCGATGGATTAGTTCTAATAATGAGGTGATAGTAACATTCTTATATTTTTAATGTTTCTTGTTATTATATACTCCTAATTTTCTCCCTTTCATTTATTTTTTAAAGTTTGAATTCGACAATGAGTCTTTAACTGTTTAACATGTTATCATGATTAAATGTCGTTGGCACGTTATGAATTAAGATTTTGTAATTTGATGATTATTTAAATATAAAAAAAATCATGATTGCAGATTTCATAAATTGATAATATCAACTTATTTTATAAGAATTATTCTTAGACCTCAAAATCGAGATTAAAGTTTTGATTAGCTGATAAAATATTGGTAGAGAAAATGAGAGAGATTAAGTGACATTTACGTATCATGTAATGTATTTAAATTTATACATATATTTTAGACATAAAAACATTATTACCCTATAAGAATTTATAAGTATAAAAATTTTCTAATTACCAAAATGAAAATGATAACAACAACAGGACTTTCATTTAGACATGTAGATATCCATCAATCATTGTATAAAGATCATAATAATAAATTTCAGTCCTCCTTCTTAATTTATAGTTATCTATATCCAACTTTATAAATAAGAACCTAAATGTTAAAAAAAAACAAGGTTAAAATTTTGAACTTAAAATCAAGTTTGTTTGTTTCGAAGATAGCGAATTCGACAACAAAACCTGATTCGTTGTATACGTTGGTTTGCCGGTAAATTGATCCCTTTGAAAACAGCTGGCATTGCCTACCTATACCTCTCTATATTCTCACTTGTTCCTCACAAAATTCACCTCATAAATAAATACTCTTCCCCCGTTTGTTTCACCCAATTTCCTCTTAATAAATCAGATCCTTCCGTAAATCAAAATCTTATATAAAATAATCCTCACGCCATTCAATTCATAACGACTCCAGGTTTGTTAATCTCTTCTTTTCATCCTCTATGATTGCATTTTAGTTCCAGATTCCTAGGGTTTCATTTCATGTAATTGTGTTTTTCTTATATAAATACAGAGTGTATGTGTGTGTACAGACTACATACTGATTATTGCTGAAATTTATTACTCGTATTAGGTAAATTTCCATATTTATCCATGTATCGGTCCTTAAACACTGCAGCAAATCTTATGACTTTATGTTAACTGCTCTGAGTCTGGTTGGTAGGTGTAGTATAATTTATTTGCTTATGTGTGAATTACAGAATTAGCTGAGATTTCTTGAACAAAAGTGATCTTGTTGATCTGTCATATGAAGTAATTTAGATTTATGCAGCTCGTTTTCTTGTTACTATATATGTGATCTTTCACTTGACGTTGTCTTTGAGTTTATTTGTTTTTATTGTTATTTTTTGTGCGTTTAGTGCTTTAAGAAACGACGTATAGTTCAATGCCTTTTCGTCTGTAGTGCGTTATTAACTTATGTGTCTTCTATGTTAGGCTCCTCGATTCTTATGTTGGGTAAATTTGTTCTACATCAACATGACGAATAGTTCAAGGTGTATGCTTTTTGTGTATTTCTTTAGGTTCTGTGTCTTAGTCCCATGCCGTTTAAAATAGAATAAGTAGAGCTCCATTGTTTCTTTATCAAAACATTCAAGCACAAGCACGTCCAAAAACCATCATCTGCAAAGCATATATTTTTATTTGATTGTAGTGATTCACTATCACATTATTAGTTTCCAAACACACATCCAAACACATTGATATGGTGATCCACTGCCCCATGATCCTTAAAAGGGCTACATAACATTATTATATGTTGCAGGCTATTATTGATCTGTAAAAGGTATCTTGTTAGTTTTTAATTTAAGTCTCTTTTTTGTGTATGTTTGTGTCAGTTAAATCTGTTCACTCCATGTATCCATGTCCTTTCACAATTATACAAGTGCAACCCCGTTGTTTCCTGGTCAGATTAGTAATAGATTAAGTTTCGAGTAAATTACACTCATCGTCCCTGTGGTTTACACGAAATTACACCGATCATCCCTACGTTTAAGAAATTACATTGATCGTCCCTGAACGACTTGAAAGGGCACGGTGCTAGTCCCTCCTACTAACGCCCGTCAAAAAGCTCGTTAAGTTTTGTCACATGACACGCACATGAGGGCATATTCGTAATTTTAACTTCTTCTCCAAAAAAATTCATCCACCAACCTACCCTTTATTTTTTCTCCCAAAATCCACCAATAATTTTTACCTTCTCCACCATCAATCTTCATCTCCATAATAAAAAAAAACATCAAGTACACATAACAATAATAATTGGGAAATTTGCAATTTTTGTCCCTGTGGTCTTACAAATTGGTCGATTTTGTCCTTAAAGAATTTTTTCTGCACTTTTTACTCCGTGCTTTACATTTTCTGCAATTTTTATCCCTGTGATCTATCGTTTTGGCCATTACCGTAAACTTTATCAATACGATACTAAATACATGATATGAAATCAGAATAAAAAAAAATATTGAAAACTAAGATCTAAATCAGATTCAAACTCAAGGATTGATCATGAAATAATAATTTACTTTTTTAAGTTTCTAATGTGGTGATTCACTGCCTCATACTAATCAATGCATAGAATTGTTTATCCTCTATTGTCAAAATTCACATGCTACAGACTACCAAGTATTACTTTGTGCACACGCAAGTAGACATATATACAAGTATTTATTAGAGGTGTCCATTTCAAACCATCTGCTTATTAATGATTTGTTATCTTCTATCTTAAATGGGTAAAATCAAATAGTTTAACTATAAGAGAACTGGCAGAAGAGATTAAATGGGTCATATTTCGCCCAAAGTGTATCTTCAAAGTATACAACTACGAAATATTCAGTTTTTTATGATAATAATTTCGTTTTTAGGTTATATATGATGTATTAATTTTTTAATGGAAAATCTTAGGAAATGGACAAAGTGTAGTTGTGGGGCAACCAGCCCGACCCGTTTGGACCATTACTGAAAATTACTCGCTTTGAACCGTCATCCAACCTGCACATCTTTCCACCTAATATATATGTCTATGTAGTTTAACAAGTCTTTTGTTGTAGTGCAGTGCTAATGCCTTTCCGACAAACACCAGTGTTCGATTCTTCGGGAGATGCGTCAGTGAACAAGAACTCAAAGTCGGTTTCTGAAAATTCTACAGTATTTTGTGAGTGCAACATTTGTTTGGACTCAGCAAGAGATCCTGTGGTTACCCTATGCGGCCACCTCTACTGCTGGCCTTGCATTTACAAATGGCTTCATGTCCAAACCTCCTCTTTGGAATCTGACAAACAGCCTTTGTGCCCTGTTTGTAAAGCCCACATCTCAAATTCATCCCTAGTCCCGCTATATGGCCGTGGAAATTCTCCATCATCAGAGCCTGAACCTGAATCCGAGTTGAAGAGAGTTCACCAATCAGGGATGGTCATACCTAATAGACCACCAGCGCCTGGTGGATCGCTTTTGCATTTGAACCAGCAGATCCAGCCGGTCCCTTTCCAGGCTCACCCACAACCTCACATTGTGAATCACCCACACCCATTTGGAAGCTACACGTTTGGACCATCTAATTTCTCAGGGCCCATGATACCAACCAGCGTTTCGACCCCATTTGTGGGGATGGTTGGAGAGATGGTATGTGCTATGATATTCAGGAGCTCCGATTCCGGTTTTTTATCAGCTTATCCTTATGGATCGTATCAAAACCCGTATCCAGATTCGGGGACTAATAGTCCAAGGGTGAGAAGGCAAGTAATGCAGGTGGAGAAATCGCTTAACCGACTAACTATTTTTTTCTTCTGTTGTTTCATGTTGTGTCTTCTGTTGTTTTGAGGTTTATCTTCCATTCTAATTTGTATAGCTTCATAAAGAGAAAAATATCCGTTTACATGTGATTATCTTGTATAGATGGGATTTTGTAATCTATTCACACTACGTCGTGAGCATTTGTATTTGACGCATCATCTTTACGCGCCTTGTAATTTGTTCACGTTTTGTAAACTGACAGCAATGGGGGCAGACCCATCATGGTACCATACAACAAGGAGTCGTAGTCATGTTGCTCTTGATAGTTTTTTTTTTTTTCCATTAAAGGAGACTCAAGTCCTATCATCACTCGTCCCAAAGAAAAGACTTTTAGGAGCCATGCTCGTCTTCATTGAAGGTCAATTGTATAATTGTAATGAGGAAGAAAAGAAAGCTCAGGGACTGACTTTACAAAGATAGAAAAGTCGGACTGAATGTGTAAATAATTAAAGAAAGAGTTTAGATTAGTCGTATATAACAATGTAATCAGCTTTCATTGTACGCAGTCATAACAGAAATGAAATCATCTTTCATTTACATAATCTCTCAATCAATTATCATCATCAAGCTTTTCAATAATCCATATTAGGCCACTACATTAACTTGGTCGGTGTCTCGGTGACATGTAACAATCTGGAACCGAAGAAAATACTGGGTAACGTATACACATTGTGCATCATACAAGAATGTATCAAACACCATGTTCATCTCCTTTTACCATCTCTATCTCTATATAAGAGAAAAACTGTGAGAGAATCTCCCCCTTAATTTACAGCTAATCCTTCATTAGTTCACCCTTAGATCGTATAATGATGTCATTAGTCTAAATAATAGTGTTATAAATTATTTATTTACCCCTAATTAACCCCAATTGAAACTTAAACAACTTCATTTGTCTGATAGGGTATGTCGACCTCCATCCTAAAAAAACGAACGGGTTTGGGGGTTTTAATCGCAGCGCTGGAAAAAGCACACATGCCACCATCGACATACCCTTCCGTATTATGATTAGTTCTACTGGTCTAAGGGTGGGTTTTGGATTAATGAAGGGGGGATTTCTTGATCAAATTTTGTTTTATAAAACCATTAGAATTAGGAACTTATCAGAAAATGCATATGGTTATATAAACTTGTAAAGCCTGATGTATTTGCTTTATTACACGCTATTGTCTCCTTTCACTTGCATCCATTTTTATCATAAATCCGATTAGACTATTTTTTATCCTTAAAACAGACGCTAACAGTATGCCAATGTGATTATTGCTGTCAAACTGTTTAGCAGAATTAACTCTCACAGAGTATGGTTTTCTGAAGTTTATGCCATCCCTTATTGCTGCCTCAGCCGTGTTCTTAGCCAAATGGACACCTGATCAAAATGAGCATCCATGGGTTTGTTTTCTTTCCTTTAATGTTTGGGTTTGATTCAAATTCCAAAAGCTTGATTTACTTCCTCAACTTACGAAAGCTAAATAGTTTGATCCTTTCTTGCAGAATCCTACCTTACACACAACAATTCACCCAAGATCACGACTTCTTGGGTTTCTATTCACAACATGATACTGTTATGTGTGTGTCACTTTTTGTAGGGTATTTTGCTTTCACTCGCAGGTGATGTGCATCAACCGACAACAGATGAAACCGGTATTTCCAAACCGAAAAAATATGTCATGCTCGTCGCGATTTACTTTCAGATTGTCTTATCAACTTTTCTACACATAATAACATTATTTTAAGGTCGTTTGTTATTTTAGTGTTGCCTAACATGTAAACAATCACAATCCAAACACGGTTTTGTAAAAAAAGTTCCTTTACCTCTACAGTGTGTGTTATCCATTTTAACCTTCTGACCTTTTGAATATCGTTATTACTTTCACGTTTCACCGGGTTATATAGCATTTGTATCAGACTACTCGCGATGGCTACAAGATCACAGCAAACACATTCATGCAGTACAAACAGCAGTTGACTCACATGCAAACACCTGTGATCTCCAAAAAGTTGTTCAAAACGCAGCCATATTTCACTTCTTTTTTGAGACTCAAAAGAAAAGCATCAAAAGTTGACTTATGTCATATCATATATGGAATGTGAACCTCTGCTGAACGTAGTATAGAGTGGATTGGTGGATTTCGCTCCTCTAACTTACTCACTGTAATGTGACATTAGCCTTATTAAATAACATTTAGACGCATTTATGTACTATATACTATATCTATATATACGTATCTGAAGTAACATAAGATACCTTTTCACCATAAAATGCAGGTTCTATTGACCCATATGGATTCGCTTGCACACCAACAGATTACAAGCATTAAACAACTTCAACAAACTACATATCAATATGAAGCCTCGATATCTCATGATCTTGAAGAAATGCACCAGGCTTTGTTTCATACTTTGGCAGCAAAAACTCATGACTTAACTAAAGGTGAATCGTGTGTTGAAAATTACATGGGTCAGATGTCGATGGCCATAGGACAGTTCTCTTCTCTGGAACATTTTCTTCGCCAGGTACAAATTCTAAACGCTTTTACAGTGACATATTTCTTACGTTTATGGAAATAACCTAACAGTATTCTAGCCAATTAGATTTATCAAAGGCACCTACAGTAACTGCTAAACTTACTTTGCACGTAACCATTTCTTTTACAAATACTGCAGGCAGATCAGTTGCGAAAGAACACATTAAATGATATGCATCAACTACTTACAACTCACCAGTCTGCCAAGCCCTACTTCACATACACAACTACTTCTCCCGACTACGAGCGATGAGCACACTCTGGGTTGCTAGGCAACATGAGTAGACATTGGAACTGATCAGATTTTTATTTAAGAAATCATTATTATTGATAATTTCCGATGTATACTGAAACTTTGTTCCTTTATATACGCATCTATTTCATTTTCCTAAAAAATGAAAAATTAGATGCCCTTTAAAAAAATAAACCATTACGCATAATAGTGAACATTTGTGTGCAATGGAATTAAAAATCAGTAATTTGTAAAATTGTTGTATATAAATAAATAAATTGTCATCCGAAATGTATATATGTACCTAATATAGGATTAAAATAAATAATTTGACTAAAAATTAAATTGTAAGTTGTTTTACTCAAAGAAACTTAGTTTTTTTTCTTAACGAAAAACTCGGTTTTTTTTAGTTCACCAAAAACAACCAGAATTCAAAAGTTATTGTATATACACACATCAATTGATCACATAACTATATATACAAGCCTAATTTTTCTAAAAAATCCAAAATTAAATGCTCTTTAAAAAATAAACCATTACGCATAATAGTGAACATTTGTGTGTAATGGGAAAAAAAATCGGTAATTTGTAAAATTGTCGTATATGAATAAATAAATTGTCATCCGAAATGTATATATGTACCTAATATAGGATAAAAATAAATAAATTGGCTAAAAATTAAATTGTAAGCTGTTACTCAAAGAAACTCAGTTTTTTTTGCTTAACGAAAAACTCGATTTTTTTTAGTTCACCAAAAAGAAAGTTCTTGTATATACATACATCAATTGATCACACAACTATGTATACAAACCTAATTTTTCTAAAAAATGCAAAATTGTATGCCCAATAAAAAATAAAGCATTATGCATAATAGTATATCTAATGAGTGATATTATTATTTTTTATTTTTGATAAACGGGACGGAATCCTGCAAGACTAATGTTATCTTGAATACCAAAGAATTTGAAGTTACATCTCGTAAGTTGATATATATTTCCGAAGTAATTTTTTTTATATCGTAGTTCGTTACATATATTTATTTTGGGGTTAGAAAGTTGAAAGCAAAACTTCTTTTTAGCCAAACCGAAAAATAATTAAAATTAATAGAAAATAATTATTTTAGGTAAGAGGTTAAAACACAACTCTTTAGCACTGATTGACGTAGGTTTATACATACAGGTTAAAACACAGATTCATACGGATTTGAAGTTAAGAAGCAAAATGGCATGCTAACATCACATTGAGAGCATGCTTTTTTGTTTAATAAAAGTTCAGAACCCAATGCTTCAAAGATGAAAGCTTTTCTAAACACTTAGCAATCTTGAGGAAACAAAAGAGGTTCCTCTAAACGTGAGGTTAAGCCGTTAAGGTCTGTAGTCAAGAAATGACGTATTATTTTTACGTCTTTCATTTTTTCCCTTCAGTAACTTGAAATGATGTTTAAGAATATCTACATGTTGCATATCAAAGCCATAACTGTCAAGCCTCACCAAAAGTAGTCACTTAAAAACGATGATGAAAGTTCCAAAGTAGCTGAATTATCAAAGATGATTGATGTTGAATTTTCTACAGGATCTTAAGAGAAAAAGTTAAACGCGCTAGACCTGGGTACTCTAAAGACCCAAAAAGGTGTGGTGAAGGTGAATATAGTACACCGCCTCTAAAGCATGTAACCAAAGGTTAGTGATAGATAGAGGTGACAATTTTAGACCCATTGATTAATTATGAGTTAATTTGGTTAATTTTTAGGAGGGGGTGAGTTTGTTGAGTCTCCTCCCCATTTTTTGGATGGGTTTAAATGGGTTTTTCAATATAACATATAACATATAATTGTGTAACAATTAACCAACTGGTTTGGATGGATCTAACGGGTAAATTTTTTTTCTCACCTCATTTCATTTTTTTCATTTTTCACTCAAATAAAAAAAAATTGGTGAACCCGATGACCTTTAACATCCTCCCTAAGGGTCTGGTAATTTCTTAACTTTAAATTTATTATTTAAATGTGTTAGGAAATAATTCTATATTATTTGGATATTTGATGCAATTTAGTAAATAGGTCAAATGATTTATTGTGAATAGTAAAATATTAATTGTTTTAAATTATTATAGTTGACGGTAAAATAAAATAGTTGATCTCGCAAATGATTTTTAGGTTCCAGACAATAGGTTTAGAAGAGGGACTAATTAAATAGGTATTGTAACACCCACTTTATGGGTCC
This sequence comes from Pseudognaphalium luteoalbum, assembly GCA_963422505.1. Taxonomy (NCBI): domain Eukaryota; kingdom Viridiplantae; phylum Streptophyta; class Magnoliopsida; order Asterales; family Asteraceae; genus Pseudognaphalium; species Pseudognaphalium luteoalbum. The sequence continues at coordinate 116,643,179 of OY730194.1, read as the reverse complement.
AGTATTTTACTATTATTTCCTGACTTGAAATGGTTAATTGAAATGTTAGGAAATATTGTAAATTGGTAATTAAAAATAAATGGGTAAAAGAGTCAAATAATTTATTGTGGTTAATAAATTATTAACTGTTTTAATTTAATTCAGTTGACGGTAAAGTAAAATAATGTTTCCCCGCAAATGGTTTTTAAGTTCCAGGCAATGATAAGTACGGGAAATGAAAATTTACCAATTATATGTTATACTCTATGTTGAGTCGGTTAAACTCAAACTTATCACCGTATACATACATATACACGACATACATACATACATACATACATGAAGAAACTTTGAATCAATCATACAATCATACAATTGAAGCTCCAGAACTCGAATTCAAGCCTCTTTAATCATCCTAATCAAGGTATAATCTTGTGTTCTTCATTTTCTAAAACCTAGAATTTGGGGGTTTTAGTGTTCTTGGTTAAAATCCGAAATTAGGGTTTCAAAAGTGTAAATTAAGGTTAGTTAAGCTTCAATAACATGTATTAATCATTCTATCATCATTATAAACATGTTGTAATTGCTAATTCTTGAATTTAATGTAAACCCTAAAAAATGGGTTTTGTGTATTGGATTTAATTAGCATGATTAAAGTGAAATTGAAGCTTGAAATGATGATGTAGTTGTTAGTTGATGCTTAAACAAGGACTATCATCTAAATCCTAACTTAGAAATGAAAGAATGGTGTATGATCATGAATTAAGTTATGTGTTTAGTTGATTATTCATGAAGAGAAGCTTGTAATCATGTTAGAATGATTAGTTGATACTTGAATTGTGATTATAAGCTAAGCCCTCACTTGAATTGATGAAATTTGTTAAATTGTAAACTAGTTATGCAATTGAGTTTGATAAGCTAGTATTTGATGATTAAAGATGATTATGTGAGCTTAATTGCTAAGTATTCATTAGACCTAATATTGAGCTTTTGATGAATTGTTGATATTGGAGGTTAATAATTTTGTTAAAGGTCTAATTATGTTAGTCTAACATGACTAAAGTGATGTGATCATAATAATCATAAACTTGATAAGTAAGTTTGAATTGTGTTGGTAATATGGTTATTTATAATATTGGAATGATGTTGTATAGATTTTGAGATAAGTAACTAACTTGTGTAATTCTATTGTATTCTCAGATTTCGAGAAGACTCAGTGACATTAGACTACTGAGTGGACAACTGGGGTGTCGGTGAGTGAATCTTAATCCTCAGTGTAATTTAGTTGTAACAGGTTTGGTTACAACGGGTAATCGTATTATTACTGCTTTTGGTTTGCCATGATTAATTTGGTTTAATAGTAATAATACTGTTGATAGACTGGTTAGTCTGACATGTTGACTTGATTGAATATGTGAATACGTGATCACTTGATATTTGGCCTTCGGGCATTAGTATTGAGGTCAACATGTTGGTTGGGTTTGGTTACTATTGTAAGACGACAGGAATTTCCTTGTACATATCGTTAATAGGAAATTAGGTCCTATGAGATTAGTACCAAACTATCGGTCTATTATGTATTGGCCATACAGATTGACGATAAGTGTTCTGGGAGAATCCCCGGGTATCATGATATCTCCAGAACCACCGATCCTCATTGATATGTTGTGTATTGAGATGTTATCTCATTGATATTATGTGTACTGTTGGTATTCTTGGCTGAAGGTTTCCCCAAGAACCATCGATCTATTTGATGTTTTTGTTTACGATTAATTATTGTAAACAAAGTTGTTATGCTAAGTTGGGCTGTTGGTTATGTATTCACTCACTTAGCGTTATGCTAACCCCACCACCCCACTTCTTGCAGGTTATGGTTTTGATATAAAGGGATTAGCAAGAAGCTTGTTCAGGATGGAAAGTTTGACCAAACGGCTTACTCTGATATTGGTATCTAGATTAAAACCAAATTGTATTTGGAATTAAATAACACCCATTTTCGATATACTATAGTTTTTGAAATATTATGGTTTAGTTTCTTAATATTCTATAACTGAATTGTTAATGTTTATTTGGACTTACGCTTTCGATGTAAAATACATTTAAATAATGTTGTAAAAGATGGAGTGTTACAGGTATTGGGTCAGGTTTTGAGCTAGCCGACCTTATTGTCATATTTTTCCTAAATTGGAAAACTTTTGTTCATTTCCTTCCTACAAAGAAACCTAGAATACTAAGTAATAATATACAAAGTTGGATCAAACTTTGAGCTGTGATTTGGATTGAAATTTCATCATCATCATCTTCAACTTGTTCATCTCTTTTCTTACTTGTGAGTATTTTGAATATTTATGAACTCAATTTGGTTAAAATTGTTAACATATGGTTGTATGCAATTGAGGTTGAAAATGAAGTTGTTGTTGTTGTTACTTGATGTTATTAGATGATAAATGATGTTTATAGATGCTATTTGAGGTATTGGTAACTTGTAAAACTGAGTTAGATGTGTTTGGGAGATGATTTTCGGGTTAGAGTTTGTGCAGGAAAGTTGCAGGTCGCCTATAAACAGGCTGTAGCCGGCGGGTAAATTGTTACCCGACGGGTAACCGGGTAAATATGGGTAAATCGGGGAATGAGTGTGCCCGACGGATAACACCCAATCCGGCGGGTAAACGGGCTTATGAATCCGGGTAAAACCTTATATGGCGGGTAACTGGAGGCGGGTAACTAAAAAGGGTTTCTGTCCCAAACTTGAGTTCGGGTAATCAATGGTACCCGGCGGGTAACCAGGATACCCGACGGGTAAGCCCCAGTCAGGGGTGACTTTTGTTTTGACTTGAATACTTGTTTCATATATACATTGTATATGTATTAAAGGCATAATATGTGTATTATATATTTGTTTAATGTTATGTAAACTGAATTGAGTTATACAAGATCGATTGCTAACTTATGATCGGTTTTGTTCTCAGATCAGCAGAGTGCTCAGTAAAATAAGATCACTGAGTTCGTGATTGGGAATAACGGGTGAGTGGATCTGGAACTCACAATCTGATTTAATTGTGATTGTTTGGTTACAACAAGTATACGTAGATATGACTGTTAGACTGTTTAGTCTGAATTGTTAATTATGAATCTACGTGTTATCTGACCTTAGGGCATCAGTTGTTATTGAGGTCAACATGTTAGTTGGGTTAGTTGTTATTGTGTTCAAAACATGGACCTTGTACATGTATTGTGTATAGCACCTGTGTTTGGTAATAATAACAAGTAGCAATCGGTCTCTTCTGTATTGGTCATACAGATGGGCGGTAAGTGTTCTTTGAGGGCCATCGCGGCTGTAGGGTTCCTCAAGAACCACCGATCCTGATTGATTAAAGTGTGTTTACTGTTATTTGATGTAAACTGGTAGTGATGCTAAGTTGAATTGTTTGTGACATATTCATTCACTTAGCTTCGTGCTAATCCCACCATATTACTTCCTGCAGGTCATGTTTTGAAATAAGGGCAGGCAGGAAGCTGATGTTTTTGCTAGGAATGTTTGACCCGCTTTAAAACTCTAATATACTTTTGATAATATAATTATGTCTTAATTCTATAACACCTCGTTTGTAATATATGGTTATAAACAGTTTTATCTAGTGTGTATTGTATTTTGAAAACCGTATGTACATACTATATGATGTATATTAAAGAGAATTATTTTAAATTCTACGCTTCCGAGTTAAATACATTAAATTAATGGTTTAACAGTAATGGGTGTTATATGATCCGACCCGACCCGAGACTCATTTGGCCCGGACCCGTTTAGACCCATTCTTCTAAATGACCCATCTAGACCCGAACCCATTTAGACCCAAACCCATCTAGACCCGAGACCCGACAGACCCATTCATTTTGCCACCTCTAGTGATAGATAGTTAGTTATTAGACGTAAAAGTCGTCATTTGATTTGTTTTCATGTCAATAGACAATGTCAATCTTGAATTGTGTACGTTAATAAGTTTAGTCCTTTCGAAGGACCAACTCAGTCAACCGATTGCAGCACCAAGCAGTTTATCTTCATTTTGTAAGAAGACGCCTTTCTTTAAAACTTCTACCACAAATTTGTTAAATTATATATGTGTAACGCTAAAGCATTATTCTATGTATGGTCAGGTTTTGACTCATCGTGTGGAGTCAATGTATATGCTTTCACTGTTATACTATGAGATACTGAAGAATGCTACGTTTATGCGGTCTTATCAGTTTTGATGTTGAAATCTATTCCCATAATGATTCTTATGGTTCCCAAAGGCTATCTTAAGCAGAAGCTTACCGAGTCTGATCAACAACATTACAACATATTGTGACAAGCACATTGTGACAACTGAATCCATGTTATGGAAGGTGGCTACTATCTTTTATATTGTCATATTGACCATTACGTTCATCTACAATTTCTTTGTCATTTTATATCTTAAAAAATTAACTGCTATTTTTGAGAGCGAGGTTAAACAAAAGAGTCTATGGAAAGGAGCTAATAAATATATCATTACCAGAAAGTTATAGTGGATCATGCACTAATTTAATAGCTAATTTTTTTGTGTAGCTTTATATAAGTCGGTTTCTTAGAGCAGCAGAGGATGCAAACTGCTTAGATAGATCCGGGGATGTTAACAAAGGGTCCGTAACATGTCGCTCTTCGATATAGATTCAGTCGCAGGGAAATGACTCATATACATGTGAATGGGTCAATTCAGGTTCTATTTTAGCTCTAATGGATTGAAAGGGTAAAATGACAAATTTTAGTTAAACGATATACTTCAAAATAATTTAGACTAATTTGACCTGGTATATTAAGACCCTTAATTGACCCATCATACTCGATTCTATGTCGACTCGAATCACGAGTTTTATTTGTTTAATATATGGTTTAGAGTCGATCAAAGTGATAATATAGACCAATGGGTAAATGATCCTAGGGTATTTTATGAGTGGTTACAAACAGGTCACGGAAGATTCTGCAAGAGACAAAAGTCTTCTGGGGTATGGTAACAACAAATGAAAAGGAGAAGTTTCGTATACTGAAGAGGCTTGTGTGTGTAATGTACATCTAACATTTTTATATATATAGCAATATTAAGATATTGCTGCATGTAGTGATGAAATATCTTAAGTACATACAGTTACATCATGTACGAGACTTCATGAGCTAAGACGGTCTTATTTGGCATAAGTAATGATATTGTACACCGAGAGTATTGTTTCAATAAGATTTTCCTTTTTTTCTAATAAAGAAAAAGAAAATGTACGGTTTAGAGGCAAATATGCATAATAACAACCATATAAGTAATTAACTAAATTACGTGTTACACTTTTACAATAAAATGTTTAAATAACTTCATTGATTATGACACTTATGTTAAAATTAGTTTACTTATGGTATTGAACGTTTTGTCATTAATTAAAGATTAATTACTAAAACTGTATGAACAATATCATCTTTTATCATTACATTTGACATGGGAATACATTTCACACGATTCACATACAATTTTATCTTAAAAATTTAAAGTTTTTAATTGTAAAATATATATTATCACTCATTGATCATGAAAAGTTATGTTAAAAATTGATTTAATTATTCTAGCACACATTAAACACAACAAATAAATAATGTTTTATGTTCAAAAATTAATTTTCATAAAATCAAATGTCTTAATCCGCGTTTTCATCGGGTCTTTTGTCCGGTTATTAAAATAAAAAAAAATAAAAAAATTATTTTATTTAATTTCCATTTTGATAAATGTATATAGGTTTCCCCCGGTTTCTTCACTAATCAAAAACCCTAACCATTCGACGATGGCGAAGAACCACAGCGATTCTTCAGACGACGACAGAGATAGAGATAGAGATAGAGATAGAGATAGACTTCATTCTTCTTCTAAAAAGCATCATCATCACAAGTCCAAACGGAAATCCGAAGACCTACCCGAGCCCGAATCCAACATCTCATCTGAATCCGATCACAAAACCAAAGATAGCCGTGGTCACAAAAGGGAAAAAGCCCTAATTTCCAGAAAAAAATCACGAAGGAATTACTCCGACGACGAAGAATCAGATTCCGATTCCGGTTCAGAATCGGAGTCGGAGACCGGGAGTTCGGAGTATTCTTCCGACGAGACTGAGGAGGAGCGACGCCGGAGGAAAAGGAAGGAAAGGAAGAGAAGGGAAGAGAGAGAAAGGAAAAGAAAGAGAGAGAAAGAAAAGAAGAGAAAAAGAAGGAAAGGAAGAGATGAAGATGAAGATGATGATGAAGAAGATAAGAAAAAGAAGAAGAAGAAAAAAAAGAAAGATAAGAAGAAAGACAAGGTGAAAGTAGGTGCTGTTACTGATTCATGGGGAAAATATGGGATTATCAGAGAAACTGATATGTGGTAATGCTTTATTTTATTTATTTTTCTAATTGTGTTTATTTTATAACTTTATGCAGCTTGTGTGGTAAGGTTGGATTGAGATATTGTATGATGTGTTGAACCTAGAATGCTGAAAAAATATGAGATTGGTTAGTGAATAGATTGAAGAATATGGTGTTACAAAAGTTGTTTAAGAATGTATGGTTTTACAGTAGTTCATAAATGTAGTTAGGTCATAGGTGGTATCTGTAGTAGTAATAATTAGAAAAATGGCAGAGCTGTCCAAGTGTAGGATGAGAAATGAATCACAATTCAGTGTGTTTCTTGTTGTTATGCTTCAGTTCATCTCGATAAATCACCTGAAGCCGTGACTCCATGAGAATTCTAATTGCATATATATTGGGGTGGTTGATGGTGGCTTAATGGTTGTATTAGCTAATAAAAAGTTTAAGATTTAAAGTTCTTATAACAATTGACACTGTCTGTATCAGGATATCTGTCATTGAGCCAACTGCTTGGTTATTATGTATACCACAGACTGTTATGGAATTCTTTTATTATTTGAAAGTTAATCACTGTCAAGAAATATCTTTAGCTGTGTATTGTCACTATTACTCAGCTGTTGCTATGCAAAATAATTCGAAAGATGCGCAGTAGCTCCTATGTTTTAATAATGAAGTGCCATATATAGTTTTTATTAATTTACACCCAAAGTTTGTTGCTCTGCTTCGCCCTTTTTGTACATAATAATGTATTTGTTTGTAGGAACAAACGCCCAGAGTTTACTTCATGGCTCGCAGAAGTGAAACAGGTTCACTTTGTAGACTTGCTTATTATGAGTTTGAGTCTAAGCACTTTCTGACTTGATGATGACACTTCTTTTATCTGCATACTTGCAGGTGAACCTTGAAAGTCTGCCAAACTGGGAAGAGAAGCAGATGTTTAAACAGTATGTTTTTCACTTATTTGTGGTATCATCTACCATCTAAAAACTTGACAATGATATGTGTTATTCGTGGAAATCTATTTTTTTACAAGCATCTTTTATTGATCCTTAATTGAGATTAGTGAATACAACAGACTCTCTGACCTCCGTATCTCTACAGGTTCATGGAGGACCATAACACAGCCACTTTTCCTTCTAAAAAGTAAGTTAAAAAAATCACAATGTTTGCCTTTGCTGTGTTAAGTCTGTTCTTAAGCCTGAGTAGCTGAGTTACTTTTCCTGGATGCCCTTTTATATTATGTAATTTTGTCTTCTTAACTCAATGTATCTAGCTTAGAAACGTATTCTCTCATTCATCATAGCATGTCCAGGATTATTAGGATGCAGTTATGCTTATGTCTTGTTCGTGCAGATACTATAGCCTTGATGCTTATCACCGAAGGAAAATTGAGAAGGCCATAAAAAAGGGCTCCACGAAAGCTGCGAAATCAGAACGTGTTGTGTTTAATGATGAAGAACAACGGCGGTATGTTTTACTGTGTATTCTGCTTGGACAGTTATTTTAATAACAAACAGGGTTCCAAAGATAGTTGAATCTTTTTGTTGCATCATTGCAAATGTGTGCTCAAGAATTTGTTCTCGGATTAAACAATGCATCCTCTGTTTTTCAGACTTGAGTTGCAGCAAGAACGTGAGAAACAGAAGGAAGCAGAGGTGGAAGCGCTGAAACGCTCTATGCAAAGTGGAATGGTACGTGCACTTCTTTATGAACGCTAATGGGCTTTTTCAAATTTTAACTTGAAACTTATCTTCGTCTATTTATTTGGATTCGTAGGCACAAGCAATGAAAGAACAAGCTATACTGAGAGAAGAGATGAATTACTTGTTCAAAATTGGCAATGTTGAGGTGGGTATCGATGGGAAAAAAACTTTCTAGTTAAAAACCCTTGGTGGATTCGTTAGAAACCTTAGAATGTTGATTGATTGGTTATTGTTGAATTTGCAGGCAGCAACTGCTATTCAAAGACGATTGGATCCTGATCTTCCTATGTGAATGGGTGTCTTTGAAACCAGTCAAGTAACCATATCATGTTGAGAAGTTCACTTAATCCCTGCCGTGGTTTTGAAACATTAAGATACTTATTTACCATCAATTATGTTTAGCTTTTTAGCATATATCATGTAATCCCCTTGAATGCCCAATAGGATATGAGAATAGTCTTAATATTTTTACAGCTGGGTTGATGTTAGAAAACGCAGAGAATTTAGTGAACTTTTTGCTGTTATAGTAATAACGGTCTTGATTGAGAATAGTGCCAAATGCTATTATAACCATTGTACTTTATATTTAGACATTTTTGAATGGTTGATGGTTCTTGTTACAGAAGCTCGAAATGAATATGGTGTTCAATCAATAGTTGCTACTTGTTAGCTAATGATGACTGGAATATCGTGGTTCTGGAAAGAGACCCAAAATCTTTCTAACCAAACCAAACGGGGACCAACTTGAAACAGAATAGTTAAACTCTGAATGATTTATTATTCGTAATGCTAGCAGTTAAGTTTATGTACGTGTGTAAATTTGTAATTATATTATGTGACACATAACCAACTAAATTGTAAAAACAAACTACTAATACCATGGAACAACATAATTCCGGCAAAGAAGCTGATATTATGTGATGCAAGTAAGTTTTGCAAACTTGCAATGCAGTATGGATGAAATTTATAGTTTCAAATTAACATACAAAGTGCATGACATGAGTATTCATGTCTAAATACCGGAAACTGCATGAGTGCATGCTATATGTCTTAGAGCCGTTCACGAATATATCTTCTCACACTGTTCAATAGATATAAACTGCGGTTTTGCATTGCAAAATGCAACACAAATCAGAACCAATATGGCTTCACCGAGGGACAGCCTCGCCTTAGGATTCTTGCTTTTGGTTCTCTGTCTTAGCCATGGCTCATGCTCAGTGTTAGCACGTAAGATCATCTCAGATGACGTTATCCTAAACGAGTCAAAAGGACAACTTTGGGAATCCCCACCCCGACCACAACACGCGCCAGGTGCAGCACCAGCGCCACCACCTAAAGGTGGTTTGGTTCCTGAATTAGTTAAAGAAGATAGTACTAAATCCTTAGAAGCATCACATGAAACTGCTCCACCTACGAGCCTCGGTGATGTTCAAGCTGCTTGTGGTTGTCCTTTCTGTAAACCCCGGGCCCTAGTTCCAAATTGTCCAAACAATTGTGGACCAGCTTACATTCCTCCCCAACCTATCCCTGGATGTCAACCAGCAGCTTCTCCTCAACCCGGACCCTTGTATCCTCCCCAGCCCGAACCACAGTATCCTCCCCAGCCCGAACCGCAGTATCCTCCTCAACCCGAACCAATGTATCCTCCTCAACCCGAACCACAGTATCCTCCTCAGCCCGAACCGCACTATCCTCCTCAGCCCGAACCGCAGTATCCTCCTCAACCCGAACCAATGTATCCTCCTCAACCCGAACCGCAGTATCCTCCTCAGCCCGAACCGCAGTATCCACCCCAGCCTTGCACTGGGTGTCAACCAGCTTCACCACCGCAGGTTAAGCCCGGATGTAAACCGGCCTATCCTATACCGGATCCGGCCTATCCTCCGCAACCGGAACCAAACAATCCTCCCCAACCCGAACCAACTTATCCACCCTGGCCCCTACCAGCCTATCCACCGCAACCCGAACCTTTCTATCCTCCCCAGCCCGAACCGACATGTTTCCCTACTGAAGGTCGTCAATGTCCTGGAAGTTCAAGTGACACACAAAACTCACTACTAGCATGGGATAATGGAAGTCTCCCACCAGATGAGGTTCCGGTAGAAACCCTCAATGAAAAAGATGGAAAGTCCATGAATGGACATGGAAGCACCTCACTGAATGCAATTTTGAGAGAGTCCCTCAATGAAAAGGAAGATGATAAATTCACAAATGGACATGGAAGCCCCCAACCGAATGTTACTTTGGCAGAACCACTTAATGAAATGGAAGATGGAAGATCCACAAATGGACATGGAATCCCCCATCCAAATGCGATTTTGGGAGAGCCCCTTGATGAAAAGGAAGATGGAGGATCCATAAAGAAACAACATTGTCATGATGATCCTAAACCACCTACACAAAACTAAGTCCCTAGCTCTAAGAAGAAAGAATAGCAACTTCTCCCCTCACCAGATGATAGAATTTGAGACATAGGATAGGATCTTGCATTACTCTAATTTCTATCCTAAATAAAGACTCATATCAACATATATATGTACGTACACATATTGAAGTCTCAACTGCAAAAATATAGTACAATACACGTAAACTACATTTTAAAAAATTTACCAGCCAAGAAATTTCAAGGTTTTTTGCTATTGTATATGTAAAAAGGAAGTGTATACTATATTTAACTTTTAGTTACATTTAAGTCTCAATGCTCAAGAAATCAGAGTCAATATCCATATATTTCACTTTTTCCTATAAACTGTTTACACGACCAAATTAACAGAAGAGCATTTATAACTTCATTTTTGGGGGGCAAATGAGTATGATCCTGTAATGCTTTCTTGTAAAAGGGCTGGTGAAACTGAAGAAGATGTAGAAGCAGATGTTCGAAGGAGTGGTTCACCGTTAACAACACAAGGTGGTTGTAATTCAACTTCTAAAATCGTTTTAGGTGTCATCCCGCCTCGAGGACTATCGAGCTCTTGGTGGTCAAATTCTTCCGTTTGAATAGTTGAATCATCATCATCGTATATGCCCAACTTTCTCCTCCTCTTAACTTCCTTTCTCCATCCTTGGATCGTCTCTCTTATTCTCTTTGGAATCAATGCAGCCTTGTAGTTCGTGCCCATCTGAAAAACAATACGATGACATTAAGTTCCAGCTACAATATCAAATAGAGGTGACAATTTTGACCCATTACGTTCGTTTGTTTAGCCACAACTGGAAAGATCAATTGGGGTAGTAGAGAGTTAGACAGATTAGAGAGCTCCTCAACGCACTGATAAAACAGTCTGTTTTTCAAGGGAACTCGAAAATCGTAAGTAAGAGAAGACTGATGCCCAAAAATCCCATATCTGTCTTGGTTGGACCAAGCAAATCAATCTTCCCCGACATTGTTCTCATTAATCAATGGTTGATTCAGGTTGTGTTGCCCCACGTCTACTTTTGATGCATAAAGCCTCCAAACCATTTTATATTATTCTTGAATTTGTACAACTTTTGTAATCATATTTGACACACCAAATCATTGTGTTACTGGTCACTTAAGGTAACAATTTCGACCCATTTAATAATGAGCAGGTCGTTTCAGGTTGTGTTCTACTTATGTAAATCATAATTTCTATCTATTTAGGTAACTTGACTCTCCCAACATTTATTTTGTTCAGAATCATACCTGAGTCACCAGAGCATATAGTGGTAAAGTGCTATAACTGCACAGGAACTGTCCAGCAAACCTAAATTTAACAGATGGATCATGAAGTAAAACATGTATACAAATCCTAGTTAGAAGTATATAATTATTTAGTACATAAAAAGTTATGAATATACCCCAAAATCAGCCGTATATATACCATCATATGATGCTTTAGAAAACAAGAATTATATCCAAATTGCCACTGCAATAAACATATCACAAACTTAATAAACACATTTGAACATTTCGTCCAAGAAAACAAAGGTTATACCACACTGAAATTCCCTTATGCTAAGTCAGATTAATTTTATTTAAGCATATATTTCGACAGTTTTTATCATAGTGGCACTTCTTTATGATTAGCAATAAACAAACTGTGAAGATAACTCCTAATGAACAATTTTACCTGAGTTTTGTAAATTTTTTTAAATATATAGTAATCAAGTAAAAAGAAGTTACCCAGAACCAAAATAACGAAGCCAGCTCGAATGCATTCTGAAACAATTATGAAGGTATTGGTTATTATGCAGCAATCTTCTGTACTAGCTTAGGCTGACACATACTTTGCAAATTCAATATTGTTATACTTTATGCGACTTCCTTCGTATAGTATCCAATTAAGACAATGATAATCAACTGACATCTTTTCCAAAGCTGATATTTACTAATGGACAAAATCTATGTAAGTGTAAGTTAACAAAATAAAAGTAAAATAATGAAGCTTTTAATAACCGATAGAACATGGGTCACCTGAAAAAGAACAAAATGGATTAATGCCAACACTAGCTCTGGCTTCTTAAGCCAAAAAAGCTCATCTCTAGGCTTTAATCTAGCTTCAGTAAAATATCCAGTAATTCCAGCACTCTCGAGCGCCAAAGTAGCTATAACATGTTGCAGTTTTGCCCCTAACACTAGAACAAGCTGAACAGAAACACAGAACAGGAGAATATAAGAGTTGGCAGTATGGGCGGGTTGGATAACTGTTGAAACGTTCCGGGCTGGGCAGAACAGTTTTTAAATTTTACAATTTTTTTAATCTGTTAATAATAACTCATAATCACTACTGTTACAGTGATAGTCAAATTATAACAGAATGGATAATTATTTAAGCAAGTGGGGTGCAACTATGCAATGAGTACTTACAGCAATAGGAACTAAAGCAATCCAGAAATAAAGATTTGATCCTGCAATACAAAAAGATACAAAATTCAATACATATATAGTTTTCGCGACACCCAAGCAAGAAGAAAACTATTGGAAGACATTTCAAGCTTCCTCAGAAATAAGCACAGTTACCTTCCACATTAAATAGCATAAAAGCCACAACAAAGCCCCAGAGTGGGACACTGCAAGCAATAACAGAAGTTTCAACAAATTTTATATAAGACTAGTGACCTTGAAACCGAAAAATAAGTAAAGAAATATATTTTCACATATTCTAAGTTATATTCGATTCTTACAGTAACCAAGACCTTGAATTAATATTGCATATATGATACTATGGTTCGAATGACAATAAAGCCATAACTTCTCTACAAGACGAGAAAGATTGGCTTTTTACCTCAACCCAACTATGCTTTGAAATTCTTCTTCCATAGAGCGAATCATATAGCTGTGAAAATCATAATTTTCTGTGAGATTATGGTTCTGCGGAATAAGAACGGCAAACGTCAATATAGCAGTTCACCTTTCACAGTTTCAAACCTTTTGAAAAGCTCGAAAATTTGGATATAAAAAAATCTTAAAAAAATTATAATCTCCTTCTAATCAAGGTTTGTTACCAAGATGAAGGCTTCACGCAGTGTAAGATAATCAGCACGAACAACTGAACTGCCAAACTGCCGAAAGAAACAGACCTGCAATTTACATAAATCATCTGTTTAATTATTTGCAAAAAAACATCTTCCGTAAAGCACACTTATCTGAACAGAAAAAACATATAGTGTACTTACCATCCAAGTGAAGCAGCTATTCCTAACTAATGGATTTGACATGTGGAATTTAACAATGGCTGATTGTCTCCTCAATATCTCATTTCTTGATGATTCTGCATACAAAAATAGCTTATACTTTTCTCTAAAATTGCTAAATGCACAAATGATAATCGACTTGAATTACCAAGTACAACTATATCATACCAGTTAGGACACCATGCTGATCCATTTGAGCATCATTCTCCCATTTCTTCCACATGCGAATCTGGTAAGATCACCATATTGAAGATAAAATTTACAAACACAATCCACATTTATAGTCAATTTTTACTAAAAGAAAACAAGTTCTCCCCTGAGTTAATAAGAACGTAAAAAAGAAAAACAATGTTACCTTTACTATTGCCAGAAGCATGGTTAAGCAGCTATATGATATATGTGTAGTTGCCATAACAAATATAAAGCGATGCAGTTGTTCGAGTCCTTTTGCATTTAAAAAAGGCTCGTAATCCTGTACAAGAAGATGTAATGAACTAGATTCAAGAAATCTAAAAGTTGCATATAAATTATAATGCTCTTACAATTGACTAACCTTTTTACAGATGCTCACGTTAAGTTCATTTACAAGTCGATGCGTATTATTTTCAATTTCAAGATCTTCAACACGCTTGCTGCATGGATGAAATGCACCATTATTGTAGAACTTCGATGGAACGCAAATACTAGATAAACCGTTAGAGGTGGTGGCAAGCAGGAATGATATGAAACCGAGAAGCATCAATTCTGCAGACAAGCAACCAACTTAGGATAATGACATGTAAAAACAGTGACAGATATAGTCTTATAATAATTTACCTTCTTTGATTTTATCCAAAGCGGCAAGCAATGGTTTGCGATTTATTTTATTTAACCACTGGCATAAAGAAAATGATTGGTCAAGAAGTAACAACCTCTAGCACCTAATTTGCTATGGGTAATGAGATTGATTCAAAATTTATCTCAGGAACACAGCTAAAAGGAAACATCTAACTGAAATAACTTACTTTGCTCAATCGGTGAATTGATCGCTCCACAAGCAAAGAGACAACAACAAAAACAGTCAACACTGTAGCAACAGACCATGTTGTAGTTAATTCTATAGACCTGGATTCTTCTTCTGTATCCATTGAAGGCATTATTTAAACACTTCAGGATCACGTACCCACCTCAAAACACCTGATTCTAGAACATGCCAGTGCCGTAAACTGAAGCGATAACTCCTTGAAATGTCTTGATTAGTTGAATTCCTTGATCAAATCCTCAAAGTAATCTCTGTTAGAACTCGTGATTCAAGAATGAGTAGACAACGTGAACCTGTCTAACTGGCTTCTTTATTCATTCAAGAACATTTGTCTTTTAGCATAAAAAAGTGGGTATTTGAACTTACTAATGCTGGTGCATATAATAATGTATACATTGATTCATTGAACAGATATATAAATAATGTGACTGGTTTTGCAAACACATATACAGACAAAACCTATGAAGTACACTCACTAGAATCCAGAAGTGATTCAACAGACAGAAATTCAAGATACCCATATCTATATTTAAACAAAACAACCAATAAAATATAAGCAGTTAAGCACTCGATCTAATCCATAAGAGATTAAAGAAGTGGGTTTTTAGCAAGTGTTTCTTGGAAGGAGTAGCATTCCCCCTACATGGAATCTATCTATAGTTTACATCTACTGTATTTTTTACATAGGAACCCATTAAGCATTGACTCCATGCTAAGATATATGATTACAATTCAATTCATATACCCACTTATATCGGACAAATATCAGTTTATTCCTTATCTTAGTTTGACTGGAAATTTTGATAAATTAAATGAATGAGAGAAATAAAGAATTTGATGATATTTATGATTATTTTTTACAAGTAGACGATTTTTTGGAATAAACAAAGATAATAAGGTGGACAGTATAAATGGTCATTGGAATAAACAAAGATAATAAGGTGGATAGTATAAATGGGACGGGGAAAGTATCATTTCTATAATTCCATGTTTATCATAATCCTTAAAATTTGTGTATGCTACAAAATCTGTCAGTTATAATAATTCTCACTTTAAGCATGCCCAGAAAATAAAAACAGTCATTATCGATCAGGGGCACCCTCAGATAAATAGATCCAGACTGAGCATTTTTTCTCTATGTATACAGTGCAACCTGTCACATAACATTATTTTCGCATGTATACCAAAAAGATCGTGTAAGGATCACTTCCTCAAAACAACTATTTCAAACACACCCACCCAATCATATTTTTATTTTAACAGCATACAACACTTTTATACTTCTTAATATTTGTTAAAATGTATGTATGGCTTGAGTTACAAAACTACTCTAGAACGTAGATATAATTGATCAAAATGGAACAGTCATCCATGCCCTAAAAAGAACGGTATCATGTTCAGTACATGTTATTTAGGGCACAAAACCAAATAAACATACAAAAAAAGAAAATAAACTGCATGTAAAAAATATATCATCTATTTAGAATAAAATAAACTAAACCAAAATCTATGAATCCTCTTCATCCCCCTTTAACTCGTTCTCAGTGAAGAGATCTTCTTGAACAGGGACATCCTTTAACTGCTGTGATGAAACAATGTCTTTAATACTTCTTCTAGCAGCCAATTCTCTGTTATCATCAACCGCCACGTCTTTCTCTGCCACACTAGAGTCTTTGGCTTCGTCTGGTGTGTCTTCTTGCTTTGGAGGTGGAACAAAGAACGGTATTTTGCCTCTCTGCCAATCATGTAAAACCATCTTCGCAGCAGTCATCAAATCAGGTTCACCTCCCTGTAAATAATGCACAAATGATCACTAAAGAGAGACTCGAGTTGACATGGGGATAAATTTGAAGATAAAACAGGTTATATTGGGTTGACCTGCAAAAAATGGTCCAATCTATATTGTATTCTATATATAGTTCATACATTAAAGACTGTGCCAAGTAAATACCCGCCCCACTCCAAGAATTGGAGACTTCCACTTTAACTAAACAAACGTGTTTTAACTTCCATATATCACGTCAACTTAAGAGTTTTGGCCATTCCCCAATTAGACCGGTCCGACCACCCAGTCTGGTTTTATTGAAAAACAGTGGTCTTCTGTATTAAAAAGAAAAACTATATATTTTGCTTAGAAAAAATGATAAACACTTAAAAAGTACTGGATTTCCAAATCAAGATTTCTAAATGTATTTCTTATTTGAAGCAGAATATTAGAACATATCAACCTGCACCATGACTTTTTGTTTTCCATCTAAATATTTCCTAGTTTTACCTATTCAAAGTTTTGCACAAAGTAACTCAATGTGCAATCAAACATTGTGACAACTGGATGGTGCTCATATTATTTGCCTCAATTGACTATAGTATGCTTTGGCAGTAGTAAACAGAACCAATGGAATACAAAGTAAAAAACCTTACCCTGAGAAGTTTGCCTGATAACTTGCATAACTGAACCAGAAAGTCATTCTCATCTTCCCTGTTATACACAAGCAAGTAAAGTGAAGTTACAATTTGCTATTACAGCTGAAATACGGTGATCAAGCAGAAGCAAGATAGCAATCCAAGTAAAAGAAGTAGAATAAGTGAATTCCCAACTTCTAACTTTTAAGCATACTAATATAACGGATATGTATTTCGAAAAACGAGGTATACCACTCTTTTATCTTGTATGCTCTTTCAAGGTGCTCTTTCTTGACACGTTGTAACACTTCACCAATGTGCTCTGTGGCATCATGCAAATTAGTGACTCGTACCTGGAAAAGTAAATTTTTCTTTGCAATTAATTATATATGTGAAACAAAGATAAACCAATTACAATGATAAAGTTCCACATATCACACCTTCTAAAATCTCATCTTAAGAGCACTATCTTAGCTAAAAGAAATTAACCAAGTTTCACATACCACGCCCTTCAAGACGATATCAGTTTCTGTATCACTGCTTCCATAAACAACACCAGGGCAATCAATTAAGAATATCTTCTTCGTAAGTGTTATGTATTGCCAAACTTTAGTCTCTCCAGGAATTGGAGCAACCTTGCAAACCTTCGCAAAGGAAGAATATATACAAGGAAAATGTCAGCCAAACAATTATAGTAACACGTTCACAATGTGAACCTTCGAGATATAGGTTAAGTTCAAAGATGCTTAGTTCTATTCAAACTCAGCATATCTAACCAGTTTGTAAAATAGATTTTTCAAAGAGCACTATACCAAAAACAAGAAAGACATCACA
Source organism: Pseudognaphalium luteoalbum (assembly GCA_963422505.1). NCBI lineage: Eukaryota > Viridiplantae > Streptophyta > Magnoliopsida > Asterales > Asteraceae > Pseudognaphalium > Pseudognaphalium luteoalbum. The sequence continues at coordinate 116,625,184 of OY730194.1, read as the reverse complement.
CTGTGACATCATGCACCATTAATTATGCGACTTACATTTTTTGTACGCAGTGTGTTAATTACTGATGACTTGCCAACATTGGGGTAACCAACAAATCCAACCGATATTGCTTGCTTGTCACTTTTTAAGCGTGAAAATTGTCGCAACACCGACAGAAGAGAATTCTATAAGCAATCAAACAATTTACATCAAGCAAAGACCGAGATTTGCAAAAAAAAATGCATATACATAAACGAGGAACCTTATAAACATTTACAATTAGCACCCTTGATATATGATGGCTACACATAGGAAATCTTTAGCTGTTTGCAACAATCCCACGTTGATTATGTAAAAGGCATACCTTTCCATAAGACTTATTAATGCTTGCATGAAATGCTAGAGTGGGATATTCCCTAGATAATACCCTCAGCCATCCTTTTGTGACCCATGGAGGGGTCAAATCACACTGCACAAACACAGGCAGGAAATTCAATGACTGCTCATACCAAGGAGGTATGAGGAAGAAACCTCATAATTTCCAGATATAGATAATGCATACCTTGTTTAACAATAAAATCATGTGCTTGTGTTTAGCATGTTCTTTCAAATGCTTCTCAAGATGATAGCATCTTGTACCTTGGGGATCCCTAGCATCCAATACCTGTAATCAATTTAATTAGTACTGCCTGACATAATCACTCCCCAAAAAAAACAGTGAATTCCAATATGACCGAAACAAAGCACAGAATGTAACTCTTCATTCTATGACCAAAATACTTATAACATGTAGATTCACTGCAAACAGGACTACCAACCTGAATAACGACATCTGAAGAGTCGATGACTTTGTAAAGCTCACCCCATATACGTTTACTTTGACCCTTCTCAAACATATTATGGCGAACTAAATCCCTGAATCCATCCCGATTTTCCTCTGTAGGATCAACACCGCCACATTTTTCTTCAAATGCATCTACACAGTTAGCACACAAATTAGAGAAAGTTCTGATCAAGTACCAACTCACTAAGGAATATGTTACTGAAAAACCTACACTGAACTTATTAACAAAGATTAATTTCTTCTTTTGATGAATCAAATCACAATTGCTACCACGAAGCCCAAAATATACAATAAATCACTCAAAATAGATACTCAAAGCAAGATCTAGTTATTTACCTTGAGAACCACTAGCCCTCTTGACTAATGCTTCATAATCAGAAACTACTAGCTTTGGACGTTTTCTCTTCCCCTTTGATCCAAATGCATCAGCAAATGGCTCAGTGTCCAAAAGGTGAACTCTTGCTTGCTTCAAACAAATAAAGATCATAGACCAAAATTAAGTAACATATATACAAAATCACAACTTCAACTGCATATATCACTTCATTCCATCCATTCTCTAAGGCTAATTACTTACCTTCTGATGATCATTCAATAGTGACATAGGCAATTTCCTCTCCTTCAAAATGACATTATAATTACTGGATAGTCGACTTTGCAGCTCTTCACGAAAAAACTCAAGTTCCTTTTGATTAACAACCCTAGTATTACCTGCAATGTCAAGTGCAAAACATCAGTATGTAAGATTATACTTTTCATCTAGTAAAATTTAGCATCATCATTAAATAAAACAGTGCCAACACCGTAGCTGTATCATTTAAAAGTAATTTACAGATATATTAACACGTTTAAGCAAAGCTGGACAGACTAACATTCTGAACTCAAAATTTAGCTCAAATTCGTTTCAACTAACAAAATTCATCATAAATAGATACCTAATTAGAATAGATACATAATCATATCTATAAAATATATGTCGAGGGGCAAAAATTGATGGCAATACGTACCGAACCAACGGCGATCAGGCTGAATACGAGTATTTGGCAACTCCTTTGACTGTAAATCGTGTTTTAAAATCGTTCCTTTAGCGTCACGTTTCGGTCTGGTTTTGTACATCTTAAGACGGCGAACGGTGGCGGAAGTACGGCCGGTGCCGCCGCTTTTATTTTTGTTTCCGGCATCTCTGTTGACATCGAGAGAATGCTTTGGTTTTCCAGATACGTTCACTGACCTCTCTTTCTTCTTCACCATTTTTGCAAGTTGTGTGATGATATGATACCTGCAATAAGAGGTATGAAGAATGGGGTGTGAAGAAGACCGATATAGGTACGGCAACTTACGGTTTATTAGGGTTTTGAAAGATATTTAGTAAATTACATGAACAGTCCTTGGACTAACTTTTAGTCGACATTTATAGTCCTCATAGTTCTTATGTTTATCTCTTTAGGTCATCTTTATTTGAATTTGACAAATTTGTAAAAAGGTAAGCTTGAATGAGAGATATACACGTAGGTCAAAGTTGTCAATGAAGCTAAATGAGAAAATTGTTGACACAACATTTTATGAATGATGCATGTTTTGTTATAAATAAATCATCATATATGTATGTATGTCATCACTCTTTAACTATTAACTAAATTACTTATACTTATACTTATACTTATCATGCATATATGAATTAACACTGAAGGAGAATCTAAAATTGTGTTTTGGGTCAACAATGTTTGTAAATGGTTTATGTGTTAGCTAGTTAGTTAATAGTTATGTGATGATTTTTAAGTTAGTTAATAGTAATAGTTTATGTATCACTTAAAGTGTGTCGAATGTGCTTACTAGACATTCGTCTCGTATCATTATTATAAACTTTCACAATGAGTTTTTTACCATTCAATTCTTGTTACACTTATTTGAAATAATATAAAACTTGATATTGTTTTGTTGCAAGCTACTCTCCATATACATGATTACTTTTAACCTATGTTTCTAGATTTCCACAACTACTTTAATTTCTAATGATGACCCACCTACAATATTAGTAAATGATAAATCATCGACGCAACATAAACATGTTTGGAGACTGAAATCATGGGATTCCTATCAGTGACGGTTTCGAAATGTGAGGTTGAGTATGCACTAGATAGCATGGATAATGACCTTTTTAGAGGTGGCAAAACTTAAGGTGTTTTATCGGACAAAGTTTGGGTCTTCAATACAAATTTAAAGTTATAAAACTTTTTCACCGGATCAATCAAAACTGAACTGATCCGCTTTCAGATTGAACGCAACTGACTCAAAATCGAGTTCATTTAGCTACAACTTCAAGTTTATAATCTTAAGTTGAACTCTAAGTCCTAGTTTATGAAGACAATAATATGATAAATATACGGTATCAAATTTATTAAAATATATGTAATTAAAGTTTTTTTAATTGTTAATTCGTTACAAAAACATAAAAAGATAATTGAATTGTTACTATAGCTAAGACTTAAACTAAACGTTTTGTTGTTATTTTGTTACTGTATATTTTGGAATGAATAGAATAGAAGACAATGAATCACAAAATGAAGCTAATAAAAATGACAAATAAATCAAATTCTTTTTTAGTACATTTGGATGGAGATCGGGTATACAATGTTCTTCACTTTTTAGAGGGTATGCATACAAAGATTTATTTTCTTTCAAATAGATCGAGTATATGGTGTTCTTCACTTGTCTAGAGGGTACCCATACAAATAAAAATAATTGTTGTACTACATATAGGAATTATAGGGTATGCAAGTCTATATCCTTAATTACATACAAATCCGCCATTAATCATCATCGATTCAGATTCAAATTCAAATTCTACTAATAGGATTATGAGATATGATTTAATTCAAACCTCCTAATTGTGAGTTAATTATTATAAACGACTATAATAAATGTGATACTACCAAATTAATCGACTAAGTAAGTAAAAAACTGTTAAAATGCAATTTAAATAGTTCAATATTTTACGATATTGTTGGTACATAATAAAATATAGTAGGGTAAATAGTCCAAAAGGGTAATGTAAAGTTCAAAATTTCTCAATAATGGGAATATCATTTTCTCCATTACCCAAAAAGGATCCATGTTTTTAATTCTTGCCTAAAAAGAATTGCTTTTGTAAAAAAATTTAGATTGAGAGGAATATATATAGATCATTTTTTTAATTTACAAAATTAAGGCCAATTAATGTTGAGACTTGCCATTTACAGACACTTCATACTACAAATTAGGGTTTAAAACATTTGGAGTAATGAACACGGTGACTTAAGGCTCCAAATTTGAAGTGACAAATTTGTATTTAAAAGATGATGAATCGTGATATTGAAGGTTATTTGTGTATTCATGATGCAAGTATGTGAACTTTTTGGATATATAGAAACCCTAGCAAGTCATTTCAAAAGTTAATTTCGTATAAATACAACTTTGATCGGGTGAAATTCCCCTTAATTTAGTTTTTTGACAAAATGAATCATTTTCTGACAAAAATTAAACATAAGGGTCCTTTTTTGACAATGTGGAAAGTGATATTCCCCTTATTGAAAAATTTAGAATTTTACGTTACTTTTTAAAGCTATTTGCCCAATATAATAATGTAACTATATACTAGTTTGATTGAAATAACAATGTTATCTTTAATATATATATATATATATATATATATATATATATATATATATATATATATATATATATATATATAACATAATATAATAGAGGATTTTGAGCCTTTGATCAAACCCTCAAATTAGAAATCAATGATCTATATTAATTTAAAATAAGTACATTTAACACCCCTAATACTTTTTGACAAACATTACAATTATAAATTTATTAAATAAACAGAAAAATATCAGGAAAAAAAATATCCGAAAATATATAACATAATACAACATTTAATTAATAAATACTTAACAAATTTAACAATATAGTAATTGTCCATATTAGTTTCCAGATGTATACAACCTAATACAACATTTAATATTTAAATATTTAACAAATCTATCTATATAACTAAAAGAAAGCTAAGTCATATGTGGCATCCTTCTCATTTTGACAAATAAGCAAAAATCTTAGGTGTCATATTGATAGTCTTCCAAAAAATTTATTTCTCATGTCAACATGAGTTAATTTAGTTAAGGATTTGTATGATCTTGTATAATAATAATAATAATAATAATAATAATAATAATAATAATAATGATAATGATAATGATAATGATAATGATAATGATAATGATAAAAATAATAACAATAATAATAATAATAATAATAATAGATATAACTACTAAACAAAATAATGGATCCAATATAGAAAAGTCGACCAGTTACAATACAAATATAAAAATCGTAGACTCATAATTTCATGATATACCCCTATTTATCTATGCCGTGTTTCAAACCATTCAAAGGAAAAAAAATAAAATAGCATTGATTCGACATTAATAATTTAGCTATTTAGCACAAGCTTCAGGTGCGGATTTCTACACTCTTAATTTATACTATTTATTATTGTTCGAATCTCTATTATCATTGTTAAGACTTCTTTTATTCGTATAATATTTTGTACGGAACCTGTTCTTTTGTTTGGAGACATTTTTATAACTAATTAATAAGATATTTAAAATAAATGGATTCTCTTACTGAATATCATTAATGTAAAGTCTATTTTCAACTACGAAAATGGGGTGCTCCAATAGATCATATACTCCGTATATCCCACACGACTTATAACAAATCATTGTATATACCACAATAAATGTTTAATTATATAACATGTAAGATTTAGTTTCTTTTCTTTTCTTTTCTTTTTAAAAAAATGGTCACTACTCACACGTAAGATATAGACTATAGATAGTAATAAACATACATAGTCATGCATCGCATGGCAAAAAATTCCATCTGTATCTTATGGACACTATGTTTATCCATGTGTTTGAATATTCATTGTTTTCTTTAACATTTTTTGCATTTGAGTGTTGGTTAATTATACTCGCACGTTTGTTTTGTTATTATAAGTTGCGTGAAAAGTATAGTTCAAGCTTAAAACTTTAACATTTGATATACGCATTCTTAGGGGGGAAAAACATTGTTTACTCTACTATGTTCATTAATTACAATAATACTATGTTTAAACAATTGCCATTTCACAGCAACAACATTTTCTTGAATTCTAGTCGTGCATCGCACGGGTAAGCAACCTAGTTTAATAATATAACAATTCTCCTTTAAATATTTAACAAATTTAATAACATATTGTTTCTCCGAATTAGTTGGAAAAATACACAGCCTACACTCCAATACCTTAAATTCTTAACAAACCTTTAGATATATATATATATATATATATATATATATATATATATATGTATGTATATATATATATATACTTAGTTTTTATGTATGTGCGATGCACGGCTAATAATTATAGGAAGATGAAAAAGATTGGGGATACATACTTATATAGTCAAGTATACATAAATAACTGAACTAGGCACCTACGTATTGATATATTACAGTTTAGAAGGAATGTAGACCCTAACACTATACAAACAACATGATGTATGGTTCATCGAAGTGATTCTACAAATTAATAATGAGTGATAGTGATCAATACCTTAATATTATCAAATACCGAACTTTCATGAAATGACATATCAAAACCCGTATTAGTTTTAACCTGTTCAACGCACGGGATGATTCATGTTCAACAATTCTCGATATTAATTTGCAAAAACAATGTTTCTTATATAAATAACACAAAACAACAATGAGCATGTTGATAAACCACGTGAATGATGAGTAAAATATATAATTAATCAAAACAAAGAACTTTATATAAAAAAATATTTAGTTAGAAGATAAACTAATCATCTAGAAAGCAAAGAGTAGGCAATGAAGTTTTTTCTTCATGATCACCTACTGATGAGTTGCTCTCCGTTACTTGTTCATTAAACTAATCAAATTTATCATGAAAACATGTAGAGAGTAATAAGATCGGAATGCATATAAATCTTTAATTTTTGAAGGAATTATTAATTAATTATATAGAAATATATATTAGGAATAGATATTAAGTGAAACAAAAAAGCCTATTATTTATTTGTTGGAATCTATGTGTTATATATTTTTTAAGCGTTTAATAGCTAAAAATAGGTGGGTTTAGAGTTTTTTCAATTTGAATGACACGTATGATTTTTTAAGAAGCTAAGGTGATGACACCTAGGATTTTTGCTTAGTTGTCAAAAGAATAAATATGACACATAGGAAAGAGGCTATCATCTATTACTTAGATAGGTAGATATATATTAGGTATCGAGCCCGTGCGATGCACGACCGTTTGAAAAGTGCAGTTATATAGTAATCTGTAAGTAGTCGAATATATAAATGGGCATATAAATAATTATATCGATAACACATTTAATTTGTGATGTTGAAAAGTTGCTTTACGTTTACTTCAATATTTTTCATTTATATCATTCATTTACTTTTCAACATAAAGTTATAAACAAAATTTTTTTGCAAACAATGTTCAAGAGTTTGTAAATTAACAATACGTAGTCGTTAATTAAAATAATACGCTCTAATAGATAATTAAAAACTTTATTTTATATATAAATACTAAGCATTAAACTCGTACGATGTACGACCATTTATATAATACCATTAAATTAGTCTGTATGTTATTATGTTTAAGTTTGTATATATAATACAATTAAATTAATTTACAAGTTATTATGTTAAATTTAAATATAGGCATTGAGCCTGTGCGATGCACGACTGTTTGAAAAATGAGTATATAGTAATTTGTAAGAAGTCGAATATATAGATGGACATATAATTAATGTTATCGATAACACAATTAATTTGTGGTGTTGACAAATTATTTTACATTTACTTCAATATTTATCGTATATATTATCCCTTTACTTTTCAACATAAAGTTATAAACTCAATTTCTTTGCAAACAATGTTCAAGAATTTATAAATTAACAATACGTAGTCCTTAATTAAAATAATACACTCTAATAGGTAATTAAAAAACTTTATTATATATATAAAAAAAATAAGCATTGAACACGTGCGATATACGCCCATTTATATAATACCATTAGATTAGTCTGTATGTTATTATATTTAAGTTTGTACACATAAAACATTTAAATTAATTTGTAGGTTATTATGTTAAATTTTGATACATTTGTTGAGCCTATGCAATGCAAGGTAATTTAATAAGTAAAATTTAATCATATATTTTTCAGATTTTCAACTGTATCTTTATATTCTTTAAAGTTTAAAATTTATTACTGAAATTCAATAGTAATAGTATATACCAAAATATGCAGAAAATAATTAATTTCAAATATCTTTATTAAAGCTAATTTTCTTAAAACACGGTACTTGATTATAATAATATTCGTTAATTATAATGTATATGATATTAATAGAAAATGTATCTTTTTTCATGTAGGCAAAAAAATATTATATATTAAATATAATATATGAAATTTAAATGCTATTATAATAAGTATAATTGATAAATAATAGTCTTAGTAATTATTAATTAAGGTTTTAAGGAAAAATAATATGATGATGTGGCAAGTTAGGAGACTCTAAAGAAAAATGAAAGATTATGATGTGACATGTCTAAAAATCAAAGAGAAATCTTTGTTTTATACAGTATGTATAGATAGATGTATTTTATATTTTTTATCTACCTATATAAGTAATAGAGGATAGCCTCTTTCTTAGGTGTCATATTTATTCTTTTGACAACTAAGCAAAAATCATATGTGTCATCACCTTAGCTTCCTAAAAATTCCTATGTGTCATTCAAATTAAAAAAATTCTAAACCCACCTATTTTTTAGCTATTAAACTCTTTAAAAAAATACATATAAATGATAAAATCCTATCCTACCAAATTACGATAAGCAATTTCCCATTCTTTAAAAGGCATTAAAAAGTGCCTTTTACTTATATAGGATTTTAAGAGTTTATATGTATTTTATCATTTATATCTATTTTATCATTAACTAGTTGCGTAACTTTCTCATAGTCTTTGGTATACGATAAGTAATTTTTCCAATTTGAATGACACGTAGGATTTTTTATGAGGCTAATGTGATGACACCTAGAATTTTTGTTAGTTGTCAAAAGAATAAATATGACACATAGGAAAGGAAAAACTTCATTGTCTACTCTTTGCTTTCTAGATAAATAGTTTATCTTATAACTAAATATTTTTTATACAAAGTTCTTTGTTTTGATTAATTATATATTTTACTCATCATTTACGTGGTTTACTAACATGCTCATTGTTGTTTTGTGTTATTTATATAAGATAAATTGTTTTTGCAAATTAATATCAAGAATTGGTGGATATGAATCATCCTGTGCGTCGAACAGGTTAAAAAACTAATATGGGTTTTAATATATTATTTCATGAAAGTTCGGTATTTGATAATATTTAGGTATTTATCATTATCACTCATTATTAATTTGTAGAATCACTTCGATGAACCAGACATCATGTTGTTGTATAGTGTTAGGGTCTACATTTCTATAAACTGTAATATATCAATACGTAGGTACTTAGTTTAGTTATTTACGTATACTTGACTATATAAGTACATATCCCCAATCTTTTTCATCTTCCTATAATTATTAGCCGTGAATCGCACGGACATAAAAACTAGTATTCTATATATCGTTTAAGAAAAAGATCGTATAAAAATATTTGCCTAATACAATCCCTTTATATATATATATATATATATATATATATATATATATATACACTATCTATTTTATTATTTAACCTTCATCATTCAAATCCTCACATATTATCAATATATTATTCCAAAATATATGAAATCCGTGGAGTCCTCTCCATCAGATGTCAATGTATCAATGTAATAATTCAAAAGATCAAAAAGCATCCAAAGGTATATGTCTTTTATTTAACCTATTATCATGAACTATTATTTATGAAATTATATTTGCATTCTTTTCTTCATTGTAAAAGATCATCCATTTGAAGATCTCAACTAACCAAAACTTTGTTGAAGGTATTATATCTTCTTGTATTACATTCTAATAAAGACGATATGTAATCTACATTGTTTAATATATTTTAATTCTTATTTTGTAGATGATGACGCTTTTGGTTCAAAAGATCCATACGCCCACCGCAATTTAGAAGGCAAACATCCTTGCTAAATATTGATTTCGTATGTTGAAAAAATAATGAATTATGACCTCCACTTTTTATATTATGTTCTCTTAATTCATCGATTTAAACGATGTAATATCTAGGGATGGCACCCGCGAGTCGTGGGTACGGATATGCCAAACCCATCACCCACCCGTGACGATTTTTTTTACCCGCAAACCCGTGAATACCCGCTAGCGGGTTTATTTTTACACCCATACCCATGACCCGTGGATACCCATGGGTCGCGGGTAACCCACGGATTTTAAATAATATAAACATTATATATTATATATATATATATCAAAATATTTATATAATTTTAATGTATAAAAATGTTTTAAATAATGTTCAAATCAATGGATCGTAATTTTAAACGAATTAAATTGTTAAAAATTAAGACATACGGACCATAGTCACACAATTCGCTGAACCCGGAGCGAATTTCGAATTGGTTCGAGCGAACCCATTCGCAGTTCGATTCACGAATTCTAGCCTATAAATGGCGAACCGCATGGAGCGAAGTTAGTGAATCCCACCAGCGTTGGTTCATCGAATTTTGAGTTCCGATTCGCGAATCCAAAGGTTTGGGTTCATCGAATTTTTGAGTTCCGATTCACGGATTTTGCTAAATATTAATAATGCCCAAGGTTTTGTAAACCCATAAGTGGTTTTCATGTACTCATTTTTTCAATTTAATAAAATAGTATCAACAAATAATTTTGAAGTATTGTATACATTTTGAAATTTGGAGTATTTATCATTCGAACCTATTATTGTATTTTAATTTCGGGTACATCGTATCGGATCGTACCGAAGCGAACCGTAATGAGCCTACCCCCTTTCGAACCGAATTTTAGGGATCTAACGAATTGCGAATCCGTACCGCGAATTCGTACTGGATCGAATCGCAAATTGTGTGACTATGATACAGATTATTAGTTCGATAACTATCAATTTATTTGATAATTTTTTCTTGATAGTTTGATAAGTTTACTATTTGAAACATGAAAACTATACATTTTAGTATCTATATGAATAGTTTTATTATATATCGTTCAAATTAACCATTATATATACATATATATGCAATAAATTATACAAATCCACTTGTAGGTATCTATAATGTGTTATCTAGGCTCGCGGGTCAGGTTTACCCACGGGTATAGGTCCATATCCATCACCCACCCGCGACCCGTCAACGGGTAGAAGTTAAAACCCGCAACCTATCCATGGGTAAAAAATTTATGGGTTTACCCACCCACGATGGACGGGTACCCATGGGTCACACTTTTTTTCTCACCCATTGTCATCCCTAGTAATATCCCAACATTGACACCAACATAAAGTTATAATAAGATTCTTTGTGAAATATATTAATTGGTTTAAATTGAGAGCTATTTTCATATAACTTTTAACCATTTGTTTGCAGTATAATTTGTTGCACACGCTTTTGTTCATTGGGTTAAATTCAACTAAAAACAATCGTGAAGAATGGGAAGGAAAAAAAATGTTGCTTCATCATCCTTTTCATGTTGATGTTATGATTTTTGGATGCTTGAAAATAGAAGACACACGTTTGAACTTCTTTATTTTCCGTCTCTTTTGGTATAAGAAATTCCGACTACTATCTTAGTATTTGTGGTATTATATTAAGTTAGCTAAATTAATTGTGTATCTATTTGTACTTAAAAGCTTCTTTTGTATTATATTACTAAGTACTAAGGTTAATATCTTTGTAGTTTACCTTATGATTATGTACTATTAGTAAGTTGTTTCATAGATTAATCCTCTTGGGTGAACTAAAACCCAAAATTAAATTAAGCAAAACAATTGAAATTCTATTAAACGAATATAATACATACATATAATAGTTAAAATATCTACATTCCTAATTACCACTAACAAAATAACAATATATTAAGCTAAAATATATAACTTTATAATGTATAAAATGTCTCCTTATATAAAAAAAATATTATAATAATATATATATTACAAATACATGTGTAACTAATATATCTATAACAATGCAGTAATATATCTATAACAATGAAATCTTACAATAACAAATTTTATTCACCATGAAAGCAAAATTAACCAAAATAAAATATAGAGAAAATTACAAAAATCATCCTTATGGTTTGCCTTAAATTTCACTCGTAGTCCTTTAATTAATTTAATTACATAGATCATCCTTTATTTTGAAACGTGTTGCGTCAATAGTCTTTTATACTAACGATTAGTAACTCTCCGTTTAAAAGAACCATGTGTGTACATTTTTTTGTTCTTATAAATTTTTGAGCAAAATATAAATTATAAAATATAGCATTTGTATAAATACATTATTAGGTGAACAAACATCATTTTCATCTTTAACATTTTATTCAGCAAATTCATCATCAAATTGTTTATCTTTCGCATTAAAACATTAAATTTGATAATCCACAAATGGCTTTCACCACTCAAGGACCTTCCGTTACCCATTCATCTTATCTCATCATTACTTTGGTGGCCACCATCTCTTATCTTTTGCGTCCATTCTGATGATCCAAGCTTCGAAGTAAAACGGCGTTGAAAAGTGAGAACTAATTAAGCCACAAACGTATATATAGATTGAGAAAGATGTTGGTGGAATATAAAATGTGATCAATTAGAGGAGAATACGATCAAATTTGATGATAAATAAAATGAGAGAAATATAAAAATTATTATGTTCCCCTGACAATGTATATATACGTATGCTAAATTTTATAATTTATATCTTACTCAAATAATAATTAAGAATCAATTTTTTTACATACATAGTCCTTTTTAACGGAAAGTTAACAATCGTTAGTGTAAAAGACTATTGATGTAACATGTTTCAAAATAAAGGATGATTTGTGTAATTAAGTTAATTAAAGGACTGCGAATGAAGTTTGAGGTAAACCATAAAAATGATTATTGTAATTTTCTCTAAAATATATAATAAAACACTATATTAGACCGTGTAAAATCATTAATAAAAAAATACATTTTAACAAAAAATAAATATCGAAACCCGCATTATAGCGGGTCCTTCACCTAGTCATGTTTAAAATACAAACATTAGTTGTCCACAAATACAAACACTGTACTACAATAAATTTACAAACATTCAAGGGGTGCTTGGCTGAGGGTCATAGGGATTTAGGGATGAAGAATGAAAAAGGTAATGAATGTTGGTGTTTGGTATTCTATAATGCAATGCTCTATTACTTATTAGTTGGTAATCACTAATTTCCCACCAAATTGGAGGTAATAGATATCTTTACATATCATTATGCCGACGTATAACATTTATATATGTATATATGTATCTCAACTTGTTAACCTGATACTCCCCTCGGGTCAAGGTTTGGGTTCACACAGTCAACTCACCAACCCAAAAGTAACCCACGGAAGTTGACCCGTTTGATGTGAAACCATTCCACTAACCAAAATTAAACAAGAAACCCGTCATCCCTTTTAATTTTTCGAGTTGGGCTCGAGTTAACGGGTCAACGTGCCAGTCTGAAGGAAAGTTGACATGTTTGACACGAATTTAACCCTCTAACCCGCCAAGGTTTAGGTTAGCGGGTCAAATCACTAATCGAAAGGTAACCAATTAAATTTGACCAGTTTGACGCGGAATTAACCACCAACCGACATGAAGATTGTGTTTGGGTTGGTACATGTGACCCGCCAACCTGTTTATCAAATTATGTTAGGTTCTATTTGGGTACTTTAGACCCGTCAACTTGACTCGACCCAATTTGTCACCTTACTTGTGGTGAAAATTTTAAAAAATCAAGCAACATGAATTATAAATATATTATTAAGGAATGCTCATTGCATTGTTTAGTATTCCCTTAGTATATCATTTTTTTTATTCTCAATCTCTACTCAACACTTTGAATCAAGCGCACCCGCTGCATTCTCGAGTTTATAGTATAATGGAAAAGAATAGGATGGAAAGTAAAAGAGTTAAAATGAACAATAAAGAATGTAATATAAATTTTTTTATATGTATTCTCGAGTTTGAAGGAAAACAAAATAAATACAAGAACAAACAGTTAATTATATACGGTTCGTTAGCCATGAAAATAAGTTGGTAATTGTTAATCAATTAACCGTGATCAATAATCAATTAATTGAACGCAAAAGTAAAAAACCTGTTTTAGTTTAAAAATCAAAGTTGCCATCAAAATTATAATACAAACACCTACGTAAGTTATCGTCGGATTATACACAAAAGTTAGACATGTTAAGGAATTTATAATTAATGGCATTAGGGTATTACAATATAGCCAACTAAAAAGAAAAAAGAAAAACGCTCAGGTTTCATTCATAGAGTATTACCATGTGATCACGAGATGACCTAATTAGATTATATTAAATCCTATTTAATATTTAATTTCTTTCATCAAAACTCATGATCTGGAAGTGTGAAAAAAGGGTCTGACTTACCATCTACTAACAAAACCGTTACCGACACTGAAAAAAAAGTAGACTGGCCGTGTTGAATTCACTTGAAGTGATTCGTATAACAATAGTGGTTCTGAATTAGATAAATGTGTACATGTAAATGTTTAACAAAAAGCCCATCTACTTACGGTCATAATTCATTCATTTTATTTCCTTTCGGCTTAAAATAAAAACTCGACAATGACTAACCAACTGATTTCCATTCCTTTCCAAAAAAAACTCAGAAATCTTAAATTTTATAGCATGTTTAATATTTAAAAAAAAAAAATTAAATCAAAAAATCTAAATCAAAATACGGAGTCTTGATAAGAAATGACCAAAACATGAGTAAACAACTAGACCATCATATTTACTTTCCTTGCAGATGTTAATAATTTCAAATTTTAGCAGTTGTAGAAATGAAATGACCAGGTAATAGGAATAAAAATCCAAGCCCTAAATCATATATACGCAACGCAGATGTAATATATAGGCGCCAAATCAAGATCCAACGGCCTTTCTTTTTCATCATCTTCAATTCATCATATAGATTGAAGTGATCTGGTAAAAACATATAAGATCAATGGATCGAATGCTAAAAGCCGCAAGAGCTTCTGGTTCTCTCAATCTATCTAATCGATCTCTCAAGTAATCACATTTCTCAATTTCCAGTTATTTCTAAACTAGTATATGCAATAATCATTGAATAAATACTTTATTTAGATTATTTTATTATGCACTATGGCCACTCCAAGATTTGATCTTTCTGTATCAGGGAAGTGCCAGATGAGGTATATAAAAGTTTGGATGCAGTTGGTGAAGGTGAAAATTGGTGGGAGGTATAATTCATATAATACATACATGTACTTTACTACTTATACAAACCTTTTTTATTATTATTATTTTAGATTTAAATGTAGATTTGTATATTCATATTGATATTGATTAAATGATGCAGGCTGTGGAGTTACAAAAACTGATATTGGCTCATAATGAAATTGAATTGATCAAGGAAGATATAAAAAACTTACCTTTATTGTCCGTGTTGAATATTAGCCATAACAAGCTTTCTCATCTCCCAGCTGCTATCGGAGAGTAAGGCACTTTTCAGCCGTCTGATTTAAACTGTTTCGTTTTTTGTTGTTGGTTGTAATGTGTTTTCTTTATGTTCATTGTCAGGCTTAAATCACTAAAGTCGTTAGATGTGTCGAATAATTTGCTACATGAGATACCTGAACAAGTTGGATCAGCCACTTCTTTGATCAAGTAGGTTTTGGAGAGTAAATTATGGATCTTGAGCCTTCAATATATGTCGGTTTGTATGAATACCAGTTATGCGTAGACTGGTATTGCAATAAAGCATATAATTCGATGAAAAGTTGTTTCTGTGAAAATTAACTGAATATATTCATTGTCGCATGGTTTTACAGGATTGATTGTTCCAGCAACCAACTCAAAGATCTTCCAACCTCCCTTGGACATTGTCTGATCCTAGCAGACCTTAAGGTGTGTGACTGTATGACGCATCATGTGTTGAGACCTACACTTGTGACTTATGAATTGTGATTTGATGTAAATGTAGTAACTTTCTTGCTATAGTTTTGGTTTCATTCCAGAAAGATAAAAGTTATTATGCTTATTTCTAATTTTTATACTGCTATGCACCTGGTTGAAATGCTGTCCTTTCTTATTTTTAGTAATATTGTTAGTGTTTCCTTGTAGGCATCAAACAATCGTCTCACCAGCTTGCCTGATGATCTAACCAATTGTTCAAAAATGTCGAAGTTGGATGTTGAGGTATCGCAAACTGCTGATGTTGTTTTTTTTCAGAATTATCATGTAATATTTGTTTTTACCTTAATGCTTTGGTTGGTTGTGTGCATAAAACATTTGCCATGTTAGGGAAACAGGTTGACAGTTCTATCTGAGAAACTGGTTGCATCATGGACATTGCTCACAGAACTAAATGCAGGCAAGTCATGTGCTTGTTTTATTTGGCTTTGGTTTATGTGCCGATATGGCATATGCTACTCTAATCTGATACTGTTAAATACCTTTTAAAGTGTATTTCTGTCACTGATGATGCAGCAAAAAATATGCTTAGTGGTATCCCAGAGAGTATTGGAAGCCTCAATCGTCTCATTCGCCTTGACTTGCATCAGAACAGTGAGTATTATTAGTTTCGCTTCATTTGCTTTGATCTCTTGATTTGGTGACAATGTGACATATCATCCATTTCGTTCTGGTGCAGGAATTGCATTAATTCCATCATCAATAATGGGATGTTCATCTTTAGCAGAGTTCTATATGGGGTATGCTTCAATTGTTCTTGTAGACAATAACAAAAGTTGTTAGCTGTTGTTTTAGTTATTGTTTTTTCTTCTTCTTCTGATATATATATCCTTTCGTTTTACCTTCTAACATGTAGGAATAACTTTCTGACATCATTACCAACAGAAATTGGGCAACTTATGAAATTAGGAACATTTGATCTTCATTCAAATCAGGTAGAAATTTCATATTTTGTTCATTTATAATCATTCCACTTGCCCCTTCTTGAACCTCTTAATGCTAATTTGGATTCTCAGTATGTTTTTGTATCCTTTTTCATCATTATGTAGTTAAAGGAGTATCCCGTGGAGGCATGCAGATTGACACTGTCAGTTTTAGATTTGTCCAATAATTCACTGTCTGGGCTGCCCCCAGAGATTGGTAATTTTGGCATTTTATTGCAAAAGTAGTATTCAGTTGCACATGAGAACTAAACACTTATGCACTCTTGTGGTCTTCCATTTGTCATGTTGCATACATACATATTGTACCTCGTGACTAAATTAAGATTCAGCTCTAACTTCATCTATTTCTGGAAATTTTGTGCTTGTCATGATATTGATTACTCTGGAACCGTTCTGTGAAATCTTAAATGTGTTTCCCTAATCTTATTATTTAGGCTTAATGACAAGTTTGAGGAAACTTGTGCTCACTGGCAATCCCATACGAACCCTTAGAAGGTTTGAACGACCTCTTTAGTTTTGTATCTGATTTGGATCTATGTCTGTCACGGAGGTTGCATACAAATTTTCATCCTCTTTTATATAGCTCATTGGTATCGGGACCTACTCCTGCGTTGTTAAGGTTTCTCCGAAGTAGACTTCCGGCCCAAGAAGGTACCAAGTTCTTACTGGTTTGCATATATAATAAAATTCACTTTGTTCATTCTTAATGTTGATCTTGTTATACACATATTTCCTGTACATGTTCGGGTGAACTGAAATAAATATACAATGCAGAGAGTGGAACGTCTGAGAACAAAGAAAAAGAAAAAGTTATAGCTATGGCCTCTCGGTTATCCCTTGGTTCAAAGGTTATATCTTCTTACGTTTTCCATCCAAGTAGATTATTAAGGGACTCGATCTATCTATATCTAAAAATCACCTCCTAAAATGCCATGTTATAGTGCATGACATATTGACATGAACTAAGCATCATTTTTTTAAAATGCTAACAAAACACTTTGGTTGGAAGCATGAATGATTCTGGGCCAAAGGAACATATGCAAATGTAAAAAGCAACCATCTACTTTACACTTTTTCTCTAAATTGTCCGTGCTTGCAAAGTGTAGTGTCCTTCATGCGTATTACTGGGTTGCTTGTTATGAAAAAACTACTTGACAAGTCAATAGTTTTTGCTTGTTGGTTGAATTGTGTAACTCCGTTTGTAGGCAAAGAAACCATATTTATGCTTCTATTAATGCTAATATACTAATGACGCTTCATCTTTCTGTATTTTATTCTTTTTATCCTTTTAAGTGAAATCTACCTGATATTTGTGTGTATGTTATTACTGATGCTTCTCAGGAACTTTCCTTAGGAGGGCATGGATTGAGTGTTGTTCCACCACAAGTATGGGAGACAAGTGATATTACAAAGGTTGATCTCTCAAAGAATTCAATAGAGGGTCTACCTGCACAACTTTCTTCATGTGCTTCCCTAGAGGTTAACCTTTTCTACCTGTTTATTACATTTGATAGAATAGGTGTGAGGTACAATTTGATGATCATTCTTGCTGCAGACTTTGATTTTATCAAGGAACAAGATTAAAGAATGGCCAAGTTCAATCTTGGAGTCACTACACAATCTCGTGTGTTTGAAGCTTGACATTAATCCACTTAGACAGGTAAATTATTGATCATTGTTTTCGTTAAAGTCGATCCATCAATAAATATGTGATCTTAAATGATCTCTTGGCGTATCTCATTTTCCATCAATTATTTGTAGATTCCATCAGATGGGTTTCAAGCTGCTTCCAAGCTCCAGGTTCTTGATCTAAGTGGGAATGCAGGTTGTTTACCTGAATATCCTGCATTTTCTTTTTTGCTTCAGTTGCAGGAACTATATTTAAGGTGAGTGTTGCAAAGTTTTATGCTTCTTGGTCTGAACGAATTTATTATAGTAACTTCTAATTTTATTGAACAGGAGGATGCAAATTTCAGAGGTCAGGGTGGATTTATTAAGTTTGCCTAAATTAAGGATTCTTGATATGAGTCAAAATTCTCTTCAATCGATTCCAGAGGTTACTTGCTTTCTAGACTTCTAGTAGAGTACCTCTATTGTAAAGATTCTCTTTAATTGATTCCAGAGGTTAATTGCACATGCAAACTTTACGCTTATTTACTGAATATTTCTTGCAGGGTTTTAAAGATGCTACTTCTCTTCAAGAGCTTCGCCTTTCAGACAATAACATCAGTACACTTCCTCCTGAACTGGTTTGTACACAATCTTTTCTGGTCCAATATTCTTTGTCTCGGCACGTAAAATGTTCCGTCAGTTTATAGCATTGAATATAGGGTTAGTTACGGATTATTAAATGCCTCCATCTTCCTGGGATCTGTATGTGTCATTAACTTTTTATTGGAGCATCTTAAGATTGAATGGAATGATTATGAGTTGTCCTAGGTATTAAGAATCCTTAGTTGTAACATAGATGACAGTTGATAATCCGTCGTAATTATCGTCAAGAAGTATAAGAGATAAGTTTATCTCCAGTAGACTGAACCCTAATCTTTGAAGTTTGTATTTGCAGGGTTTACTAGAACCTACTCTCCAAGTCCTACAGCTCGATGGAAACCCTTTGAGAAGGTATGCTCTGTCTCTGCTATTAACTTCCCGTATGTTACAACAATCATAAGCAGATAGTGAGATCGTACAACTTAAAGGCTAAACTTCATATTATTTCTTTCATACCATAGAATAGATTAACACTGCAAGAACGGAGCTTGATTTCTAGACATCAAATATAAAGAAGTAACCCAGTCTCACAATAGGGAAAGCCTAAATTTTTACTGTTTTTGCAGCATAAGAAGAACGATTCTTGATCGTGGAACCAAAGCTGTACTGGCTTACCTTAAGGACAAACTACCAGATCACTAAAACACGTGTTTCAAAGGCTGGTGATATTTCCACTATGGAAATTGATAAAAAGCTGTACTGGCTTACCTTAAGGACAAACTACCAGATCACTAAAACACGTGTTTCAAAGGCCGGTGATATTTCCACTATGGAAATTGATAAATCCACCACAACGGTGCATCAACTGTGTGTACGGTACAATCACTTAATGCATTGTTGTGGTGGATTTATCAATTTCCATGGTGGAAATATCCCTTTTTCAAAGTACATAATTCCAGGACAATTATTCGTGAGTTGATGTGTGTTGTATGTGTTTGTGTTTGTGTTTGTATTTGTGTTTTTGACCCTTGTAATTGAATATAGCTATATATTTCCATGTTGGTTGTATTTGGTACTTGCACATTGTAAACAGTTTTTTGCACTGAAGTTTGCAATTCGATCACTTGAACAGCATCACACATCATATCATACAATCTTAGAAACAACCTTGGGTCATAAACAAATGCAATGAAAATAAACAATGACAGTCAAAGCAAAATCCAAACATCCATCACTCTGTAAACTCGGGGACAGGGATGTCTTCCTCATCAGGTGGTTCCAAAACCCAATCACCATTTTCGTTTAAAATTATACCTTTGTTCTTCTCGATCCACCATGACCCCGGTATCAAGAATTCATCTTTCAAGAACTCGCTCGATTTATTCACCAAGGCTAAGCTCCTCTGAACCTTGAGTTCAAACTCACCATCAGTCCCATTCCACCCAGCCACCACATGCAACATTCCCTGCAAATTATGCCAGTCACCGGTGTTAGTTGATTCCTTCAAGCTCCCAGACTTTCGCGTATCGATCTCAAATTCAACCCCGGAGTTCACGTACCCCAGTAACCGACTTGGGTAAAGTGGAATGAGATCAATCTTGTTCCTTATGTGCAGGATCTTGACGTTTGAGAATTGGTTGAGACGATCATTAAACGCTTGATTGCCTACTTGTGGAGAACCAAACACGAATGCTGAGATTGGGATGTCTGTGATCCCGTTTTCTGCTAAATCGAAGGCTGATAAGATCGATAAACTTGCACCAAGGCTGTGTCCAGTTTGGATTATGCTAATTTCTTCGCTTTTGTACTTATCCACCAATTGTTTGATACTAGTCAACACTTGTGTTCTCGCACTTACTTTTGTGAAAGCGGAATTTGGATCATCTGAAGTGTAAATCGTTAACCAACCCTGCATAACTCTGGGAATCGCTTCCTCTTCATCACTGCTGCTGTCACCAGCATCCGCTTTTATCAAACTCAATGTTTTCTGGGTTAACAGTGGTTCAGTAGATGCACTTTTAGCTCCAAACACATTAATCCATTCGAAATCACGACTAGTTCCTCTCCACACGATATAGATTTCACGTCGACCTAATGCTTTACTCACTTCATCAGTAGTGGTTGCAATGTATCCAATCCAGTTAGATTCTCGATCCCATGATTCACGAGATAAGGAGCGAAGAAAGAAGGCTTCAGGGACAGATATTTTGGCAGTAGCGTAAATGAAGGCAGAGACTTGGTAATCGGAAGGGGATGGTTGGAGCATGACCTTGTGGAAGAACGATTTTTTACCATAGCGACTGCTGCCAGCATACTTTGAGTTTTTGTCGTTGTTGAAGGCGTCGTAGGTGGCTTGACATAAGTCACCACATCGGAGGATGAGTGTCCGGAGACCGATGTCGAAAGGGTCAAGAAGGCCTTCCCAGTTGTTGCTTCCGAGTAGCTCCAGCCATGAAGTTTTGGATTGAGTTGTGGATTCCATGGTGAGAGTTGTTGGTATGAAATGAATGGTTGTTATATGCACGTATTATATTCATTTATAGAGTGGGGCATTATATTGTTTCACGTGATAACTTTTATACAACACCAAATACATAAAGTTGGCCTAGTTGACCGCATAATCAGACCAAATAATTGTGAAGATGCTCAATGGAGAACATGTTCCCCTGTTGTATTTTTCATTTTGTTGACCTCACCTAAATTTATGGTTCTTCTAACAACTAATATAGCTTATATATATATATAATGTCAAGTTCATTTCATTAAAACTGAAATCAAACTTATCTACAAGTGGGCATGCTACGATATTAGGTCAAAAAGGAATAACTACTAAAACTTTGTCTACTTGGACTAGTCCGGTTTCATGTTACTCTGTTCGATTGTTGAGTTGGTTTGAGCCTCCGGTAACAACTTGAATCTAAGAATCTTTTGAAGTTGACAAACAGGTTTGACTTGCTTTGTTGGAACTTGATCTGGCTTATTTTTAGATTTTCCCGAAATGAGATTTGCTTCGGATGGAACAGTCTCATCATGGACCACTGGAGGAGCATCTGCAATGGAGACTTGGTAAAGTAAGCTG
Source organism: Pseudognaphalium luteoalbum (assembly GCA_963422505.1). Taxonomy (NCBI): domain Eukaryota; kingdom Viridiplantae; phylum Streptophyta; class Magnoliopsida; order Asterales; family Asteraceae; genus Pseudognaphalium; species Pseudognaphalium luteoalbum. Next base: position 116,602,848 of record OY730194.1, on the reverse strand, counting down.
CAAGGACACAGATGTATAACCCAAAGATTTCTAATTGTGTTTTCCAGTGCTTCAACTTACCATCTTCACTGAAAACAATACACGTCCCAACGGTTTCCTCATATTCGCCAATCTGCATAATCCACAACCTCAAAACATGTAAGTGCAACAAGATCGTTGTTTATGTGACAAAAGTTTATTAGAACAAAGATACATAAGCTAAAAAAACAGCATGTCCATCTGTATTAGAAGTGGCAAATTTTGGCCCGTTTAGTTATTGACGTGTCAAATCAGGTTATACTTTATTTCAAAAAGGTCAATCAGGGAAAAAAGAATAAGTTAAAAAAAGAACGTGTTGAAAGCAGATTAACTTATAAACCTAAAGTAGTATTGAAATAGTATAAACTTTGCTTTTATATTTTGCCCACTAATTATTCATAATAAAAATTTAGACAACAATTGTAGGTCAACTGACCCTACCTGTTTTGACCCGTTACCAAACCCACCCGTTTTGACACATCTACCCACCCTCATATAGAGCTAAATAAAAACAAACACACTTAATTCCAATATCTGTCTGAATCAGACAATACGGGTCTATTTAGTAACTTTTGAGAAACATTTAAAGTGCCATGAGAAGAAGCAGGTAGCAGCTCAGTCGAAATAAGTAGAACTGAGATGTTATTACCAGCTTTATCTTGTCATCAATAATTAAAATTGGGTTCAATGTGTCCAGGCCCTGCAGTTTCAGCCAAAACGATCATCAAAACAGAAGCCTCGTATCCACAATCCAGCTCAGGTGTAGCATATAGGAACCAACTGACTTTAGACATTTCGCCTCGGGTTTTTACAATAGTAAAAAAGTGCAAGTTAACATACGTACAGATAGAATGTAGGGAGCATTAGGTGGAATGTCAACTTGAGAAGAAACTGAATCCAAGTCAAGAACTACATATTCATCTTCATCACCGACCACGTCATCATGAGATGTTGCCATTGCGTTCTAGTCTGTATACAATAGATATGCCAACTTACTTTTACTATTATTACACGAATCATATTTTTACCAAAGCTTTATCTATAAGAAGTACGAAGTAGTCCTCCCACTGCAATATTCCCTTTAGAGTAAGTCCTCAATCTACTTCACTATAAATTACTTATTGATCATTACTTAAACGTAAAAATAGTTCAGTTTTCGTTCACCAGTTCTTTGGCGTTATTAAAAAGTCAAAACATTTTCATTCAACTCCACGTGAAGTCAAACATAGCCTCTGTTTGGAACAAATAAGAGTACTAATTAACTAATTATCCGAATAAAGCATGTTCGATAAGATATAGATATAATGATTTCAAAGGCTAAAGCTCACATACTCACATATACTCCCAATAGAAAGCAGCTATCGATCAGGGTTCTTAAAGTTTTGATAACGAACAATGATGTGTCTATATGTCCACCTCATATGGATTTTGAAAGCATTACTAATAAATTCTTAAGGTTTTGACAGCAGACATGAACTTAAAGTCCATATCCTTCTAACCTTTTCAATATGACATCACATCACATCATATATATTGTAAAATGGCAGACAAGAAGATTGCAATTGAAATCATAGTACATTATCACTAACAAGCTCTGATTGCACCACCATGATGATTAGCCTCAACACCATATCTTCGATTAATTAATCTAATCCAATGTATAATCACCTCATCAGCTACTAGTTCTAATTAATCTAAAATAAGGCAAATCACCTCATCAACAAAATAATATTTTCTATCCTAAAAAGGAGAGTAAAATTCAATTTTTGACATGAAAGGAATGCAAATTCTATTGCTCGAAACACACCGAGGTGAAAGTTTAAGTTTTTGCAACGTAGAGTAATTTTAAACTTTAACAAATTAATAACTCAGATATATAGTTCAATTTTTTTGGCAAAATTTGTCTATACCTTCTCAAAATTCAGTTTTAAATCATTTTGGGGCAAAAATTGATGAGAGAAATCAGTGAACATTGATAATAGGCCACGAACCCTAGTTACATAAATTTCGGTTCAAGTGACTAACTAACTAACGACAGGTTTAAACAAATGATTAACTTTAACAAAATAGTACTCCAATATGTTATCTGAAGAATATAGAATTTGAAATTACCTTTCTGTAGCGTAGAGGAAGAAGACGGTTGCCCGGAGCAGAGGAAGACGATACCGTAGTATTTCCGGGTCGGATTGATGGATATCGTTGGATAGTTACTGGATTTTTTAAGCCCAGCCCATCTAAATAGGCCCAATTTAGAAGATTTCTTAAGGGTTAAAGGCTTAAAGCTTGCAGCTGGTAATGAATTTTTACCTTTTTACTAAGCTAGCAAACGAACCAACTTTATTTATTATTAATGTAGGTAGCTAACTTCAAAATTTTGTGTAGAGTTAGGTAATATGTATTACTTGGCATTACTAAAATTGTTTTACGTGTCATATTACCACATTACGGTAATATGACACGTAACAAACATGAAAGTTCGCTATATACATCAGTTATAAAATATGTTCGTTATCCAACTTGATACAAAAGTGAAAGTTCATTGAAGATCTGCAGCTTTAACCACCGAGAATAAACTAATTTATTGGGGCCTGGTTAGTTTCCGGTTTCAATTTGCACATACTTTAAGAAAAGTTAGTACCAATGAATATTTATTTTGGAACAAAAGCGCACATTTAATTTCGGAGAAAGGTAGTTATCTATTTTGTTACAAGTACGAAATAGGAAAAGCTTTCTGGTACACCATATTCATGTTTTATATTGGTAACAAAATAAAGTTTAAGATCGTAATCACACATAGTTAAATGAACTAGACATAAGCATTGTCTAGTAGACACTTAAAGTGGCTAAAGAAAATGTTAGATAGCATTAACGGCTCCGAATGAAGTTCAAAGTTCAACGTATAAAGTCAAACCATCTTCGAATGGGGGTTAGACCACATGACTAACCCCCGGCTTCACCTAACCATCCGTTCTTCTTGTGACCATAACTCCCCATTCTTTCTAGCTTCAATACCTTTCATAAAACCATAACATTTCACTAAGCTCACACCCTACCACAGAACACCACCTAATTAAAAATGGTGATTTCATCAAACACACGAGTCGAAAGCTTAGCAAAAAGCGGTATTGATCAAATCCCAAAAGAATACATTCGTACACAAGATGAACTAACAACCATCACAAACATTTTCGACGAAGAAAAGAACCAAAAAGGCCCACAAGTACCTACTATCGACTTAAACAACATTAACTCTAACGACCCAAAGACACGTGAGAAATGTAGTCATGAGCTCTTGAAAGCAGCCACCGAGTGGGGTGTCATGCACCTTGTTAACCATGGAATCTCTAGCGACTTGATCAATCGGGTTAAAGCTGCAGGTGAGAGTTTCTTTAATCAGCCTGTCGAAGAGAAGGAGAAGTATTGTAATGATATCGATTCGGGGAAGATTCAAGGATATGGAAGTAAACTAGCTAATAATGCTTGTGGGCAGCTTGAATGGGAAGATTACTTCTTCCACCTTGCATACCCGGAAGAGAAACGTGATTTGACCGTTTGGCCCTCAACGCCTAACGATTACATGTAAGCACTGTAAATAGACTAACTTTATGCAAAGTTTACAAAGACAATCTATTATGACGATAATGTAGGTAATTAAAACTGTATACAATATGCACATTTTTTTCTGAAGTTCTAGACTCTCACGGTTGAACAATTCTTTTCCACACTTTTATGATTGAAATAATTTACTACTATCATTTTTCATATTAGCAGTTAGGGGTGATAATTTGGGTCGGGTTAAGGTTGACCAGTGAAAGTACCCAACCTGGACACAATCCCCAAACAGGTTCACGGGTTGGTGGGTTAGTTCCGGGTAAAACAGGTCAAATTCAGCAGGTTAGTTTTACATGACAACTTAGTTTGGGCCAAATTTGATGGGTAGTTGGCGGGTCAGCCCGTTGACCCGACCTGAGAAGTTATACTGGTTTCTGGTTAGTGGGTTAATATTCCAACCTTAAAATTTACATGTCAGGTGGAGATCATATTTCTGTTATAGTGATGCTGAGTTTTGATTAGATAAGTGGTTGACTTTTCTTGTTGATGAACAGCCCTGCAACCGCTGAGTACGCTAGACAACTACGATCACTTGCCACTAAGATATTCTCGGTGCTATCTCTAGGATTAGGACTCGAGGAGGGAAGACTAGAAGAGGAGGTAGGAGGGATAGATGAGTTGATTCTTCAACTAAAGATCAACTACTACCCAAAATGTCCTCAACCTGAACTAGCACTTGGCGTCGAAGCTCACACAGACGTGAGTGCACTCACGTTCATACTACACAACATGGTTCCCGGGCTCCAACTTTTTTATAGTGGACAATGGGTCACTGCGAAATGTGTACCAGACTCAATCATCATGCATATTGGTGACACTATTGAGATCCTAAGTAATGGCAAGTACAAAAGCATCCTTCATAGAGGACTTGTGAATAAGGAGAAGGTTAGAATTTCATGGGCGGTTTTTTGTGAACCGCCAAAAGAGAAGATTATTCTGAAACCACTCCCAGAGACAGTTTCTGAGGAGCAGCCACCACTTTTTCCACCTCGAACGTTCCATCAGCATATGGAACATAAACTGTTTAGGAAGAACAATGATGTAGTTGATACAAAATGATATATCAGATAACTTGCATGGTGTGAATCGAGTATATTGTCTATACATTTGACGGTATCGATGATATTATGTTTAAATAAAACTTGTATTTGTTATCATTGTGAAATATGATTTTATTAATTAAGAGAATACATCACTATGAAATGGCTCACAGTAAAACGGCACACATGGCAATCATAACTTCAGCAGTAGGTGATCAATTTAACTTTTCCTGCCAAAAGACAGTAGCTTTTTGAAACTACTGAGAGTTTTACTTGAGGTTTGAAGATTGATCCATGTCTTCTTGGAGTTGCTTCTTTCCAGGCTATCTTTGCCAGGTGGCAGAGTTGAGATTTGTATCACAGGAACAACCTCATGGTTCAATTTGACAACAGTGTTTGCCTTAGAACCATGATCCGGATTAATTCTGAAAGTAACAGAGTTTATAGCTTTATTGGCTGACCCACCTTTACTGTCAGGAAGAGCTATATCCTTTACATGAACAGATGAAGGCTTGTGTGATATTTCGGTCACATTGTTCGTGTTATCTGATTGTGCAGGTGTAATGCTACCAGTTTTTTTTATTGGAGATGCTTCTGGCAATTGTTTGGCGTTACTGAGATCAGCAAGCTTCTTCTGTCCATTTGAATTCTTTGAAACAATTTTCTTGTCTAGAGGTTTAACATCAGCCTGTTTCACTTTTTTCTTTTCAGCACCAGGTGTACTTCGTGAAAATGTAGCATGTGAAACACCATTATTTTTTATGGCCACTTTTGTAGGTTTACTAACAGAGTTTGGTTCACCGTTCTTTTTGGTGATTACTTTTGCAGGCTTATTGCGCGGCTTTGATTCAGTAGGTAATACCTTAGGATTAACTACACGTGCAGCTGACAAGCGATTGATTGTGGAGCTCCTAATCACTGGCTTATTTAATATTTTCACATCTTTGTCATTCTTTGCTGTATTAGCGGCAGAAGCACTTCTTTCAGCAATTCTTTTTTGTCGTTGAGTTAGCAGTTCCTCCATTTTCTTTCGTCTCTCTTCTTCCTACACGAAAGTGGTCAATGAGATCAAAATTACAATAATTCAATAGAAGATAATCTTGTAACTTTAAGTACCTTCTTCGATATCCCTTTTGGTATTGCCGTTTTGGTTTCTGTCGATTTCTTGCTTCTTGATCCAACTAAAGCTTTAGACTTTGTTTTAGTGGTTGAACCCTTTCTTTCAATACCTTTTCCAGCCAAAGCTTTAGTCTTTGACTCCTTGACTTCAGGAGAATCCACTTTAACAATCTTAGTATAATTACTATTAGTAGACTCCATTTCTGGAGTCCAAGCTGCAACAGCTTGTTGGCCCCCTGCATCTCTTTCAAGCACCATATATAACTCGTTCGGTTCATTGATACTTGTAGCTTCAACCTTTTTGTGGGTCACATTAATCTCTGAATCCACTATGATGTCAAGTGTTCTTATCTGAGAATTAGATGATTCGTTCGAATATCGAGCTTGAACTGCCAAAGGATCATGAACATTGACGTCTTTTGACTCGATATGGTCTTCAAAGATATCTCTGCTTTTCTCCTGAGTTACTTTATCTGGATGGCTTCTCATAAACCAATTGCCTTCTTCACGTTTTTCATTGATGGAAGATTTGTTGGCAAATTCGGGTCTAGTTATAGATGGAACAATATACGGATCTTCAACTTTATGTGACCCAAATTTCTCCTCGAATGCGGTAGCACTTTTACAAGGCCTGGTCACTTCCACAGACACTTCTTCATCTGCATCCTTCAATAGGAGGTTCTCGAAGATATTCCACTGCTGTGTTACCTTTTGATCTTCACATTTATCTTCAATCATTTTGTCACCATCGGATGAACCGTCATCGGATTTATGTTCTGATTTTCCATCTCTCGCAGAAGTGATGTAATTAATGTTTCTGATAACAACTTTCCGCGACGAACTCCTTTTATTTCTACCTGAATCACTTCCAGAACTAGAGTCACCCGAGTCGAAGTCGTCATCTTGTGAGTGTTTCTTTCTACTTTTAGAATCTTCCTTGTTAGGAGTCCATGGAAGGCCCCCTTGATAGTATGGAGGGATGACCATTCCAGGAAAAGGGTACGCTTGATATGGAGGCTGAAACATCGGACCACCCTGATAATTTGGCATACACTGAGGAATATGATTTCCATGGCCTATGCTCGAATCAGCTGTTGTGCCATCAACAGAACCATTCTGTTTCTTGGTAGCATTTTGGATATTAATTCTAAGTTCTTGACCAATATCGTCTTCCATATAAGAGAATTGTGAATGAGAGTATGCCTGCATTGCTGCTACCTTATCCATCCAGTCTCTATCGTTACTCTTTGTATCACATAATTCCATGAAATTCAAACATGCTTCCCTGGTGCAACGTTAGTTTATAGTTCATCATCTTTCATTAACAGATTCTTGATCATGGATTAATGTGTAATGAAGCCTCGTTGATACCTTAAGCGAGGGGATCCAAAAGCATCAGCGAAACATATGAGATCTTGTAGGTTATCTGTCTCAAAGCCTGCAACTATAGCCCGGGCATAGACCATTGCTTGCTCTTTTTGAAGCATTGTCTTTCTAGTTTCCAGAATGTGGTGAAGATGAACCCTATTAGAAGAAAAAGTATTTGAACTTTTTTTATGAAAAAAGATTACATCCTAATTACATTAATATATTGAACTAAACATGAAGATACTTTACTTGGAATCTTCTTTGTGGACGGCATCACTTGTGGTACTTTCATGCTAAAATGTATTAAATTTCGAAATGTATGAGTATGAAAGTGTCGGAGAAATATTAAATCAAAACTAAACTTCGTAAAATGATAACATACACTGTTGGCTAAAGCAGCTGACTTGGTTGAGTATTCATCCAATCCATTGAGAGCTACCCAAGAACAAAGGTTGTTATTATAAACTTTCCTAACAGTGACATCTATGTCACCTCCATCTATTGACTTTTACAGAGTCAATTTGTTACATGTAACTTCAAAACCAATAAGAATTAAAAAACAAGCTACAAGAGACATTTACTAATGAGAAGAGATTTACAGTATAAGATGTTCCTTGAGCTAAAAGTTTAACTTTCATTGAATAAGTAATTAAATCATTTAACCTTCATATACGAATGATTAAGTTCTCAAAGTTTGATTGCTGGGTCAATCATATATATAACACGAGTGTTTAAGTTCTCAATCTCTATATGATTTGGCAATAAAGTTCCTAAACTTTATTCCGTTTTATTTAAAATCCACCCATTTTTTATATGTTTGATCCGACCAACAAACTTTGATGACAGAACTCACGAAAGAAGTTATGTTACTTCAAAGCTTATTCTGTAAAAGAGCCAAAATGATCAAATTTGAGAAGCAAGTTGGCTGTACTAGAATCTAACTTTGACTGTTAATGTAAAGTTACCTAAACAAAATATCTCTGATTACAACATTATGATTCCTAAACATCACACTAATCACTTTGAAATCGCCCTTTAAACATCCACTAAATATGCAAGCTCTGAATATAAAGAATCAAGCACCAATAGAGGGATCTTATGTATATATACGTACTTTGCGAGTCTGATGATGTGTTGGCGTTTAATGAGCAGTCAATGTTGACAATCTCTCTCTCAATCGTAATGCATCTTTCAAGAACCTCCGGTGTACTTACAAACTTCACAAATCTAATTAAAAAGACATATTTTTCATTTAAAGGGTACTAACAGATCATTCAAGAAAAAAGTGCTGATACGAACAGTAATAACAGAAAGAGACCTTTCAACAGTGGACTTTGTAAACCAAGTAGCAGAAGCAGAAAGTGTAATCGAGTACCCGCCTTTGGTAATCTGGTCTTTTGCAAACTTGCAATGAGCAATAAAAGGTTCCAAAAGTCCAGATGCAAGTTTCTCCTTGTAATCACCAGCACATATAACCAGATCAAATCTTACAGATCATAAACCAAAAAAATGTACAAAAGTTAAAATATAGCATTAGTACTTAGGAAAAACATAAACAAATGAAACTTAGTGGTTAACGTTCGGGTTCAAATACCTGGTTCTAGTAGGTGTCAACTGAAACAATGCATAATCTAGCTGGCTTCTCATATCCATAATCTTTGTGGAAGAGTTAGACCGTCTGGCGAAAACGCCGCAGGCGCGAAGCGTACGTGTGATTTAGAAGCACAAAAACATAATCAATGTTTGTTAAAGCAACAATATGGAATCAGAATTTGGTGAGATATTGATATTTTGTCTGTTCTTGCGAACTGATTCTGATGGTGATGGAATACTTGTTGTCATTCTTTATTTAAGTATGAGAAAGATTACTTGATGATTACTCATCAGCCATTGTTAGTGGTTGTTATAATGAAAAAGTGCAATACTTTATAGCAACAACCACCTCAACTGCCATTGTCACATGTACAGACTAACTTAAACTAGCTGTTTTATAGTTGGGTATTTTTTTTCAGTTTTGAAAAATAGTTTCCAAATTTATCTTTAAATGGCCAGAAAAACCATTTGTCCTATAAAAGCTAACATAAATATTCAAGTATTTGAGTGTCATCTAAGACCAAATCTGGATAGTTGAGTCTCAGATGGTTATATCATGATCTAATGGTTCCAAAGAACCCAAATACGATAAATACAAATGCATTGGGCAGATAAGAGTAGGCCCAATAATACTATGGTCTAACTAGACATTATATAGGCCTTTTTGGGCTGATCAGAAGACATTACTACACTGTAGAGATCCATGTGAAAGCACTCCTATCTTGTGAAAAGACCACTTCTGTGTGACTCCCATCATTATTCACCTTTCCTTTTATACCCAAATTTATACCGAAAATACATACACAACAGAAACACAAATAGCCCAAAATGAACCCTTCATTGCCTATTGTTCTGCTAGCATCCACTCTGCTTCTTATGAGTAAGTTTCCATTATTTCAGTTACTTGTTATGTTAGTCCTATGTTTATGTACAATATGTGTAACCAACACTGTTGATAGTTGATAAACATGGTTTTCAAGTTAAGTTATTGTTAAGTTATTCGTTTTGTGGGTCCTATCCTTACTTACATTATGTATGACAGGCACTGTTGATACAGGCGGTTTACAAGTGGAAGGCGCGAGGGTTGTTTATACCAATCGTAAAGCAGATACTTTGCAGATCGCGGGTTCAAGATTTCCAGATTGCATGCATGCGTGTGGATCATGTTCACCTTGTCGCTTAGTGAGGGTGCGGTTTATTTGTTCTATTGGACCAGCTGAGGCAGAAACTTGTCCAGTGGCTTATAAGTGCATGTGTAGTAACAGAACTTATCATGTTCCATAAATAACAAACCGATTAGATATATTGTACTACTGTATTAATAACGCCAACTTATTTAAAACTTCTAAGTTACAACACAAACTTGTTTGCTTAAATGAATTTTTATGAATCTGTCAGTGGCTTAAAAGTATTGTTGTTCAAGAAATCTTGATACCATCTTGCAGACAACTTGGGGATTCGGTTAAGTGTTTTCCTATCAACGTAGTACAATCCAAATCTTGGAAGGTACCCATGAATCCATTCAAAATCATCCATCAATGTCCATACAAAATAGCCCTTTACATCGGCCCCATTCCTGTTAAAATGATTTTTATTTTTACGCAGCTCGAAAAACATAATCTTGTGATGTAATATGAGATGTTTACCTGATTGCTTGGGTCAAAGACGACATGTACGTTTCATGAAATTCTATCCGCTTGTTGTCGTGAAGTATATTTTGAACTTGATCTTGCACGTTTGGGTCAGAATACCCTGCAGCAGGAACACATACAGTAAAAACACCAAAGATTTGCCTTTTAAGGTCAACCTGGCTATAGTTTTCAACTCCACATTGATGACCTCTTGCATTTTCAATAGGACTATTACAAATTTGTTATATTACATGACAGCCATTTCACCCAGGAAAACTTTGGTTTAAATCAGTAACTATAACCATATCAATAATTAATTTGTAAGTATTTGAACTGACCCGATAAAAAGGTCAACAGTACACCATTTTGCGTACCATTTTCAGTGACAAACATGGGTTTGTTGTCATATCTCTTGGTTAGATATTCTATCACCTTTGCAATGCCTCTTGGAACAACCTTCAGTATTTCTATGCCTGTCTGTCAACACAACTAAACAATGAAGCTATGAAAAACCATTGGTAAATGGGGCAAAAGGGTTGTCTGTACATACTGATTCACCAATCGAAACACCATCTCGTTGACTAGATGCATCCACAAAGCCTTTAATTGATCTGTTTCCTGTTAAACTACAACTAGAATAAATGCAATCTTTTGCATATTGAGTCGTGTAATGGTTGACTCCAATAAAGTCAATACTGTCTTTCATGAAGTTACTTTCTGTAATGGAAAATGTCGGCAGCTGATTTCCAAGATACTTGTGCATTTCCCCGGGGTAATCACCAAATATTAGTGGATCCAACACCCTGTTTATACGTAACAATAACAAAAAGCAGTTTGTGAGTTTACTGTTAATATTAATACAATAACAGTTATAAATAGTAAAAAAAATATCATAATTTGACTACGAAATGTCAACTATCTATTTGTGTGTATACCATCCAATATAGAAAGCCAAACCCCTATTAGCGGCTTCTTGGTCAAGATCATCATCAGTCAGAGGCTCATACATTAAACAGTCTACAACAATTCCGACTAACCCACCTTGTTCATGCTGCAAACACAGTTCTCTACTCAATAAATATTCATCATACAAGAAAAAAGGCAACTTCAATTCCACTTTATTGCCTTCAATAAAACTGGAGTATTCCTGCCCAAAGTCTTTAACTTAATTTCATAATTGTCCATTTGACCCATTACCCAACCCAACGCGTCTATATTGCCTGTTTACCTGATAATCTCTTCGATATAGCTTCACAGATTTGCCATGTGCCAATAACAAGTTATGCATCACAATTAGAGGCTCCATGTCAGAATCTCCTGCTGAGCAATAACCAAACGGTTGAGAACAGCGAGCAGGCGGATATTTTCCACTCTGGTATCCCATTTGTGTAAACAAATTTGGTTCATTAATAGTGATCCAATGCTTCACTCTGTCACCAAAGTTTTTGAAGCATATTTCTGCAAAGTGGACATAATCTTCCCTACAAAATTCAATTACCAGCAATATGTCAGAACATCTAGTAGTAAGCTGAATGAACAGGTGACTAAAATATTTTTGACATACTGCATTAACGGGCTGAGCCAAGACCCATATCGATCTTGAAGTTCTTGAGGAAAATCATGATGGTAAATTGTTACAAATGGTTTTATTCCTGTATTAGTTGCAACTTTATGGTTAGTGATGAGGTTGATATATCTGATATAAAGAGCATTGGATAGTACCTCTGAGTATGAGTTCATCCAATATTTTGTTATAAAACATTATCCCATTTGAATTAACTTCACCAAATCTTCCATCTGATATGACACAATTAAAGGTTTGATCAAGATACGAAAATATTTGATCCTTTCTTAACAGCACTTTGAGTTGCTAACGTACTTGGAAGAACTCTTGCCCATGATATAGAGAAGCGGTACGCATCTACACCAAGAGATTGTACAATCTCAATATCTTTCTGGAACATCCAAAACATTCCAAATTTAGTTTGATGATGGTAACTGGAAACTAAGAGCCAAAACATGATATATACCAGATATATATGGTAATGATCATCAGCTATGAATCCATTGTCACCATTATCAATGCCACCTACAAATCACACTAACTTGTAATTGCTAATATAATACTAGTCAGGGCGGAGGTAGAGGGGGGCATGGGGCAGCTGCCCCCAATAATTCTCAAATCATGTAAAAAAGAAATTTTTTTAAGGGTATTTGCGATAGTTCAGAAGTTTTGCCTCCCAAAAACATGAACAAGTAATTTTAATTTTTTTTTTGCCCCCTACTTCTAAATCCTAACTCTGTCCCCTGATACATAGATTATCTACTTATTTCTACAGTATAGATAAGCAGTAGTCTCAACCACTCATCTATAATCTGTTTATCACCTTATTTTTAAAAAAAATAACACTAGAAAGATATGCACACTGATATACCTTCTTACATTTTGAAGAGATGAAAAAGTGTTGTTGTTGTTATTACCAGTTACCTGGAGAAAGAGCAAAAGCATCCCAATTGTTGGGACTTTTACCATCTTCAAGATAAGCTCCTTCAATCTACATGAAACATTAATCATAAGATCAAGGTCCATTTGTAAGCATCATAAAATCCAAAAAAAATAAAAATAGTAGTAGAGAATAGAGGAAGACTTGATAAGAGGAAGTAGAGACTCCAAAGAGAAACCCATCTGGAAAGTCTGATCTTTTTATATTCTTGTCTCCATGAATAACAACACTTACACTTGCAATTAAAACAACAACAAGAAGCACCGACACAAATCTAACCATTGTACTTCACTTCTTCAGTTTACAGTTGGCGCTGACAATCATTTATGTTGCCTTTTGGGAATATATATTAACATGCAGCGGAAGCTAGTTAAAGCACAAACATTAAGGCTAGTGATAAATACAAAAAAAACTTAATATATAGACCAACTTATATGCTTTTTGATACTATACTACTGTACAACATTTGTACTGCATATTTTTGGTATATACATAAAAATTTTTGTTGTATATATCAACACCCAAAGATTAATGGTATTTCATTTTTCACCACATCTCACTTCCAAATTGCTGCACTCTAATTTTGTGTACAATAGTTTTACCCTTATTTTCATCTACTTTTTACGATATAAATACATATATACATATAAAGTATTAGTAATATAGCAAGTTTATTTGATTATATACCTCCTTACTTTTGGGACAGTTAATTTAAAGGAAGAAAATGTGAACATGACTTTGATTATTTTTTTTTGTCTTTTCTGATACTATATAAACAAAATTTAGATATTAGATAATCACACACCACGGTTAATCACATACATTATTAAAAGGTAGATTTTGTAAAATGCAACTCTAATAATTATGTTTTAGAATTAATATAGTGCATAAAGTAGTGCTACACTAAGTTCATTGAGAGAAGTTAAACTTTAGAGGTGAGTGATTATTATCACTATACCGATTTATGCATGTCTGAAATCCTCGTAAACATAACTCTTTTGAGGTATGCTTTACGTTCTTCCAAAAATAATAATATATATATTGCTAGTTTAGCCATGTTATGCACATCAATCTTGATACGCTTAATCAGATCATTTTCTTTATCCAACTTCAGTAACGTTTTTGTTGCATTACATGTGTAATCTACTAATTCACATAACATAAAAATAAATAAATAAAATTAACGTTGATATCTAAAACTATTTGCTCTATGGGGGCTTCTTCAATAACATCACACGTGACCCCACGAGTTCAATCAGTATTTGATTACGTTGATGTAACTAATATAATTATGAATTAAGAAATAATTAAAGGGGAGTGATATATACAACAAAAAATTTGATACATACAACAAACTTATAGCATAAGGTACTTGTATTGTAAGCTTTAGCAGTTATACAGTTTGTTGTATAAATGAATTTGTTTGTTGTATTTATCAACTCCCATAATGAAATAATAGTGCGTCACACAGTAAAAATTGTATGGGGGCCGTATACAATAAATTAAGTAAGATAAGGTGACGTTTTTAGTCTTTGGTTAGGTAGGGCTATTTATTTACGAGTATTTCGACGATTAATAATCAATCAATCAATATCAATCATCAATATCATCAATAAAATAAAAGATAAAATAAAAAATGACCATATGATAACCAACAAATACTCCTTCCATCTAACAAATTATGTCTAAAAAAAGTAAATTAAAGTGATAAAATGTAAATTATATCCTTATATTCAAGGTAAGTTTGTCAAAAAATATAAATGAATTGAGTTGATGAAAGTAATAATTGAGAATGAATTTAAAAGTTTAACATAAATTATTCGAACGGAATATGATGTTAGGAAGAGTATTTATTCAAAGTTTAGAGATCGTGCATCATGCGCCCATTACTCTTCCTGTCATTTCATTTATTAATTTATTCACTAGTAACACATGAAGAAGACAAGAAAGTGACAAGAATGATATTTTTTTTGAAAAAGAAAAAGTGTTGCGGTTTGTAACAGGTTCTTCGGGGTGGTCAAGCTTATGCTTGTGATGTACGCAGTTCAACCGTTACCGTAATCATTCCGAACCTTCCTCTGACCATCTTGTGTATGTTTACCCAGGGATAGATCGAAACCGTGACCTCTAAGAAGTCATTAGGGTCCCTTACCACTTGGTCATCACCAGAATTTTTTTTTGCAAGTGGTTATTTATTTAGCTCATCGACGGTTGGGTGGACCACCACCCACTTTTATTTAGACCATCAACGGTTGGGGCCCGTTCCTGAGTTGTTTTTTCGGAAGAAGAGAAGAGAAGCTGAAAGAAATGCGAATTACATTGTATTTCAAAGTTTTGTTTACGGAGAGAAGAGAAGAGTAGTTGGAGGAGGATTTGAGCTTTTTTTCTCTTCAAAAGTGGGAAGAAATAGAATTATGGAAAATCAAACAAGTTATAAAATGTGACTTAATTCCATTTCTCTCCAACTCAGGAACACGAATCCGTATAAATTTCATTTCTATATTTTCCAATCTTTTCAACTCGGGAACACATAAATATTATTTCTCCTCCTTTTTTTCCCTTCCTATTATTGTTTATCATTTTCTCTTCTCTTCTTTCACTTAAAAACTTGGGAGCAGTGCCTATAGTCTAGCTATATGACCCTTCAACCTAGAGGTTAGAGGTTCAAACCTCACTTGAGGCAGTGAGTTGTAAATATTCGTGATGGTTATACATAATCATATGTTAGATATTAAGGTTGCCGTTCTAAAAAAATAAAATAACACATTAAAATGGTTAAATGGGAGTTTTTTTTAATGGGTGGCTAAAAAAGAATAATCTCATAAATATATAGTCATGAACCATGATGATTTCATAAAATAGGAAGTTTTAGCATCTCATATCGTAAGGTTGTCGCTTTAAAAAAATAAAATAACTCATTAAATGGTTAAATGAGAGTTTTATTTTAAAAATGGGTGGTTGAAAAAGAATAATTTCATAAATATATAGGCATGAATCATGATGATTTCATTAAATAGGAAGTTTTAGCTTCTCATATTCTTGCAATGAATATTTTATAAGTATATGCTTTCTTTAGCATCATAACATTCAAAGTATTCAACAAATTTAAATTTTTTTATAGCTGATTAAGTACAATACAAAATTGTTTGTCCACCATAAAAGTCTGCAAAATGGATGGTTGACAGCAGCACAAAACCAACAATTGGATATATAAAAAACAGACCCATTTTTAGTATGCTAATCTTGAAAATATATACTGTATCAATTTGTTCATATGCTATAAAAGTTGTACATTGCATTACTGCAGATGTTACTAATAATCAATCACCAACAATTTTATATATATAAAAAAAAACTGTCAAAAATATTTTATATGTATACCCTACTTAAAAACATGGCAAAATATTTAGCACAATCTGTATACAACAAACAAAGTAACACATGGTAAAGTTTAAAACATATAAAGAGTATATAATACAAGACATTTACGTCCAAGAACGGTTTAAATTACAAAAGCTATATAATATCCTTTTTATACGATGACAACCAAATATAATATAATACCGAAATCTTATTTCAAAGATCAAGAATCATGGGAACATATGATCATTTAGTTACAACATCATTAGAGTACCAAAAAGCCGATGGATAATCGTTGGTCTTGAGTTGTGGAATTACATGAATAAAGAAATAAGAACACGAGATAGAGAAAGAATCACCAACACTGCAGACAAGTTTCTTACATAATATCTATTATGTATATGCCTTTGTGAGAATCATAAGATACAACACATTAAATTTCATACCTTACAGCATTAAATTTTATGTCAGAAATAATTTTACGAGTCTGTTAACTTGTACTGCAACTCTGATATTCTGGCTGTGAGTGGTCGCGTATTGTTTTTCAAGAAATCTTGATACCATCTTGCAGACAACTTGGGGATCCGATCAAGCGTTTGACGATCAATGTAGTATAACCCGAATCTCACGTTATACCCAATACTCCATTCGAAATCATCCATCAAAGTCCACGCAAAATAGCCCCTCACATCGGCACCATCCCTGTAAGATGCCCATTTTTTATTACTTGGTCAAATAAGATAGTTATAGGTGGAAAAAATGCAAAATATGCAGCTCAGGCGGGTATCACTTCGGGTTGGGTTGACTAGCAAATGCAAAATATGCCATACCTGACATTTAGCTAACCATATAATAGTTTTGTTGTGATGTCTAAACCCAGTTTTTAAACAAAACAACAGTTTTGGAATCATTAAACCCATTCCTTGTACGCTCTACTATAAAATCCATACCTTAAGTGACCTATGACTATATAGGAAATGCCACTTAAACATTACAGCAATAAATCTACTTTTGAAATAAAGCCATTAGGAGAACGTAGTCATTAAGAATATACACTTTGGGCGACTTTAAGCCCGTTCGACCCGTTTCCTTTATTTGTAGTTTTACCTGTTTGACCCACTAGAGAACAGCATAACATAAATTGAGCAGTTGATTAGATAATTTGGTTGAAATTGCTGCCTTGCAAATAGTCAATGGCTAAACTAATATAATCACCTGATTGCTTTGGCCAAAGATGCAAGGTATGATTTGTGATATTCTATTCGCTTGACATCATGAAGTACATCTTGACCTTGTCCTTGTGTTGTTGGCTCAGAATATCCTGCAGCAGGGAAATGCTTGCGTTAAACCACCTAATGCAGCACCTACTTTTTTCAGTATGGAAGAATGACTTTAGATGTGAAAGAAGCATGAATTATAACTCCGAAATGGGTTTACTAAGCCAGTTTTAGTAAAAGTTTCACACATTTGTGTGTCAAGTTTAGAGATCTAAAAGAGAAATAAATTAACACCAATATTAAATATTAAACTTGTGAGTATAATGATTGACCAAATTTAAAAATATCATCAGTAAACCATTTTGCATACCATTTTCAGTGACAAACATGGGTTTGTTGTCATATCTCTTCTTTAGATAGTCTATCACTTCTCCTAAGCCTCTTGGAACAACTGGCAGCGTGCTAATACCTGTCTGTCAACATAGGCAAACAATAAAAAACGAATGAAAAGTAGTAAACTAGGCGTAAAAAGAGTTTTTTGAACTTACTGGATCACCAATTTGAACACCATCTCGCTCAAAAATTCCTTCAACAAAACCTTTAATAGGCCGATTCCCGGTTACACTACAACTAGAATGAATGCAATCTATTGCGTATGTAGTTGAGTAATGGTTGACTCCAATAAAATCAATGCTGTTTTTCATAAACTTCTTTTCAGAATCGGAAAATCTTGGTAGTTGATTTCCAAGGACCTGGCGCATTTCCGAGGGATAATCACCAAATATCAGTGGATCCAATGCCCTGTTTAACAACAGGAAATATCTATTGTTTTTAAAAATTCTTGATTTAATTCTGATAACTCAGAAAAATCTATGTGCGCCTACCAGCCGATAGAGAAAGCCAAACCTCTGTTGGCAGCTTCTTGATCATCATCTGTCAGAGGCTCATACATCATGCAATCTAAAACAATCCCGAAGGACCCACCTTGTTCACGCTGCACATATATTTCTCTAGTCAACAAATAATCATTATATAAGAAAAAATTCAATTTTAAGGTGAATGATTGCCTGATAATCTCTTCGGTATAGATTCACAGCCTTGCCATGTGCCAATAGCATGTTATGCATGACTATTATAGGCTCAACATCAGAATTACCAGCTGAACAAGTGCCAAATGGTTCTGAACAACGAGCAGGTGGGTATCTTCCATTCTGGTAGGCCATCAGCGTAAACAAATTTGGCTCATTGATAGTCGTCCAATGCTTCACTCGGTCACCAAAGTTCTTGAAGCATGTTTCTGCATAATGAACATAATCTTCCCTACAATAAACCATTTAATCCCGCATAAATATGTTAAGACCAAATCGATCGAATTGAACAGATGAACAATTTTTATCTACATACTGCATTAATGGGCTGAGCCAAGACCCATATCGATCTTGAAGTTCTTGAGGAAAATCGTGATGGTAAATGGTTACAAATGGTGTAATTCCTGTATTACTTGCACATTTATTGTTAGAGTGTATTAATTATTTATGAAGTTGAAATAATTGATGTAAAGAGCAATTGATATCACCTCTGAGAATTAGTTCATCCAAGATTTGGTTATAAAACATAATCCCTTCTGGATTAACTTCACCATATCTTCCTCCTGACACAGTGCAATAACATCTTCGATTAACAAACGGAAATATTAGATTCTTTAGTAAAAGCAATTGTTAAAAGTTGCTAGCTTACTAGGAAGAATTCTTGCCCATGATATAGAGAAGCGATAAGCATCGACACCGAGAGATTGTATGATGTCAATGTCTGTCTGCCATAGTAGTTTAATCAGAAACCTAATTGTCAGAGAAGTGAAACTGATATTTGAATAATACATAACGATTTATATCAATATATGAAAACATTTCAATGATGATCATTGATGTATATAAGATTGAAGGTTCAAGCGAATATATAAATATACCAGATATTGATGGTAATGGTCATCAGCTACGAATCCATTGTCATCATTTCGAATGTGGCCTACACATGGAAAACCAAATCAATGAAATGAGAAAAGACAACATGATTACCCAATGGAAATTATCCTAAAAATGAAGCAATGAAACCATTTGATATAAGGCATTGTTGTTACCTGGAGAAAGGGCGAAAACATCCCAGTTGTTGAGACTTTTTCCATCCTCGCGATACGCTCCTTCAATCTACAACACAACACAAAGATGAATTCATACAAAATCCATTTTAAGTCCATATATTAGAAAAACAAAAGGAGTAGAACATACTTGGTAGGCAGAGGTACTAACTCCAAACAAAAATTTTTCAGGGAAATCAGATCTTTTTACATCTTCTCCATGAGCCAAGAAGAAGAAGCAGCAGCACAACAGCAACCACTGGAGTTGACTATTGTTGACCATACCGCCACGAATGATATCACCCCGTTCGTGCCACACTGTCATGCTTATGGTGCCCCGTGCCCCCCACACGTTTTTAACTTGGAATCCGACTAATCCACCCACAGGGTCCTCAGTGCACACAAATGAGCATACAAATCCAATCTCACCACAGATTTTTTCTGTAAAAGTTCAACAACATTCAAATGTAAATTTTCTCATTTGATCTCTAACAAAAAGAAACTTATACAACTATGGTTCATGCAGATATTACAAGAATAGCACAGAAACATCAAATACTAATGTGCCAGAATAAACACAAAAGTAATATAAAAACTTACAACATATGTTATGTGGCTATAATGATAGATATAATAATCTGAAAAATCATCATTGGGTCTGGGTTCTAAAACAATGATCTAAAGTGACAAAATGGGCCAAAGCAGTCTCCTTGCAGTTTTTGACTACTACTGATTAATAAACTCACCTCTCTGGACTTTGCCACCTACTACTAGTCGAATGTAGAAGGAGCTACATGTTACTTTCTACGTATATAATATACCAAAATGTAACAAATTTATAAAATAAGGGCTAAAACTGTAACTTCTATAAACCTTTGGTTACAAACTAAAATACAACAAGTTGAGGACTAGATTTGACAATGAACCCAAAATGCATCATCTTCTGCAGAGTCCCAGTTTAGTAGTTTACCCACATCTCCGAGACCCAAACCGGGATTTATATGAACTCAACCCGGTTTGCAAATTTGTCCTAATTGAATATCAGGATAAAAATGTTACCTCAATCGTGTGGTACAAATCTGAACAATAGCCGAAACTTGAATGTTGAAAGTAACTTGATAATGTGTTTGATGTTTTAAATAGAGATCACTAGTAGTTAGTGTGTGTAAATATTTAATACTACGTATTATTTATTGAAGTGATGATATGGACCTGGAGCTTATCCTTTTTGATCTTATTTTAATTATTTTTATTACTGTAATTAATTAATTAATCATCAAATCGAGAGCCATGAGGGTAGGTACAAGCAAAACTTTGATGGTGGGCTCCGACTTTGATTATATTGTAGTATTTAATATTTAATTTAATTTATTAATTAATTTTATACACAAGAAGTAGTACTAGTTTTTTACATATATATTCATTTATCACGTGGAATTGAAAACTCAATTATTAGTGATGTTGAGTATGGGTTTGTAAGGATCTTTATTACCGGTAAACAAATCGAACATTCAGTGAACAATTTACGAATTATTCGGTGAAAATTCATTTATGTTTGTTCATTTCGTTATAGAGCGAACATGAACAAAACTTAGCGTTCGTTTAATTATACGAACGAATATATGTCTCGTTCATTTATTTACATTCGTGAATGTTCGCTAATATGTTCATGAACGTTCGGTAACATGTTCATTTGTTAACAAAATATTAATAAATATTTCTATATCTTATTTTAATCTTATCTGAATTCTAAATATAATAGTATTCAACATCAAGGTATTTTCATTATATATATAAAATTATAAAGCACTTATGTCTTATAAAACCTATTAATTTGTTATAATTAAGCAAAGAAATTAGATGTAAAATAATTATATATGTGCTACGAGTTCATCATTCAACTAGTTATAAGAGTTGTAGATGTATCCGTGGATGCATCTCGTATATATATATATATATATATATATATATATATATATATATATATATTGAAACACACCATATTTTTTTTTTTAAAAAAAAAATCGGAAGCGCAATCCTATTTATAATATACAATAGATGACATGACGTCATCCACCAAAATCATTGTATAACATAACATTATTTACCAAAAACATTATACATAATATAAGTACTGTCTGTTAAATTACAACTATTAAAATATAGCTGGGCAATATAAGGTATCAGGAAAACATCAGAGTTCTCATGGTCAACTACTTCCAAGCACTCATTGCCCAGTCCCATTCTAGTCAAAACCTGCAAGGAGTAAACAATGGGATTAGCACGAAGCTAAGTGAATAAACCTGTTACAAACAGTTTGACCTAGCTCAACATAATTAATTTTCAACAATTAACACATAGACTCAACATCACCAGGAGGATCGGTGGTCCTTGTGGCGCTCTCAGACCGCGGTGGCCCACCAAGCAACACTTATAACCACTGCAGGCCATTACAGTGATTTACCGATAACTGTTTGCTACCTTTAACCAACATAAGCTCCATTCACAACACATGTTCACAATTCCTATATTGGTTAACCTATAGCATCCCAGTCCAACAATTGTTGACCTCCGATACCCCAAATTACTCACAGCAGTATATATATATATATATATATATATATATATATATATATATATATATATATATATATATATATATCACAAGCAATCAACATTAAACACTACTATGCTTAATCTGTTGTAACTAATACGCCACAACCAGATCACACTGAAGTCCCAAGTTAATTCACCTGTTAACCTTGCTCCAATCACTCAGCTGACTAAATCACTGAGTCTTCGGGTTATCTGTCATTACAATAAAACACTTAAGTTAATAACGCAATTCAACTTATTTACTCACTTAATACAAGTACATATATATTTATGCATTCATACAAAACCACAACAATATTCACATTGATTTTATCACAGTTTTAGTACCATACCCGATTGGCTCATATACCTTAGCCGTTCGGCTAAAGACTTTTACCCGATCGGCTCACCTTGACCCGATCGGCTAGCTCAACTAAATTTCGAGACCTTCGTTCAAACATCAAGTTCTGTTTAAGTTTTGTTCTAATTCAACCGTACGGCTAAGTTTACCCGAACTGTTAAACAAGTCTTAACCGATCGGCTCACTTGTTATAGCCGATCGGCTATATGATAGCTTTTCACAAGTTTTGTCCTAATGCAAAGTTCTGTAACCATTTTACACTAAACTAGCCGTTCGTCTTAATTTACCTGTTTGGCTGTACCATGCTTACCCGATCGGCTCAACCTATATAGCCGATCGGCTATGGAGCTTAAACTCAGAATCTGCACTAATTACAGCACGAACCCTAGCTACGAATTTCATACTTACACCTCTTCAAACTCAGATTTTAATCATTCTAAAGCTATACTATAGTCTAATAGCATCATAGTAGCATGAATAAACATCAATAACAACTTGTAACTCAATATTATACCAAAATCATTCATGTATCTAACCTAATTTCAATCAATCACATATATATAATTAAATAATTAAAGCATTCAAACACTTACAATTTGAAGGAAGAAGCTGATGATGATATAATCTGATTGTAGGTTCCAAAATCACAGCATAAGACTTTTAAGGATTCTAACTTGATTTGAAGATAAATTTCATATCATACACTAGCTTTGTAAGTGACATGAAATCACAGAGAAAAAGTGAAGGTCGAGTTATGCCCACTTTCCTTTCTACATCACAGTATAATTATTATACTCGTTCTAACTCTATTGTCTGGAACCTAATTACCAATTGCGAGAAAAAGTATTTTATTTTACTGTGACCTATAACTATTTAAAACAGTTAATATTTTACTAGTCACAATAAATCTTTCAACCAAACTTTTTAAGTTATAATTCAAAACATATAAAACACAATATATAAATATAACAAGTAATATATGTAAGTAAAAGAAATTACCTAATTACCCTCAGGTCACAAAATGGGTGTTACATATATATTTTAAGTTTAACCTACAACTTAAAAGGATCAAAACCGAATTTGATGATAAAAAAAATATGTTTGAGTTACATATTTTTTAAATAAAAGTAATTTTGAATTAAAAGTTTATGGGTTTGAAAATAAAAATTAAAGAATGACGTTGCCTTGCCCGGATTTTTCATTAGATACCCACTGATTTATTTTTACATGGTTCTCATAGTTCTCACACCTAATTAGTTCTAAGGGATCCCTACCCTATACATATATATACATATTCATTTGTATTTGTTTTCCTTGGGGTTTGTTTAACTTATTAATGAACAAATGCATTTATGTATTCGTTCGTCTGCGTTCATTAACGTTTGTGAATAAACAAATTTTCTTAGTGAATAAACATGACAACAAAATCCATTCGTGTTTATTCATTTGTTCGATAAAACCTTAATGAACGGAGACAAACAGGCTTTGTTCATGTTCGTTCGATTCGTTGACATGCCTAATTATTATACCTGTTGGTGCATCTTAGTGTGTCTGTCAGTTGGTCTAAGTCTGTTATGTGTTTGATATGTAATTAAGTTAGTTAATAACTTTTGTTTTAATTACATTTTGTGTTTTGGCGACACAAGGTCTTTGTGTCGCAATAGTTACCTTGGCGACACAGCTTGTGTCGCATGAGTCGGCTTGGCGACACATCTTGTGTCGCATAGACCAGGTTAGGTCTTTGGTATAAATAGGTTATTTCGGCTCATTTGTCAAGGTTGACGAAATTGTGAGATCAGTGAGCATATTGTAAGTGTTATAATTAATATAAGCTGATCGACTTTTGGTATTGAATTGCTATACTTTGTGATTTGCTTTGTTTATTCGTTTAAACGTTTATATATTCAATCAATTGTATTCCGCACGTTTGATTGAGTAAGGATTCGATTAGGTCCGACTACAGGGGTCCGACTACAGGGGTCCTACAAGTGGTATCAGAGCCAAAAATCACACGATTTGGCATTATTGAATCCGTTCTTGATACGTTTCTCGAATAATTGTGAGTATATTGAATTAAAATCTTCATTGAAAGGTGTTCACAAGCTGCTTCTTGCTATTTCTGGAAGATTTTAGGTTTATTTTTCGTCCATTAGTCGTAAATTTTCGTGTGGTTATCGAAAATTTTCGATTTTAGGGTTTTTTGGTTGCTGGTCAGCCGTTTCTGCGACATAAGCTGCGACATATCTTTTGTGTCGCGACTAGGGTTATTGCGACATACGTCTTTCATTAGGCGACACTAGATTGCGACATAAGACTTGGTTTTCTTCCGTTGCTATCTTTTGCGACATAAGACTTGGCTTTCTTCCGTCGCTATATATTGCGACATAAAACTTGGTTTTCTTCCGTCGCTAACTTTGCGACATATCATCTGCGACATATCCTCTGTGTCGCTTAAATCTTTTGCGACATATAGATTGCGACATATCCTTTGTGTCGCTTAAATCGTTTGCGACATAAATTTGTGTCGCATAACAGTCTGTTTTCTTTTTCTTTTGTGTTATTTATCTATTTTGCAGGTAATTCACAATGTCTTCTTCAACACACTCCATTCAATCTGTAGGAGCTATGCTAAAGCAAAACAATGAAGTTGGTTCTGGAAATAAACCACCTATGTTTATGCCAGGCATGACCTATTCTGATTGGCGCCAACGCTTTGAGTCTTATGTTGGATTAAATGATCCTGAGATGATGATTTACTTAGAGGAGAGATATGAGCGTCCTCTAAAGTCAGGAGTCTACAATGGTCAAGCTCCTGAGAAATCGATTAAATCAATGACTCCAGAGGAAAGAAAAGCTTTTGATATGGAGAGAAAGACTCATGCTGCAATTACTATGGCTTTACCTCAACCCATTATGAGACAGTTTAAACATCATAAGATCGCTTACGATCTTTGGAAAGCTTTCGAAAAGAAATGCGGTGGTACCGTCCAATACAGAAAGAAAAGGATAGATTTAATCAAGAAGCAGTATGAGGTTTTTGACATGCTTCAGGATGAATCTCTGGAAGATCTGTGCAGTAGATTTTCCCAATTGGTCACTGAGTTGATTGAAGGAGGTGTAACTCTTGAGCGTAGTGATGTCAACAAGAGATTATTAGACTCTTTACCTAAGAAATGGCACACTAGGGTTCTTTTGATGGAAAAAGATGAAGACATCATGGATATGGAGCTTGAAGACCTTATTGGACATATTGAGGCTGAGCTTCTTGAGATGCAAAGGAAAGAGACTAAGGCTACATCGCATCTCCAAAATCCAAAACTTTATGGAGTTGATGTTCCAGTATCTTCAAGCAGACCTTCTGTCACTGCATTTGTCGCTAGTAATGCTAGTGGAAATGTATCTTCTTGTAATCCATCTGGTTCTACTTATGTTCCGAACTCTGGAAATTCAACTGGGTCTCTTTTTCAGAATTCAGGATTTTCTTCTAATGAAGATTATGCATCTACTTTTTCAGCATTTTTAGCCTGTGCTGGAGATTTTTCCGATGAAGATTTTGGTCAAATTGACCAAGAAGAATTGGAAAGATTAGATTTAAAATGGAATATGGCTATGCTGACTAGGAGGGTGAAGAATTTTTTACAGAAAACTGGTAGAACTTCTGTAAATAATCCAGGTGAGAAAGGTATTGGGTTTAATAAAGGGAAGGTGCGCTGTTATAAGTGTCAGAATTATGGACACTTCGCCCGTGAATGTGAGAAAAACAAGGCACCATCTTCAGGTCTCACCAAGCCTTCACCAACAAAGGCAGAAGAGAAAGCCATGGTGTCAGCTGCGTTCATGCTGACAGAAACTCCATGGGATAACAGCTGGTCTGATGGAGCTGATGATGATGAGAACACTGCACTAATGGCTGAGGTTCATGAGGTAGATGATGAACCTTTATCTTGTGTTTCTTGTATTAAGCTTACTAACCAATTTAACAGGTGTAGAGAGGATAATGAGCGCCTTAATACAACAATTTCACAATTAAAGGAAGATAATGAGATGTTGAAAGAAAGTTATAAGGCATCTGAAAAGAAATTAAAGGCTATTTTTGAAGAAAAGAAAGAACTAAAAGCCAAAATTTTTGAACAGCAAGATGAAATAGGGAGTTATGTAGATATGTTAACTCATGTTAAAAAGGAACTTGCTGACTCACAGGCTGTAGTTCTTAATTTAAATCGAAAAATATCAAATTTTTCTACATCCTCTCTCATTTTTGATGAAATCCTTCAGAAACAAAGGACAGATACGAAAAGTAAGGCAGGACTTGGTTATCACCATGTTCCACCTCCAAAAGATTATCTGCCTATGCCTGAATAGGAAATCATTAAAGATTTTGTGCCTAATGTTCTTCAAAAGGACACAAAACCTGTTAATGTTAAGATAAGTAAGCCTGAGGTTGCACCTAAGTCACAAAAACCTAAAACTAGTATGCCTGAGCAAGTTAACGCATCAACTAGTGAACCTGATCATTTAAAGGTTCAAAAGGTTGACTTAGTCAAACCTCTTGATGTCAAGGCTGAACCATTTCAGCCCAAGCCAAGTGCATCTGTTAAGATATCTGAGTCAAAGATAGTTAAGTCTGCTGTTATCACAAAGCCTGAAAAAGTTGAGGCTAAATCAATTCCTCCAGCCAGTTCAAAGGAGGAAATTGAGATTGAGGATATAACCAATGAAGAATACGGTTATTTGAAACGGAAGAAGGTAACCAACGATCATCATATCTTTACTAGTGAAGGGTATGATGAAATTTATAAAATGAATGGCAAGAAGTTACCCGAACCGAAAAAGAAGATTTTTCAACCAAATAATTCTAATTCTCTTAAAAACTCTTCTAAAATAAACCAAGGCTCATCTGATGCATGTACACATAAGTGTACATGCTCAACACATCCAACTGTTGGCCGAGTTCCAAGGTTGACTCCTCAATCTCCTGATAGAATTGAGAAACGATCTTATTTCTATTGCAAGAAACAAGGTCATTTGATTGATATGTGCCCATTACTTGCTAAGAAGTATGCTAGAAGGGGAGATGCACGAACCTCTAAAGCAAAAAGTTTTTCAAAAAATTCAATGAGAGGTTCAGCAGTTCTACCAAGTACTTCTTACAATATTGAGCAAGTTCCCAAACCTAAAAAGGTTTGGAAGCCCAAAGAGTCCCGTTCTGACTCTTCATCTAATAATGATTCATCAGCCAGTGATTTCGATGTGTTAAAAAATAAAATTTTGACTGATGTAATCATTGTGGATGATACCACCGGGTTACCCAAGTCTGTTAAGGCTTGGGTTCCCCTTACTCATTAATTTCTTTATCTTTGATGTCGCAGCAATCTGAACAAGTTCAGAATAGTAGATGGTATATAGACAGCGGTTGCTCGCGACATATGACAGGCGACTTATCCTTGCTTTCTGAAGTAAAAACTTATAATGGAGGATATGTTGCTTTTGCCGGAGATAAAGGAGGAGTCATTACTGGACAAGGTACACTCTCTAATGGGCAAGTGAGTTTTGAGAAGGTTAATTATGTGGAGCAGCTCACTCATAATCTGCTCAGTGTATCTCAAGTATGTGACAAAGAGTACACTACAGCATTCACTAAAACTGAATGTTGTATCTTGAAGCCAGGATTTGTTATTCCTGATGAATGGGTGCTGCTTCGAGCACCTAGGCAAAAGGACACGTATATTCTTGATATGAAGACTGTTGAAACAACTCATCATACGTGTCTACTTTCAACAGCTCCTGAAAGAGAATCACTTTTATGGCACAGACGTATGGGTCACTTGCATTTCAGAAAGATGAATTATTTGGTGAAGCATGATCTTGTGCGTGGAATTCCAAAGCAATCTTTTGGAATCAATGATCTCTGCGTTTCCTGTCAAAAAGGAAAACAGCACAAGAAATCCCATAAGTCAAAGGTGATTAACTCGGTGTCAAAACCTTTGGAGCTATTGCATATGGATCTCTTTGGACCTGTAAGTAAGAAGAGCATAGGAGGTTCTAAATACTGTTTAGTAGTTACTGACGATTACTCTCGCTTCTCATGGGTGTATTTCTTATCTACTAAAGATGAAGTTCATGAAATTCTTACTTATTTATTTGATAAGCTCCAAAACCTATGCAATCTGTCCATCAAGAAACTGCGATCAGACAATGGTACCGAATTTAAGAATTCTACAATTGAGTTGTACTGTTTACGGAAAGGCATTGAGCATCAATTCAGTGCAGCACGGACTCCTCAACAGAATGGAGTCGCTGAGCGTAAAAACAGGACACTCATTGAAGCAGCTCGTACAATGTTAGCAGATTCTAAACTGCCTATTACCTTTTGGGCTGAAGCAGTTAATACTGCTTGCTATATTCTTAATCGGGTTTCTGTGGTTAAAAAGCACAATAAAACATCGTATGAACTGCTTAATAACAGGAAACCTTCATTACAGTTTCTTGAACCATTTGGTTGTCCTTGCACAATTTTGTATACAAAAGAGAAGGTTGCTAAGTTTGGTGCAAAGTCTAGTGAAGGATTGTTTTTGGGTTTTTCAAATAACTCTCCTAACAAACGAGTGTACAATTTGGCAACTAAGCGTATGGAAGAACATTATGAAGTAATATGTTTTCGTTATACTGAAAATCCGGATGGAAAGGGACCAGCACATTTGTTCAATTATGAAGCTATTTTTGATTCGTTTAATCTGTCTACGGAAGATGATGAAATGGATCAAATGGTTACTTTGCTTCATGGTCTCGATTTATCTTCAACTTCTTCAACGCCATTAAAAGCAACGACACCAAATGTCTCTAATACTCCACAACCTTCTCAATCAAATTCTCAAGCAAATGTTGATATCCCTGAATCATCCACAGGAAACCAAGAAACTTCTTCTGGTAATCCTGAGTCTGATGATGAAGATGAACATTTTGAGAATTCAAGGGAGTTTGAATCAGCACAGGAAGCTGATTTAACAAATTTGGATTCTGTCATTGTGCCTGACAAGATTCCAAGTTCGCGTATTCATAAGGACCATCCAGTAGACAATATAATTGGTTCTTTAGATAAGGGGATTCAGACGCGACATCAAGTTGTTACTGATACACATTCTTTTTCACCTTCGGACTCATCTGAGTCCGCATCTCTTGCATGTCTGTCAATTGAGATTCAATCATGTTTCTTATCTCAAGTGGAGCCTAAACGAATAGATGAAGCTTTAAAAGATCCCCACTGGGTTGAGGCTATGCAGGAAGAGTTGCAGCAATTCCGTAAGCTGCATGTTTGGGAATTAGTACCATTACCTAAGGGTGCACATCCAACTGGCACTCGTTGGGTATATCGGATTAAGAAAGATGATCGCGGAGTGGTTATTCGAAACAAGGCAAGACTTGTGGTGCAAGGTTTTCATCAAGTTGAGGGATTAGACTACGATGAGGTTTTTGCTCCTGTTGCTCGATTGGAGTCAATTCGGATTTTCTTGGCCTTTGCGTCCTTCAAAAGATTTATTGTTTATCAACTTGACGTCAAGAGCGCCTTCTTATATGGACAAGTCGATACTGATGTATATGTCAAGCAGCCTCCTGGCTTTGAAGATCCGTTGCATCCAGAATATGTCTGTAAACTCAATAAGGCATTATATGGATTGCATCAGGCACCAAGATTGTGGTATGAGAGGCTTTCTACTCATCTTGTTAAAAATGGATTCGAACGAGGCAGTATTGATAGTACATTATTCACAAAAAGAGATGGTGAAGACTTACTGCTGGTACAAGTTTACATCGATGACATCATTTTCGGATCCACCAAAGATTCTATGTGTAAAGACTTTGAGCATCTTATGAAGACAGAATTTGAGATGAGTGCAATAGGGGAACTCACGTTCTTTCTAGGTGTTCAAGTTGAGCAATCTGCCAATGGTATTTACATTCATCAGTCAAAATATGTAACTGATATGTTAACCAGATATGATTTGCTTAACTGTAAGACCTACGGAACTCCCATTGAAATTAACCATAACATTGGACCGGCCATTGATGACGAGGACTGTAAAGAAAAGGACTATCGCTCCATGATTGGTTCTCTTATGTATCTTACAGCATCCAGGCCAGACATCGTATTCGCAGTGTCCATCTGCTCAAGATATCAAGCTAGGCCAAAGGTTTCTCATATGAAGGCTGTTAAACGAATTTTTGGGTACCTCAAGCATAGGCCAACACTTGGTCTATGGTACTCAAATGAAAAATCGTTTGAACTAACTGCTTATTCAGATTCGGATCATGGCGGTTGTAGTATAGATAAGAAGTCAACAACTGGTGGATGCCAGTTTCTTGGATCTCGCTTGGTTTCATGGCAATGTAAGAAGCAGACAACGGTGGCTACTTCCACTGCAGAGGCTGAATATGTAGCTGCAGCCAGTTGCTGTTCTCAGATTCTGTGGATTCAACATCAATTGCGAGACTATGGGTTACTTCTTACTCTAACTCCTTTACATATTGATAATACTGCCGCTATTTCCATTACACGCAATCCCGTACAACACTCTAGGACTAAGCACATAGAACTTAGATTCCACTTTATACGAGATTGCTATGAGAAACACTTGATAGACCTCGTCCACATAGATACCCTCAAACAGAATGCTGATCTCTTTACTAAGGCCTTCTCTCGTGCCCGATTTGATGAACTGATCAACATGATCGGTTTGCGCTTCTTTCAACTAAAGAAGTAACTTTTGGACTTGGATTTGTATCTAAAAAAAAAAAAAAAAAAAAAAAAAATTTATAAACGCAACAGCCACTTTTTATACTCTATAGTATTAAAGAAATGCGAAGTTGCAATATTTGTAAAAAGACGTTCAGTTGTGTCTGTAAACAACTAGGAAAATGATAGTACATTAGGATGCATGCATAAAATGAAAATTCTAAGGTTTATGCTTGATGTATCAGTAGGTTTATCTAGCATACTTACTGCAGTTTTTATAAACACTAGCTTCATCATATGATGTACTGGTAGGCATGTCACACTGGGAGTTGAACAATTAAAAAGTAATTCTAATAACATGTCTATTTATCATGTGGTCCACATTCTGTGATGTATGACTAAGTGTCTTAAATCCTTAATACCGCTTGGCATGTTTCCATTTTGGTTAAATAATATAAAATACTTTGGGGGTATATATTTCTTGTTTCCTCTGTTGTACGTAAGTACAGACCTGGTCTCACGTTATATATACTTAAAAGTTAAGCAAACGCAAGTCAAAAGCACTTGAAAAAGTCTTACATTATAGGATACCTCACTAGGTCGCCAAAATGGTTTGACCAAGTCTGGTTTTGCTTACACCTGAATCAAGTTATGTTGCTTTGTTGTACGTCTGTACAGACCTGTCACCGCTGTCTTGATTCTTAAAAATGACTTTTATATATTTTATCTATCTTGGAAGATATGTTCTTGTCGAAATTAATGGGATATGTCTATAGTGGGGACCACAGATATTTATTCATACTAACAATAAAAGTTTCGTTCATCACCGTCCATGTAACATGTTTAGGTGGTCAAACAATACCAGTGATCATTTTGAACTAATTTTTATAAAAGATGTGTTAAATATGCTAAGTAAACTTAAAGAGGTTATATACTGATAATCGAAATAACACTTGCTATTTTCTAATACTTGCATGTAATCTTAGTATGATTCCTTAGCAGATAAACTCACTACGTCAACAAAAAGAAATTTAAATTTAAATTTATTTTAGGTAATTAATTTAAGTCCAACTAGTTACTCTTCAAACGAGTTACAAAACTTGAAATTCCTTCTCTGGGCACTGCGACACAAGTTATGTTCTGCGACATAACTTATGTCGCCATTTTATGTCGCATGGTAGGACTGAGGTATAAATACCTCACTCCAGTCGCTTTCTTAGTTTACACTTTATGCGACACAAAATCAAATCCTGCGACATAAAATAACCCCCTGCGACACAAATCCTGCGGCGTTCTTTGATTCTCAATTTCGATCGTTCCGTGTTGTTTCGAGCAATCCACCTCGTGCTTCTCGTTCACTACCTTCCACTCGATCGTTAGGTACTCGTTTTACCCTTTTTTATCGTGTATTTATGTGCTAATCGTAGATATATATTACGGGTTTTTAAGGGTTTCGGGATTAGGGTATTTAGACATGAAAACCTCACTATTTCGTGTACATATGACTGTTCTTGTGCTTATGGTATGTTGGCGTACCCTAGGGTATGCTTCATTTTCAAAAACCCTAATTTTTAGGTTAGGGTTTCTGGGTTGGGGTTTGATGTTCGTCATTGCGACATATCTTGCGACATAACACTTTATGTCGCAAAGTTTCTGAAATCTACTTTATGTCGCTTATCTTTGCGACACATATATTTATGTCGCCCTTGTTATGCGACATAATTTTTATGTCGCCAAATGTCTATGCGACATATCTTATGTCGCTTAAGTATGTTGAGCCGATTACTCACTTATGTCCGATTATAGCCATGGCAGGTGATTTCATTCAGGACAATGGTGTGTCACACTACTGTGTTCATTGCCTCTGCCCAAAGGATATCCTGTCCTGCACTTCCGCGACTTCGAGGCTTACCTTCCAGTCGTGGAAGTTTCTGTGTACTTAGGTGTCGTGATAGCATTCCTGCTTGATCGATTATCTTTATTTTTTTGTGGTCTGGTGGAATCCCTTCATTGTCTTGGATTTTCGCTTGACCTTGTCTTGGATTTTGGCTATTTTTTTGTAGTTATATTATCCGAGGATAATATCTAGGTTTAGGGTTTAGGGTTTAGACTTGGGATAATTTGTAATCATGACTATGTATTTGTTCCCAATTATTAATTAAATCCTTATTTTGTGCAAATTTGATATTTCTGTGTATTATTGATGTGATTTTGCACTCTGTAATGCGACATAAATTTTTATGTCGCCTGTTTCATGCGACATAACCCTTATGTCGCACCAACTCGATTAAATTCGAATAACTTGCATATTGCGACACAACCCTGTCTGTCGCATTTCCTGAAAGCGACACAATTCCTATGTCGCTATGTTTGTTAGCAATCGATTTTGTTAACTTCGCGACATATTATTATTATGTCGCAACTGGTCTGCGACATAATTCTCTATGTCGCAATTATTATCAGATTGCTGCTTTTGTTTCCAATTCATCTGCTACTGCTAACTGTTTGTGAGTTTTATTTCTATATGATTGCACAGCAATGGCAGATGGTGATATTCTCTGGGAGCCACGTCACAATATTGTGGCATTTTTAGATGACTCAAAGGAAACTGCTGCTCCATACAGGCCAATGGTCGCATTTTTGCGCCGGTCTCGTATTCACACAGCCATTACCGCCACTACTACTATCTACAAAGACCAGGTGGCTCATGTTTGGGAAAACGCGGTTATCAACTCTGAGCTACCTTCTCCCAGGATTATTTATACAGTTGGTGATCGTCAACTTATTATCTCCGAGCAAGTCATTCGGGAATTCTTTCACTTCGGAGATACTACGGAGATGCCTACACTTTACAGCAATGCGTTTATTGCCGGAGCTATGACACGTATTGGCTATCCAGGCGTCCCAAATGACCAATATCGCAAGGCAAATCTGCCTAAAGTCTGGAGGTACTTAATGCATATCATTATTGTTTGCCTTTCTCCACGTAAGGCGGGTTTTGATGGATTTAGTCACTCTACGGCTTCTGGACGGTTTGTGCGTCAGGAGGGAACGCAAATACTAACTTTCCGTTGTTTGGGCATATCATCAACGAAGCTTATGTTGCTCCACCAAATGACGATTTTTTGGATGTTTTGCCTGCACCTGGGCAGGGTATTCAGGAGGAGGAATTACACCTCCATGATGCTACTATACAGGTTGATGACCTGTTACAGGAAATCGAAGATTTCCAGACTGGGAACCAGGCTGCTCAGCCTAATCTTGATGACCCGGTTAGTGATTCAGATGGAGGCTCTACTCCTCCAACTTCTCCAAGGGATATCCCCTCTGAAAATGCGTTGAAAAATATTCAACGCTTTGATCCTCGTCGGTACAAAAGAATACAACGTCGTATTCGTGCTGGTTCGAGTTCTGTTCATCAATCTCTGGGCAAACGACCCAGAAGTACTGATTTGGATGATGAAGACTGGGTTCCACCTCCGACTATTCGTCGTACTTCCGAGTCGTCTTCAAGGCCACGGGTTGACATTCCCCGTGTTGAGGTTCCTATTCAACCTTTGCCTTCCGTTATTGAAGATTTGTTGAAAAGAATGGATGCGATGCAGCAGACCATGGCTACACAAGCTACATTGATTCAGTCTCAGGCATCGGTTTTGGAGGGTCAAGCTGCGCAAATTAAAGCGTTAGAAGAACAAGCAGCTTTGGTTCCTGTTTTGAATACTAGGGTCTTAGAATTAGAATCCCTAGCTGTCGTTTCGGGGGAGTCAGGCCTGCGTGCCATAGAAACAACATCCAGGGCTTCTACCGGAACACAGACAGAAAATGTAAATGAAAATGTAAATGTTTCTGATGAAAATGAATTTCTTCGTTTGGATTATTTCTCTGTTGATGATATTCCAGGTCAGCCAAGACCATTAGCTGTAGATTACTCGAATGTGAATTTATCGTTATTTCAGCGAATGGTTAATGGGGAAAGTCAGGTGTCTAGTCCTGAATTTGAAAATAATGATGATGTTGAGATTGAGGAGGAGGAATTAAACAATGATGAATTTTATAATGATGCTCCTACAATCGAGACAGATTCTTCGGAAGATGAAGCAGAGCCAGCTGGAACTCAGACAACTGTTCCAGAAACTTCAGAGGCTTCTGATACTGCTTCTACTTCAACTCTTGAGCGACCGGTGATAAGCTTTATTCCTGATGAATTTATTCCTGTAACTTGCAAGACGTATAAAGTACATGGGAATTATACAGGAATCATTAAAAGCTGGAAAACTTGTAGAAATATTCTGATGATTAAAAGAAGTGATGGTATTCAGTATTTTAAAAGCTCATTTAAGAAACTGAGTACGTTGCCAAAAGGAGAAATAAACCGTCTTGCTCAATTAGATCTAATAAATCCAACCAGGGATTCTAGAGCTGATTTTATACAAACGGTTCTGCGTCGTGAAGTGAATAGCAAGAGATACAACTTTATCAAACCGACGCTTGGTAAGAGATTCATTTTTAAGAAGAAACTAGATCCAGTTACAAAGCAGCCGATTTGTAAAATGCGTTATCCACCAGCTGATTGTTTAACTGAGATCCCATTGGAGTCTGTTCCTTATGATTTTCTAAGAAGATTTCATTATTGGGAACTTGATCCGCATACAGGTGAAGCTGTTTTTGTGTTTGTTCCAGAGTCTGAACATCCGGAGAGAACTTCACTGTATGGTCTTAAGAAAGCTCAATTTAAAGTTTTTGATCCTATGAGCTTAATCAACTTGTCACAGAATGACTTGAGGAAATTGTTTGATAATCCAATTCGCTTCAACGTAAGAAATGTGGTGAATTCGATTCTTGCTAGACAATTTCAGAAGGTCGTGACTGTGTGTGTTACGCATGGGATTCATGCTGGAGGCAGGTTTCCAACAGGCTGGGCATAATTGAAGAAAGTTTAAAGACCAAGCTGAAGACACGGGGGAGTTTGTTGGTGCATCTTAGTGTGTCTGTCAGTTGGTCTAAGTCTGTTATGTGTTTGATATGTAATTAAGTTAGTTAATAACTTTTGTTTTAATTACATTTTGTGTTTTGGCGACACAAGGTCTTTGTGTCGCAATAGTTACCTTGGCGACACAGCTTGTGTCGCATGAGTCGGCTTGGCGACACATCTTGTGTCGCATAGACCAGGTTAGGTCTTTGGTATAAATAGGTTATTTCGGCTCATTTGTCAAGGTTGACGAAATTGTGAGATCAGTGAGCATATTGTAAGTGTTATAATTAATATAAGCTGATCGACTTTTGGTATTGAATTGCTATACTTTGTGATTTGCTTTGTTTATTCGTTTAAACGTTTATATATTCAATCAATTGTATTCCGCACGTTTGATTGAGTAAGGATTCGATTAGGTCCGACTACAGGGGTCCTACAATACCTCATAATATAATGTTAGAGATATATCCAAACAAACGTATACGAAGAACAAACAAAGACGAATACGAAGCGGAATCTATCAAATTCAAATTGCAAATCAAATTCTAACGAACCAAACAAACTAACAAAACAAATTCAAACGGTACAAATTTCCTAAACTAATGATCTCTATTTATAGAGAAAACTAATTAAACCTAATCCTAAACAAACTCCAAATACTAATACTAATCCTAAACCAACTCAAATCAAAA
Source organism: Pseudognaphalium luteoalbum (assembly GCA_963422505.1). NCBI lineage: Eukaryota > Viridiplantae > Streptophyta > Magnoliopsida > Asterales > Asteraceae > Pseudognaphalium > Pseudognaphalium luteoalbum. The sequence continues at coordinate 116,565,901 of OY730194.1, read as the reverse complement.
TTTACCAAACAAACCCTAAAGTTTAAGTCATATTCCAACAATCTCCACCGTGACTTGAACTTCTTTAAACTTCGAACCAAACACATACCAAATCAAATTTCAAATTCCAAACGCTAGTGATACTAGCCAAATTTCAAACGAATCAAATGATCGATTTTCAAAAGCGATCCAAATCAAATGCTGATGACTTCAAACCAAACAATCAAATGTTAACTGACAAATTCAAAACGGTTAACCAAACAAAACGAAATCGGCTTCAAACAATCTTCAAAACAAACAATCAAACTCGGGCAACAAATTCAAAAGCCCGACAAACGAAGATCTTCAAACTAACAAATTTCAAACGATCGAACAAATCCAAACGACATGATAATAATCAAGTCTTCAAACTCCAAATCGATCTTCAAATTCCAAATATTCAATTCAAATTCAAACGACCCACTTATTTGATAAGGATTACGGTCTAAATTTTCAAATTAAAACATGATCCAAAACATAATGATCTAATCACAATTAGATCCCAAAATCAAAGATCGCACCACCAGAAACCAAATAATAACCGAAACCAAATTCAAAACGTAACCCATAATTGTCCAGCAAAATCGAAAAGCTTTATCTCTCTACTGGAAGCTCAAATCAAAGATCCCAACGGTCAAAGTTTAGATCTATGTGTCTAGAAGCTACAATTCAAATTTCACGATGATCCAACGGTTAACGAATGCGTAGCACCAATTTTTCTACGACTGCACAAAAACCGACGAACCAAAAACCAAGCCAACGAAACGGAACAAACTCAAACACAAACGGGATCCCTTCGGATCGCCAACAACTAGTCAACGACCGGAGGATGACTAATTCAAAGTGTCGAACCTAACTCTGATACCACTTGTTAGAGATATATCCAAACAAACGTATACGAAGAATAAACAAAGACGAATACGAAGCGGAATCTATCAAATTCAAATTGCAAATCAAAATTCTAACGAACCAAACAAACTAACAAATCAAACAAAACAAATTCAAACGGTACAAATTTCCTAAACTAATGATCTCTATTTATAGAGAAAACTAATTAAACCTAATCCTAAACAAACTCCAAATACTAATACTAATCCTAAACCAACTCAAATCAAAATTTACCAAACAAACCCTAAAGTTTAAGTCATATTCCAACATATAATAATAATAATAATAATAATAATAATAATAATAATAATAATAATAATAATAATAATAATAATAATAATAATCTATTACTAATATATAATGCATTTCACAGTTTTTTTCTTAATAGATTTTAATATTTTACCCTCAATATTACTATTGAAATTTAAAAAATTTACATGAAATTACTAATATACCCTTACATATAATTAAATCTAATTTATACTATAATTATTATAAATTAAAGTAACCAACATATGACATTAAATACTAATTAATTAATTAATTAATTAATTCTTTTACATGTCTACTAGTAAAATATTATAAGCAATTTATGTATTTTTAAATGGAAATGACTACTTTACCCTTGCGTTAATATGAGCCTTTGAAAAACATACTTGAAATTACTAATATATCCCTACATACGTCAAATTCTTATTTTTACTAAAACATGACATAACTTTCAAACCGTAAACAGGTATGCAACATGTCAATTATGTACGGAAGGGTAAAAATGAGTTGAACATGATAACAAACAGGCGAAGGCGGTTTGTACACTGTTTGGAGTCACATTCGGCCATTAAAGCCTTCAAACTCAACTTTTCCTTAGTTTTACATATTTTTTAGTGTTTTAAAAAATTAGAAACGAACTATTTTATGTTTTTTTGTATCATATTATAAATTTACCGGTTTACTTACATTCCATATTTTGTTTTGATATCATCAACTTTTATATTCTAGAGTTTCAATTTTTTTAAAAAAAATTGGGATTACCGTTTCGCGAACATATTATTTTGTATTAAAATACTAAAGAAAAAACAAAAACAAAATTACCAGTCAACGACTCTTCACCAGCCAACATGACACCTGACTATTAGAGACTCGCAACCTGACTATCGAGTTCACAATGACATTTTATATGTATGTATGTATGTATGTATATATATATATATATATATATATATATATGTTGTTACGCATTTTTAATAATTTTTAAAAAGGGTAAAAATGTTATTTTGTTCCTTTTAGATCACCATATCTTAGTGTATCGTCATATAAATTTTAATTTTGATTTAATACTTTATATCGAATACATGTGAAGCTAATAGTTATTTACCTGCTGCATCGCGCGAGCATTTTGCTAATAATAATAATAATAATAATAATAATAATAATAATAATAATAATAATAATAATAATAATATTTTTACCATTAATTTCACTACATTATCATCTCTAATAATAAAAGGGGATAAACCGATCCTCTTGACGGTTTCATATCTACCGGTCTCATGATCAAAGGGGTAAATAGCATAACTTACAATTAAAGGAACATGAAAACACGATTTACCCATGACTGGTCTCATTATCAAACGGGTAAATCGCATAACTTGCGATCAGAGGAATATGAAAACAGGATTAGAACCTGTGACCCCTATCCTATGTATGACATATTCCTTGCAACTAGGCTACGGGGACATCTTCTCTAATAATAATATACTGTATATACTCAAATGCAGATAAATCACTCATTATCCTACACATCAATTGGATTTTCAAAAGATGATCCAAATTCAACAGAATTGCACATTTCTGACTTCTTCCTTCTTTTTAATGGCCCACCATCTCCACTTGACCTCATGTATGCACCATACTTCTGTTGACTTTGTGAATTTTGTTTACTTGTCACATCCTTCACTAGATTAACATCCTGTTTCCAAATGAAATACATTAGTATTGACCTTGCTTACCACTAGACCTTATAAGCAATTCATTGTGACATTACCTTTACATCATTTTCTTCTTTAATTAAACCTGTTGGACCACCTGTGTCTCTACCATCACCACTTGAACCACTAGAAACATATCTACATCAATATGAGTGTAATTCATATATGTACTTGTGTACACTGTGAATATGAAATCACATGTATATCCAAATATTTTCTGTACCTGTGGAGCTTCATCAGAGGCTTATCTCCATTGTCAACTAGCTCAAGTAAAAACTTATCCCCTAACTTTATTCCGTTTGCAAACAACATAGCCCGAGTTTTCCTAATATAGACATGTTCGCCTAGCTTGCGGTTTCTGAGTCTTAGTGGCCAATACCTTTGTTTTTCGTCCATCACAGTCATGTCACAGTTTCTGTTTAAACCATTTGATTTTGCAAAACCCAATGGAACATTCTGCACAACAATTAAGAAAAACGTGTTAAAATCGTTGATAAAGTCAGTACTAACATATGCAATATTTGACCGGAATCATCACACAAAAAACAAAGTGGAAGTACGAACTATAGCGAATGTGTGTAACAAATGCAATATATACAGAGAATTACCACAGAATTCTTCATGTGGTACAATTCGGTAGCAGTGGCCTCAAAATACCGATAGAGTGCAGCCTGAGCCCCTGATGTTCCTGAAATTAACAAATACCGCTTTCAATAAATCATACAAGTTAAATTAGTTCAATCAGAACTTAAATTCTTAGGCAATTTTGTGATTAATGCAGAGGTTTTTTAAGCGGACTTCTGTTTTTAGGCCATTCTTGATATAAAAATCACACCATTCTTGTCCTGAGCAATGGGAAATTCTCATTTTTATCAATACCTTGGCCATTCATTTTCTCTTAAGAACACTCATCGTCTCAAATAGTTAACATCTTTTAACCGATACATTTTTTGATTGCTTACATGGTCTTAAACAAACTTAACTGATGGACTCAACATGTAAGGTGACTTAAGTGGATAGTTTGAGGCAGGGGCGGAGGTAGAGGGGGGCATGGGGGCAGCTGCCCCCTAAAAATTCTCAAATCATGTAAAAAATAAACTTTTTAAGGGTATTTGCGATATTTCAGAAGTTTTGCCCCCCGAAAACATGAACAATTAATTTTAATTTTTTTTTTTGTCCCCCCTACTTCTAAATCCTAACTCCGCCACTGGTTTGAGGAGTCTATATCATTGGATAAAAAAAAAGTTTATTTAAAATTATTATTGTTTGCATAATTGTTATAGCAGGGTAATAGTTACTAGGTTTGGAAGAACTAGAGATCCCAGTGCATGCATCCTTTTCTTTTTTGATCTCCTTTCCTGTTACAGATTCATGTAAACATCAACATTCATAATTCATTACCACCTAAAAAGAACTCAAATCTTAATGTTTATAACAAATGTTATTGCTAGATATGAAAATATGCAATAACCTTTAGTGTCCTGATAAGTTGGATAAATTCTTTCGCACAAAGTAGAGTCGAAAACCATAATCTCAAAAACCATATTGCGTACATGCTTGAATACCACAATATCCCCATCTTCCACACCATTATCCCTCACAAAATCTTCCCAGCCTTGTCCAAACAACCAATCATCAGCAATCTTTACTTTCCATGTCTGATACCCTCTTTTAAAAATCGCAATTATCTTTTCGCTTGTGCATTTTAGGTATCTTCTGAATGGTTCAGGTATTGACTGCAATAACATTATGCCTAAAACATATTAGGCTTACAATTCATTCATTTGTAATAAAAATACCAATTAGCGTAACGAGTGGAAAAGATACTTACCAACTGGTACCTGCGACCCGGTCCAATGCAGTTCACAAAGGAGCCAGGGGATCTATAGTTACTTGGCCAAGTGCTCATGATGGTCTGCAGCTTACACAATATATGTTAATATTATGTCAACAAAAGAAACCAATAATAAAAGATGTCATTACATTATACTACATTACATATATGTCAAGTATAGAGAGATGATGTTGCTTTTCATTATGAATTAATCAAGATTTCAAATAAAATTGTAAATAGGAGTTACACACTTTTGATATTATGCACAATAAGTAACAATTTAAAAAGAGAAGATGACAAAGTTTGATGGTTCTCTATGTTCTTATATATATTTCCATAAAAAATATATAACCATCTACGTTTTACAAAATTTCATATAGAGAAAAAGTAGTTAAGCGGTAGTAATATAATCAGTTAATGACAGTTAACAAATATGAGTAAATGTATAAGTTTTTGATGTTTTAGCAAATAAAACAATAATATATGTGTGTGAATTTCTTTGAAAATTTATTATGATTATTTATTTATAATTATATATATTACGGAGTAAGAAAGTAAACTCGGTTTTCACACTTACATTACAGTATAAATCTTAAGGACAGAATAAAAAAGTAACTAAAATCTAAAATGGAAGTCTCTGGATCTTAGTAGAAATAAGCATTTACCTTAAGAACAGGAGCGGGTTTATGCAGATATACGTAAGTGTGACCCGATTAGTGCGATATTTTTGAGATGGTGCAACCAGTCGGAGTTAAATTTGGGTAAATTTTGGGTTTGAAGCTCAAGGAGATATGCACCCTATAATGTGTTACATTAACAGCTTCCCTTTTGTTTTTTTTTCCTTACAAAAATAGAAAATATTAAACATGAACATTGAAAGGTATTAATTAATTATTAATGGTGGAATTGAAGAATAGGGTTTGTACTTGGTACTTTCATGAAGATGACGGTGTGGTCCAAACAGTATACAGTCCTTTATTACTCTGGATGAGCCGGTACGGTACAAACCTCTGATTTTGAGCAATCAGTTTTTACCATTTTTATGCTATTGTTTGCGGATTGATTTATTCTCTACGAAATGCATATTTATTAATTTGATTCTGATCTGATTAAGAACCATGGTTGTTTCATCATCATCGTTCCCCTCCAAACATCAATTAAGGGACATTATGAATAATACTTAACAGATTTTCAATTGTCACTCTTTAACTTTCAAACTTTTTTATTATCTACCCTTTAACTTTTTTATTTTTTACCTTTTAACTTTTAATCCTTTTCATTTTGCCCCCTAATATTTTAAAACTTTTTTATTTTCTATTCTTTAATTTTTAAATTTGTATCCCTTATCTTTTAGAATATTTTCACCTTTTACCCTTTGACTTTTAACTACTTTTTATTTTCTTTGTTTCAACTATTAACACTCTTTCATTTTCTACCCTTTAGATTTTAACATTTTTCATATTCACTCTTTAATAACTTTTAATTTGTTTTTTTATGTCATATTAGTTTAAATATATTTTGATCCTCATCCTTTAATATTAATTAACAAACTATTATTAATATTAACTCTTTAATAACTTTAAATTTTGTTATGGGTTATATAAGTTTAAGCCTTTTGTGTGATATTGTTTTTTCTTTGATCTTTATCATTTAATATTAATTAACAAACTATTGTTAATATTAACTCTTTAATAACTTTAAATTTGTTATGGGTTATATAAGTTTAAGCCTTTGGTATGATATTTATTTTTCCTATTATTTTGAAAATCCATCTAAACCTTATATCAACTATTTGCATATCACTCATAGTTGCTATTATTTTTTTATGATACTATTAGCTATAATAATTATATTATATGGTTATTATCTCTTAATATTTATTATTGAATTCTTACATTTTTATTTTTCGAAATAAGAAATTAATACACACACAATTACAATAACTATATTTCATGATTATTATCTCTTGATATTAATATTCAACTCTTATGGAGTGTATGTTTAACGTTTTCTAAAGAAATAATACCTTACATATATATATTTATGATGATATGATGAGGAAGGTAAAAATTATTCAATAAGTATGCTGTACCACCACTTTATGTTACATTTTTTGTTTTCATTTCTATATTTAAGAAATTTCAGTTAATTCCAATAGTAATATGTATAAGATATAAATAAAGACACTATAGTAAAAAGGTACAAAAGTTTAAATTTATAGTTATTACTCTTGCTACAATAAATTTAACTTGGGTAACTACAATTAGTGTTTCATTGTTATTGTTATTATTATTATCTAGATCTAGATTATCATATCATTGGTATTCTAAATTTTTTTAATAATTTACAATTAAAAAGAGTATCAGCTCATAATTTCTCTATTAAAATTATAGAAAAACAAACCAAAATGTGAGGTTTCAAATATTTATGTAAAAAATATCAATTTTTTAAAACCCTTGCATCGCGAGGGTAAAAAAAACTTGTTATCATCAAGATATGAAGTGTCTCACTAAGGGCGGTCCCAACGGTTTCACTGGTTGCAAACCGGTTGGTTAAATGGTGATATTGATTGCACCGGTTGCAAACCAAATTGTTGAATATGACTTAAACTTTAAGGATTTGTTTGGTAAAATTTTTTATTTGAGTTGGTTTAGGATTAGTATTAGTATTTGAAGTTTGTTTACGATTATGTTTAATTAGTTTTATGTATAAATAGAGATCATTAGTTTAGGAAATTGGTACATACGATTTTGAATTTGTTAGTTTGTTTGTTCGTTTGAATATGATTTGCAATTTGAATTTGATAGCTTTCGCTTCATATTTGTATTTAGTTTGTTCTTCGTATTCGTTCGTTTGGTATATCTCTAACAAGTGGTATCAGATCTAGGTTCGACACTTTGAATTAGTCATCCTCCGGTCGTCGACTAATTGTTGGCGATCCGGAGGGATCCCGTTTGTGTTTGAGTTTGTTTCGTTTTCGTTATTTGGTTTTTTGGGTCGTCGGTTTATGCGCAGCCTTAGGATAATTGATGTTGCGGATTCATTAACTGTTGGATCGTCTTGAAATTTGAACTGTAGGTTCTAGACACATAGATCTAGACTTTGACCGTTGGGATCTTTGATTTGAGCTTCCAGTAGAGAGATATAGCTTGTCGATTTTGCTGGACAGATTTGGGTTTCGTTTTGAATTTGGTTACGATTATTGTTTGGTTTCTGGTGGAGCGATCTTTGATTTTGGGATCTAATTACGATTAGAACATTAGGTTTTGAATCGCGTTTGAATTTGAAAATTTGAACCGTAATCCTTATCAAATAAGTGGGTCGTTTGAATTTGAATTGGATATTTGAAATTTGAAATTTGAAGATCGATTTGGTGTTTGAAGACTTGATTAATATCATGTCGTTTGGATTTGTTCGATCGTTTGAAATTTGTTAGTTTGAAGATCTTCGTTTGTCGGGCTTTTGAATTTGTTGTCTTAGTTTGATTGTTTGTTTTGAAGATCGTTTGAAGCCGATTTGGTTTTGTTTGGTTTACCGTTTTGAATTTGTCGGTTAGCATTTGATTTTTTGGTTTGAATTCATGCGTTTGATTTGGATCATTTTTGAAAATCGATCGTTTGGTTTGTTTGGAAAATTCGAAATTTGATTTGAATAGCATTTGGTTCGAAGTTTGAAGAAGTTCAAGTCACGGTGGAGATTGTTGGAATATGACTTAAACTTTAGGGATTTGTTTGGTAAATTTTGATTTGAGTTGGTTTAGGATTAGTATTAGTATTTGGAGTTTGTTTAGGATTATGTTTAATTAGTTTTCTCTATAAATAGAGATCATTAGTTTAGGAAATTGGTACCTACGATTTTGAATTTGTTAGTTTGTTTGAATTTGATTTGCAATTTGAATTTGATAACTTTCGCTTCGTATTTGGTTTGTTTTTCGTATTCGTTCGTTTGGATATATCTCTAACACAGATCATTTAACCAATTTGTAATCGATTTGAAAAGTGAGCCCGCCTGATTTTTTTCATTCTTTTGTATTAAATAATTTAATTTATTGAAAATGAAGTTGTTAAGAAGGGGTTGATCATTGATGGTACGTAATAATCAGTTGTGAATCAATTAGTATATTACGGAAGTGTAAGAAGTAGTTTAAATGTGGTTCAACCACGATTGGAACTGCCCTAACATTCATGATTAAGGTCTTTAATGCTAAGTGTGTTCTCCTCGATCTTATATATATAAGATATATAATCCCTCCGTCCCAATTTAGTTGTTCTCAGATAAAAAACACGCAGTTTAAGAAAACATCAACTTCTCTCATACTTTTTGATAAGATGACAGTTTTACCATTTACTTTTTACCTGCTTTTTTGTCTTACATATATAAATTAGGGGTAGAAAATAGTTTTATCACTTTATTTTTATCTGTTTATGAAAGTAGACAATTTGAGACAGCCCAAAATGAAATACTGGACTATAAATTTGGGACGGATGGAGTTTATGTTTAGGAATCGATAATGACAATCATTAGGATTGTCAATAAGATAAATATCAAGGATAAATAGTAAAAATCGACTATGTTCAGACACAAAATACTTCAAGTATACTCTTTCATTGTGGAACAAGTCCGGTGATTTTGTGCCGCGATTTTAACAAAGTGCATTTTAGCTTTGAAAGTTTAATTATTAAATCTGACTAGACTTGCACATCCACTGCCACATCAAACTTTTGCCATGTCGGACGAGCTGACGGCATCCACATATCATTGTATGATCTAATTATTTACTTTCTTTTAATTTTATTATTTTAAATATGTTTTCAACACAAGTGTGTTTGTAGACCACCGTCCAACTCCAACATCATTCCACTTAGGCCAAAAACAGCATCCCATCATATCTCTCATCCTCTATCCTAAATTGATATCAACCACCACAAACACCATACACCGATCATCATCCTCGTCTGATTCAACAACAACCATAAAGTTAAGATTAAACATATGTAACAACCCGTCTCACATGGGTTTGAAATAAGAAGTTTGATTCCCTTATAACTCTAACGTTGTGACTAATTAATTAATACCTTCCGCTATGATTTTAGTTGAAATATGAAGGTATCCGATAACCCGTCCCACATTGATTTGAGATAAGAAGTTTGAACTAATACATTCCACCATGGTTTTAGTTGAAACCTGAAGATACCTGATTAACCATTTTTTTGACTTTACGGGGCGTTACAATATATGCATTAAATAAAGTTAAACATTCCTTTTTATTCACAATTATATCTTATAAAATTAACTTTGTATTTGATACACTCAAATTTTCCATTTACAAAACACATGTATTAAATGATATTTATATTATTAATAGAAATTTTAAGTGTAGTTATAACGTCATATTATTCTCAACGAAAATCCTTAAGGCTTCGTAGAAGTTGTCTTTATTATCCAAAAATCCAAAATCTATACTCCATGACCCACAATACATAACATACAAAGTATACAACTCATCAAAAAAGTGATAGAAATACAATAGTATGTGTATGTCCAACAATCCAAAAGGACATTATTGGTCTTGTTATATCAGTAAATGAACAATAGACCAACAATATCTTAGTTAGCTTGTTGCATAAAAAAAACTACATGAAATCTTTCCTAATTGATCTTTTGGGTCTTAATACATCTTTATCAACAACGGCACCAACATAGTTATCTGCTATAAAGTTCTTATACCATGTTGCAGAAAGCTTTGGTATTCGAGTTAGCGTTTTACGGTCCACATAGTATAACCCGAACCTCACATTGTAACCAGTCATCCATTCGTAGCTATCCATCAATGACCGTAAGAAATATCCTCGTACATCTGCTCCCGCTCTGTTTATTTAAAAAACAATAATTCTTCAGTGATTGTACACTTTGTTATTAGAAATCAAGAAGTCTCATTTGACAGGTCAGAATTCATATAAACTATATTGCACTTCGATGAGGAGCGAATCACACAATTTGTTGATTCATGTTTGAAACACGGGCCTATCTTTCTATGTTTATTTTGTTTCGTGTTAAATTTGTCAATCATGGTTCTAAGTAGAGCAATTTAGCATGCTTGGTATCATCTGAATGTTCAATCTGCTAAAAGTAACGGTGTCCTACAGAAATGTCCTACTCCGTTAACTTTATATACTTCTAAAATTAGTTAATTTTTACCAGTTCTTCCGGTAACCGGTTACTTTGTTACTCATATAAGTACAGGTTCTTCCGGTTACTATGTTACTGGTTCTTCCGTTGTATTGCATATTTGAGCAATTTTTTAGGTAGGTAACATATATAGAGTGTGTTTGGCAACTATATTTGGGGGGATTATAGAGAATTTTAAGAGATTGAGATTCTCATTTTAAGAATCTTCATCCCTTATAAAATAACAATCCTTATTTGGCATGAAAGTTAGAAGAAGGATTCTTTAAAAAAGAATTCCCTAAATTAGAAGCTAGTTAAACTAGCTTATTTAGAGAATTCTCATCCCATATTTATTAAATTACTACATTACCCTTTTTAAATTATTAAAAATTTGAAGTTATAATATATCATATCATTTTTTGTCATTTTACGTTATAAGCGCTAGCTCCATCTACTTTGTCAAATACTTATTTAAAAATAAAAGCTTCACCTCCAACCCTAAAGAAAAGCTCTAGCTCCAGCCCCAAACTTCCAACTCCATCTTCATCTCCATCTCTAGCTCCATATTCATCTAGTTTTGCCAAACACACCCCTAGAATAATTTGTGGCAGCACGTAGACGATTTTTGTCATTTATCATATAAACAAATACTCTATCTCAATTAATACATTACAAATAAAATAAAAATATAATGAATAAAATGCAAACTTTAAATGTATTAATTACTGCGTATCATTTTTAATAAATAAGGAAGATTTAACATTAATAAATGTACCAGACATATATTTGATCTGTTCATTTCATCACGTCGACCATATGCTTTTGAATTTATGATTCGTTACTGCAAACAAAATATATATAAGTACAATCTTACGTATTACAGTATAGGTGAGGTTCAAATGAGATTAAAATTTTGTGTAAGACTAAGGGAACCAATGATATGCCACATGTACAAAGAGAATGTTCCATACTACAAAACCCATTTACCCCAAACATCAATTATCTCACAAACGACAAATCGAAATATCATGAAACTTGCACCATAATTTTCAGCGTTTTATCCTCTTCGATTTGCCGTCCCTCAAGGCATACTTCCGACGAATTTTTTTTTTTCATTTTTTTGGTGGGTTTCATATGTTACTAACACATGTGTTAGAGTGTTACGTTTAGGGTTTGGGGTTTAGGGGTTAGGGTTTAGGGTTTGGGTTTTGGGGTTTTTCCCCGAAACCCCAAAACCTAAACCCTAACCCCTAAACCCTAAACGCTTTATAAAACTCTAAACCCTAAATCATACTAAACCCTAAACCCTAATAAACCCTAAACCCTACTAAAACATAAGATCTAAACCCTAAACCATGAACCCAGCTAAATCCTAACCCTAAACCCTAACCATGACCGTAAATAAAATGTACAATCAATCACTAACATATGTGTTACTAATTTATAAAACCCACCAAAAAACCAAAATTTTTTTTTTATCGAAAGTATGCCTTGAGGGACGGCAAATCGAAGAGGATAAAACGCTGAAAAATATGGTGCAAGTTTCATGATTTTTCGATTTGTCGTTTGTGAGATAATTGATGTTTGGGGTAAATGAGTTTTGTAGTATGGAACATTCTCTTTGTACATATGACATGATATTATTAGTTCCCTTGGTCTCACTCAAAAATTATGAACTCATTTGAACCTTACTAATGATATATCAAAAGTATATAATATATAATACCGTAGAAGTTGTTAGACTTTAATATCCAAAAATCCAAAATTATACTCCATGACCCACAATACATAACATTCAAGTATACAACTCATCAAGAAAGTGATAGAAATACAATAGTATGTCCAACAATCCAAAAGGACTATTATTGGTCTTGTTATATCAGTAAATGAACAATAGACCAACAATATCTAAATTAGCTTGTTGCATAAAAAATATCTACATGACATCTTTCCTATTTGATATTTTGGGTCTTAATACATCTTTATTAACAACAGCACCAACATAGGTATCTGCTATAAAGTTCTTATACCATGTTGCAGAAAGCTTTGGTATTCGAGTTAGCGTTTTACGGTCCACATAGTATAACCCGAACCTCACATTGTAACCAGTCATCCATTCGTAGCTATCCATCAATGACCATAAGAAATATCCTCGTACATCTGCTCCCGTTCTGTTTATTTAAACAATAATTCTTCAGTGATTGTAGACTTTTGTTATCAGAAATCAAGAAGGCTCATTTGACAGGTCAAAATTTATATATACAATATTGCACTTCGATGAGGAGAGAATTGCACAATTTGTTGATTCATGTTTGAAACACGGTCCTATCTTTCTATGTTTATTTTGTTTCGTGTTAAATTTGTCAATCATGGTTCTAAGTAGAGCAATTTAGCATGCTTGGTCTCTTCTTGAATGTTCAATATGCTAAAAGTAGCAGTGTCCTACAAAAATGTCCTACTCCGTATTACTATAATTTATATGCCTTTAAATGATAGTAAGTTGTATAATGTGATACTCTAAAGTCTAAAGCGTGTATAACTTTATATACTTCTAAAATTAGTTAATTGATGGGAACAAATTTACTTAACATAGTGTAAATTTAAGGAGTAAAAAATTTTAGAAAGAACCTCATAGAATTGGCTAAAGAAGCAAGGTATTCTGTGTGAAATTCAACTCGCTTCACGTCATTAACTAGCTCGTTAACTCGTTGTTCATCCATATCAGGTGAAGAATACCCTGCAAGGGAAACAGATCTATGATGGAAGCAACTCCAATAACAAGGTCATAAGTGTTAAGTTAAAACATCATCACACTTGCCATTTTCAGTTATAAACATGGGTTTATTATTGTAACGAATCTTGATAAGGTTAACAATCTCCTCCATGCCTCTAGGAACAACGAATAAGTATTCTAGCCCGGTCTGTTCAATCAATAAAGATAAACGACGTTATTATCAACTAAAAGAGAAGAAAATGAGACTGGAGGAAACTAAGACAAAGATCCAGAGTTCTTACAAGTTCACCGATTGGCACGCCATCACGTTGCACAACTTTGTCCAGAAAACCTTGGATTGCACGATTTCCAGTTGCAGTGCAACTAGAATTAGTACAATCCTTAACATATATAGCGGAGTAATGGTTGATTCCAATAAAGTCAATACTGTTCTTCATGAAGTTCTTTTCCTCAAGGGAGAAACTTGGTAATTCGCTTCCAAGATACTCTCGCATTTCTTCAGGGTAGTGTCCAAATATTGAGGGATCAAGTACCCTGTTTAGCGGCAAAAAGTTGAACCAGTATCATATACCTTCTGATGAGTATATAATTCAAAGGAGTTAATTAATAATTACCAAGCAATATTATAAGCAAATGCCCTTTTGGCTGCTTTTTGGTCAAGCTCACTATCTGTTAGTGGTTCAAACATGTAACAATGCACAACAAGTCCGATTAAACCACCTTGTTTAGGCTGCACATTCAAATACAATAGGTCAAGTTGACTATTTTTTAAGGTCAAAAAGAGAAGTATTTAGTTTCAAAATTGGTACTCATTCCTTAAGATCACATAATTTCTATCCTAGTTTTTTTGTACTTCCTGTAGTTAACAAAATTTCATACAAAAACCTAGATACGTCGCTATATATTTACATAAGAGTTAATAATGGTTTAATCTTCAAAGTTTCACTTTTTTCGCTTTAACCACTCAAGTTTTTTCCCCATACTTGAGTGGTTCAATCATCCAAGATTCTTATACTTCAAAAAATTGATACTTTAATCCCTAAAGTTTATCTTTTATAATGATTTTACCCTTTTAAAACTTTTCTAGTTTAATCATCTAACTTTCAAAAATTTAATGGTTTTAACCCTTCAAAGGGTAAAACCAATAAGTCGATACAAACTTAAAGAGATAAATTATAGAAAAAAAAACTTGAGTGGTTAAAACGAAAAAAAAAGTAAAACTTTAAAAATTAAATCATTATTTACCCTATAGATAATTAGGGGAATAGATATAAAGTTAGTTGAATGCCTGGAAAGTTTCATGATATAGCTTGGCTGCCTTGCCATGGGCCAACAACATGTTGTGCATAGCGATGAGAGGCTCGATATCAGAATTTCCTTCAGAACAGTTGCCAAAAGGCTCTGAACAACGAGATGGTGGAAAATCCCCCAGTTCATAAGCCAATTCTACGAACATATTAGGTTCGTTAATCGTGACCCAATACTTTACTCGGTCTCCAAAGGACTTGAAACAAACTTCCGCAAAATATAGAAACTCTTCCCTGCAAGGAAAATGCATAAAACATCTGATAAGCTAACAGAACTGCTGATTGATTAATGTTACAATAAAAAATGGCAGTTTAGAGTTTAGACATACTGCATTTCGGAGTTTAGCCACCCATGTCTATCTTCAAGTTCTTGAGGAAAATCATTATGGAAAATCGTTACAAAGGGTTCAATTCCTGTATCGTTTTAATCAAGATTCATTCATGAGTCAGGTTTGAATTCTACAAAAGATACTAGCTTGTAATGTAAAATAACATCAGAATCCATAGTTGATTTTTGAAGTTGAGACGACAAATATCGGCTATTAAGATACCAGCTTGTGATGTATAATAACATCAGACTTCATAATTGACTTTTGAATTTGAGACTTATATCTGACTTTAAAGATATGATGTACTAGTATTTAACATTTTTACTCATGTATAGCACGTACCTCTGGGAATCAAATTGTCTATGATCTTGTTGTAGAACATGATGCCTGCAGGATTAACTTCACCAAATCTTCCTCTAGGAAGAATTCTAGCCCATGCAATCGAAAATCGGTATGATTTTAGACCAAGGGACTGCATCAACTCAATGTCTCTCTGTACATATTTAAAGTTCTCAAGATTCAAATAAAGAAGATCTGTTTTTTGTATTGAAAACATCAAGGAAAGTAGACGCATAAAAAGTAGTTGTACCAAAAACAGATGATAATGATCATCTGCAACATCTCCATTTACTCCGTTTACTGCACAACCTGATAACAAAGGTGGTTGAATTACCATTAGAATATAATTCAAGCAATAATAAATCAGAAAATGGACGAAACTAACCTACAGAGTGACAAAATACATCCCAGTTGCTTAAAGATTTACCATCTTCAAGATAAGCTCCTTCCACCTGCAAAATACTTCAAGTCTTGAATATAATAACTATGCATTAATCATGAACATAAAAGTGAGAAAAAGAGTCGAAAACCGACTTGGTAAGCAGAAGTGGCAGCTCCGAAGAGAAACCCGGATGGGAAATCGGATCTTTTGAGACGGGGTTCTTCAGTTCCATCCAATTTAAATACTTCATGTCCATTGTTGGAAACTTGATCAAGAAGTTGAGCAGAAGAAGAAACGAGAAAGAAGATGAGGAAAATATTATTAACTGATATCACTTTCATACTGAAACAAGGAGGGAATGTTTATCTTCCTTTTTTACTTTTTGTGCTCTTTTTTCTTTCTTTCTGAAAATAATAAAGATTTTTGTTGTTGTTGTTGTTGGGGGTCCTCATCATGGCATTACAAGGTCCATATATTATCTATACGAAAAGTAAAGGGTGGCCTATCTATTTATATCCCTTAACATTAATTAATTCAAAGTGTGGGTTAAATAAAGTCTATGGTTTAATCACATCATGATTGATTTTTACCATAAATTAACTAAAACTGTTATAAACTGGAACTTACGTCAAACAAAAAATGTCTAGACTAAGACGTTCTAAGTTATAAAATCATGTTAAATCAATTAATTAAACATTAATAGAAAGAAAGAAGAAAAAAACCAAAAGAAAATTTTGGGTACAGCATGGTTTAAACATATAAAGGTATTGTTTTCATCTAAAAAAATTACTCACATGTGATTGTGATAGTTATTGGTATTACTCGTTGGTATCGCATGTGCTACTTGCCGTCACATGTGATTAAATAGTTTCAAAACCCCTCAAAAAATGAAAAATAAAGTTCGTCGAAACTATACCTTGTGAGATCTCTAATCGAAGAGGGAAAAATTGATTTTATAGTGCAATTTTTATGATTTTCCGATTACCATTTGTAAGATATTTAATTTTTAAACGTGTAAAAGTGAGTTTTATGATACATGACGTATTCTTATTGGTTCATTCAATTCTTACTAGTTAAATGTTACTAGGTACTCATTTGAATCTTACTTTATCTTCTGATAAAAAAATAAGAAAAAATCTTCAATCGCTTCAACTATAATCTTTCATTTTCAACTAGCACGTTGTTGACAAAAATATCTATAGTATCATATTACATAAACCACGAGGGGAGAGAATGTTTTAAAATTCAAATAATAAAATATATAGATATAGATAGATAGATAACAATTTATTCTTTCATAATATTGGTTAAAGTATAATAATTTATGCATATATTTAGAGATTAAGGGGTTGTTAGGAAAACTTTTACTATGTATGCAACTATTTTTAGTATGCTAGCTAGTAGAGTAGTAGGTACAGGTTACCAACTAGTCATGTCAATGGGGTAGGTCGGATCGGATCTTGACAAGATTCAATGGGTCATAAGATTCATTTACATAGATCTGGATCTGGCCAATTAGTTATTGGATCATGATCCAATCCAATATATGGATCTAGATATGGGTGGACCCATTTAATGTAAAAAAATTAGGAAAATTTTCATTTTCATTTTATATTATATATCAGTTTTAATAAGCAATGTTAACACAAAATAACATAGTATATCTTTAGGAAAATTTCATTTAATTTATTTACTTACATTCTACTAATAGTATAAAAACATTGCAATATTAGTATATCCTAAACATTTAGATCATTGATTAGTTAATTTTACTATGCGAATCATTTTCAATCATACATGAATCGGTTGACAAATTGAGATACATAACATTTAATAATTTTGCTACGTCCATTGTGTGTATATGTATAGGAGTGGATCGATAGAGAACCTCAATTTGGTAAGGAAGTAGAGAACCCGATAATTAACATTTGGATTACTTTTATCAAAAGTTAGAATTCAAATGTCAGTATGGTAATTAACGTAAATTTTAGAAATAGGTAACCATTAACTAAGGGTAAAATGCACATCTTAATGTTTATGTATAAGCCTCGCGAGCCATTTATACGTTTACAAAAAGGATCACAGCCTCATATCCTTATTTTAAACAACACTTTATCATATATTTTTTTTAAAAAGTGCGTAAATAAACCACAACAATCCTAGCACTTCATTGTCGGTAGTTTGAGATCAGTAAACAAACCACATCATTTCAATTTTTCATATATAATAATTGTTACATAATGAAAAAATATATTATTTGTAAAAAATATTAATAACTTTTTTATTTTTCTAAAATTGTTATTTTTTATAATATTAATGTGTCAATCCATACGTGTCATGGGTCGACCCAAGTAGAGATGTATCTAAATAGGTTGACACATTGGATCCCTTATTGGATCCATGTATCCATTTTCCAACCAATTGAGTCACATAAATGGAGACAGATCGGATCGGATCTAAATCAAGATCTGCTCTATTAACACCCCTATTATCAACTCGCCAAATGATAAAATAATACCAGAAACCAACAATGGCATATTAATAAATTATAATTATTAGGTAATATATTCCTTACATATAAAAGCAGCCAATTCTCTACATATGAAAAGCTTGTCATGTGATACATATATATTTAATAATAAATCTCAATAATTGGAATGTCATGTTGCTAATTTAACATGTAATATAATTATCTATGCTCATCTAATACTCTATTTTAGCAATCTTAAAGTTTTAACAGTTCTAAATTTATTATATTTAATTTTCATATTGTATTAACTTCACCCTTTTTAGTTTTTAATACTTCTATCAATCTTTTTACTTTTAACCCCTTCTTACTTTAAATCTTTAACTCTACACACTAAATTGTAATTATCAATTTATCATCATAAGTAATACATAAGAAAATAATAAACACGATTATGTATACAACTATCGTTGACTTTTGAGTTAAAATATATTATATTTCCATTCGCTGCATTGCGCGGGTATTATGATACGCAGTAACTTATTAATAATGTAACATTACATATCCAAAAATATGATAAGCATATCATCACTTATATATTTAGAAAGGAGCAAACGAAACCTGTTACATAGAGCAATTCTCACGGACAGAGGGAAATGAAAATTATGCATCTGCTTTTGATATTATTATACCATCCTTGTGAAATGATATTCGGTCTGTTGATGCATAATTACCAATAACATCACCAGTGTTCGTTAAGAACTTCTTATACCATCTTGCAGAAAGCTTTGGTATTCGAGTTAACGTGTGACGATCCACATAGTAAAGCCCGTACCTCACATCGTAACCTTGCAACCATTCATAGCTATCCATCAATGACCAAGCGAAATAACCACGTACATCTGCTCCCCCTCTGTTAGTTGTTTTAAACAATAATGGTCAAATAATCAATATTGGTATGCCTAAAGTTACATAAATTCTTGGACGGTGGTTAAATCATGACAACAGCAATTTAAACATTTTTTGTGTATGGCTCCAATTCATGCAATTGGAAGTCAAAGAAACATCTACCAACCTTTACTATTTGTCAAGAAAAGTATGACACTTACTATTTGTCACGTGCATATTTCCATCTAATAAGGTGGAGGTTCATTTGATCATCAGAAGATCACAAAGTAAAAGAGAGTTCATATGTGTGGGGGAAAACGGTCTCAAAGATTCTCCAACAACACAGTCAATGAAAACAGTAAAGAAATATGGATACAAGAGTTTACGTAGAAACTCCAAAACCAGAGAAAAACTACGGGCCTCCAAAGAGAAAAGATTCCACTATATGAAAAATTATTACAATCACATAGACTAATCTCTTAAGCCACCGTCCAACCAACACTCACACTCTTCAAAGATTTGACTAACACCTTAGACACTCTAAACCAAATGACTAAAACAAAGGGAGAAAGAAATAATCAAATACTTAAGATGTATGTTGATTTGGTACATTTTGAAACTAAGGCTTAGACTTCCTTTTATAACCAAAGAGTCACCCTTTCCTTTATTCCATCCACTAATGTGGGACAAATACCCTATTTTTATTTTAGCCAAAATCAAAAATCTCCACCATAGATAAAATAAAAATAACTTTGTTCCACCATCAGTTCCATTGTCTCGACCGATAATCATAATTCGAAGAAAATTATCATACTCCACCATAAAAGAGTATCTCCACTCAGAATAACCCATTCTAAGCATTTCACCTCGGCACATGTCGAAAAACACTTGCTGAAACTGTTTATGGTGCAATTTCCCCTGTTTGGCTCACCTGGAAATTTCTCAGCCATCGACATCAATTTCCACCACACACCTTGCATTTTAAGTCAAACCAATGCCCATGTGTAAATACCTGTGGAACCGCTGACAACCATCCCTTTCCCATGGTGGGACGGACACACCATGAGGATGTCATATCTTAATAGAACTCACTATTCTCCGTGAGAACGGAGACATTGTCAGCAGATTTGGAGCCCTTTGCAGAATCCGCTCCACCTGGACAATCCATCTTGACATGCCCAGACTTCCCACACTTCCAGCATATTAGATTTTTCTTGGAGTTCTTTTTCTTCTTATCTTCACTTACCAAAACCGTACCTTCCGATGAAGTCTCGCCCTTACCTTCCAGTCTTTTCTCCTCAGATAGGAGTTTGCTAGTAACATCTTCAAACTTCAGGGTCTCTTTCCCATACATCAGAATAGGTTTCATGTGCTCATAGGAGGATGGTAAAGATAATATAAGTCTTAATGATTTATCTTCATCATCAACCTCAACTCCAATAGCCTCCAGTTCTGAAACAATATTATTAATAACACTCAGATGATCCGAAATTTTTGTATCTATTTCCATACGTGGAACTGTTCCTTGAGACACAACCGGTTTGAGATGCCTTTGCCTTGGTACAACTGTTCAAGCTTCTCCCAAAGCTCCTTTGCCGTCGATAACCCATGCACATTTGCAAGAACATTCTTTGAAAGACACAAACGAATAGCACTTGCCGCTCTCAAATCCATATCATCCCATTCTTTATCATCGATCTTACTGGCCTTGCTAGAATCACCGCTAGAAACAGGGGTTGGTTTCCCCCTCAATGCCTTGTATAACCCAGACTGAATCAACACATCCTTGACCTGAACTTGCCACAAGCCAAAATTGATCCTTCCATCAAATTTCTCTACATCGAACCTCATTGGACTGAACTTTAACATCGTACATGTATCTTTAAACAAAATTACCAGTATTGTATACTAGAAAAATATATTTCCAGCCACTTAGTAATACACCCAGGAGAAAAAAGGATCTCAGGAAAGAGAGGTGGGTCACAATGGACACGCTTAAATATCAAGTTTTTTCTTAGCCAGAACCTTTTCTACACGTGTAAATACTCCACCAGGCTCACATATAATTCTATCGTATACAAAACAATCAATAGAACCAAGATACCCCAATATGATAAATAGAATTCGTTTCTGATGTGGAAGTTCAGACAAAACTGCAACCACAGAGCATACTATGAAATTCTAAAACCGAGACCTCCGGCAAAACCTTGGATCTGATACCACTTGTTGGGAAAAACGGTCTCAAAGATTCCCCAACAACACAGCCAATAAAAACAGTAAAGAAATATGGACACAAGAATTTACGTGGAAACTCCAAAACCGGAGAAAAATCACGGGCCTCCAAAGAGAAAAGATTCCACTATATGAAAAATTATTACAATCACATAGACTAATCTCTTAAGCCACCGCCCAACCAACACTCACACCCTCCAAAGATTTGGCTAACACCTTAGACACTCTAAACCAAGTGACTAAAACAAAGGGAGAAAGAAATAATCAAATACTTAAGATGTATGTTGATTTAGTACATTTTGAAACTAAGGCTTAAGCCTCCTTTTATAACAAAAGAGTCACCCCCTCCTTTGTTTCATCCACCAATGTGGGACAAATACCCTATTTTTATTTTAGCCAAAATCAACAATATGTATATTAACCAGAGAGCATTTTCTTTGTGACACTGAGCAAGAGTTTATCTTTGTAAGGATTGAAAAAGAGTATACGAAAAACTGTGATTTTATTCTAAAATCTAAGGGAGTTGGGTTTGGGGACAACTCACAGCATACAATTTCTTGTACTAAAATCCTTCTCATTATAGGAATAAAGGAATTTCTGGGGTGGGGGTGGGCAGGGTTTGCCGAACGACGTAACATTAACTTTATATTGCTTTCTATTATTTTCGCAAGTTTATCTCAAACAATTATGTCCTCGCTTCCGGTCGTGTGGATGTGTTAGGCAAGTTTTCATAACATAAATCATGTTACAAGTTACAAGTTGTCAGAAGTGCTAAAAGATTGTAGAGCGAATTACCTCATAGACTTTACTAAATAAGCAAGGTATGATGTGTGATATTCAATTCGCTTAACATCATTCAATAACTCATTAACTCCTTGTTCGTGTCCATTGGGTGAAGAATACCCTGCAATAAAGATATAGAAGATGTGGACACAAGCACAATAAAATTTCTGTAATTTGTCAAATCCAAAAAGTGTGATACTTACCATTTTCGGTAATAAACATGGGTTTATTATTGTACCTATTCTTCATAAGGTTGACAATTTCCTCCATGCCTCTTGGAACAACATATGATCCTTCTACCCCAGTCTGAGTTTATACAATAATAATCCAAAAAGTACTTATTATGTATTTGACATCATCAAGGAAAACGGAAAAAAATAGGCCAAGGATTGTAATTTCTTACAAGTTCACCAATTAGCACGCCATCACGTTCTCCAACAGTGTCTAAATAACCTTGGATTGCACGATTCCCAGTTGAACAACTAGAATTAGTACAATCCTTGGCGTAGTTACTTGAGTAATGGTTGATCCCAATAAAATCAATACTGTTCTTCATTAAATTCTTTTCTTCAAGGGAGAAACTTGGTAATTCACTTCCAAGGTATTCCTGAATTTCTTCAGGGTAGTGTCCGAATATTGAGGGATCGAGTACCCTGTTTAACGTAAAACATTTAACCAAGGTCATAAGAACTTTTCTCACCTTTTCTTCTGAACAAAGGTACATTCAAAAGAATTACCAGCCACCATGGAACGCAAATGCCCTTTTGGCCGCTTTGCGATCAAGCTCAGTATCCGTTAGTGGTTCGTACATGCAAGAGTGAACAGTGAGCCCGATTAAACCACCTTGTTTAGGCTGCAAATACAAATCCAAGATGTCAGAAAACTCGTCTTACTAAATTCGAAATTTGTATCTGGTAATAATTGATACTTTCAAGCAACTATTAATAAAACAACATAAAACTTTAGAGTTTAGAACTTATGATAAATTTAGCTATGTAATTAATCATATGTCAATGTTTGGCATTTAGAGTTTAAGTTAGTTCATTGCCTGGAAATATTCATGATATAGCTTGGCTGCCCTGCCATGGGCCAACAACATGTTGTGCATAGCAATGAGTGGCTCGATATCAGAATTTCCTTCAAGACAGTTTTCAAAAGGCTCAGAACAACGGGACGGTGGAACATCTTAGCAGCCGTTAATATTTATCTATTTTAGGAATAGATAGTGTTTGTTATTTAGAGATAATCATTATATAATTATGTGTATATCTTTTCCTTCTTTCACGGTTGTATTCTTCCCTATATATAGGGTCTTTGATTGTGAATAAGAGATACAGAAAAACATTACAACCTTCAATTGCTTTTAGAACAAGCCCCTTTTCGTAAGCCATTTCTGTGACATATTTAGGTTCGTTTATTGTGATCCAATACTTCACTCGGTCCCCAAAAGACTTGAAACAAATTTCTGCCAAGTATAAAAACTCTTCCCTGCCAGTAGGAAACATAATGCATCCAATAAGCTAGAGAAAGAGAGTAAGAATTGTATGTGACTCTATAAAGAATCGCATTTTAGACGTACTGCATTTCAGGGTTTAGCCAAGACCCATATCTATCTTCAAGTTCTTGAGGAAAATCGACATGGTAAATTGTCACGAATGGTTCTATTCCTGTGTCATTCGTAATTTATAAAATATGCTTCAATCCCACAAAACATAACCTACTATTATTCTATAAACTAAAGAAACTTCTTTATGGATATCATACCTTTGAGAATCACATTGTCTATGAGTTTGTTATAGAACGTGATGGCCGCAGGATTAACTTCACCAAATCTTCCTCCTGAATTGGAAATGCAAAAAAGTAAGCAAATGAAGAGATGATGAAAATAAATCAATAATTTAGGGATGGTAAGATTGTAGAAAATACGTGGAAGAATTCTCGCCCATGATATCGAAAATCTGTACGCTTGTATACCAAGGGAGTACATCAGTTCAATGTCACTCTGTATCATCGAAGGGATCAAAACTCAAATATAGAACTAAGTAAAGAAAAAGGTTATGAAATTGATGGATAAACAGAGATGAACCAAGAATAGATGATAGTGCTCATCTGCAATATCTCCATTGTCTCCATTATATCCACAACCTGATAAAAATCCCAATAAAACAGTAGTTAAAAATGGGAAATTTTTAGATCAAAGAACCACCTGAATCTGATCTTACTAAATCTCCCAATATATATATACTAACCTACAGAATGACAAAATACATCCCAGTTGCTTAAAGATTTACCATCTTCAAGATAAGCTCCTTCCACCTGCAAAATACTTCATGTCTTGAATAATAAATATGCATTAATTAATCATGAACGTAAAAGTGAGAAAAAGAGTCCGAAAACCGACTTGGTAAGCAGAAGTGGCGGCTCCGAAGAGAAACCCGGATGGGAAATCGGATCTTTTGATATGGGTCTCATCGTTTTCTTCAAACGTGAATCCTTCATTCTCAGTACTGTTGAAGGCTTGAAGGTATGGTACAGAAGCAAATAGTATGAGATAAAACAATATACAAATGGTGCTTGATCTTAATTCTAATTTCATAATGGAACACCAGGAACAGAGACAACCTTTATTTTAGTATACTATATTATTTTATTTTATTAATATTAATATTAGTATTAATATTAAAATTTTATTATTTTTAATGTTGTCCTTTGTATATTTTTTGACCAAATGACTTTCCCTCTAAAACTACCACATATATAATATCAATCAATTATCAAATATTAATCATCATCGAATGAAACTATATGATACGTGCTTATCAAAGCTGTCATGCAATCTATCGACTTGCATATCTCAATCATTCTGGTACAATTGCTTTTCAACTTCGTTAATTACCCTTGTTATCGATAACTGGATGATTGGTTCGTATATGACGTTTCATTATCAGGCTCTTCTATGAAGATTTTTAGTGGTTTTGAGTTGTTTTACGTAGGGATGAGCATTTAGACCGAAGTACCGGTACCGGACCGGAACCGAACCGGTCCTGTACCGAACCGGTACCGACTGACACAAATGGTACCGGTATTCGGTATTTGATTTGTGGACAAAAAAAACCGGTACCAACCGGTCGGTACCGGGGTGGTATGATACAATGCACACAAAATACCTAAACCGAACCGGAACTGACCGGTACCATATCGAACCGGTACCGACCGATACAAGTGGTACCGGTATTCGGTATTTGATTTGTGGACAAAAACAAACCGGTACCAACCAGTCGGTACCGGTTCGGTACCGGTATGGTATCAAACTCACCCCTAGTTTTATGGAAGCGAGACCTTATAATATGGGCAATGATAAATACAACAAATTTTTTAATACGTGCACTAAATTTATGTATCATAGTATTGCACAATACACATTGCAATACATAAAAGTGATATATGTATCAAAAGTTTTGGTGTCAGATAAGCAAATTGATTAGGTTAGATAAAAAAAATTCTTACCGATACACATTTAAATAACTTTATTCATTTCTTTAAAAAATTATTGTCCAAATCCCAATACTTAATCCATAACTCTTTAAAGTAAACTCTAATATGTTAATTCAATTTTAAATATTGGACTCTTCAATTGACATTGTTTGAAATATATAATTCAATATCTAGTTACTAAGGCGGCTCCCAACCCAACCCATCGGTTCTCGTCGGTTTTCATCCGACGAACCGACAAGGATGATACCAATTCATCGGTTGGTTCGTCGGTTCCTTTACTTCGGTATTTTGACGTGAGGTTTGGTATCCATCAGTTTGTTTTTTTTAGTTTGTGTCTATAATATTAAAGGTAAATTGGTAAATGTGGGACCCAAAATGTAAAGTGACGGAGTATGGATGGGAGTGATCTAGGGATGAGCAAAAAAACCGAAATACCAAAACCGAACCGGTACCGACCGTTACAAATGGTACGGTATTCGGTTTTTGATTTGGGGCCAACAGAAAACCGGTACCAACCGGTCGATACCGTACCGACCGTTACAAATGGTACGGTATTCGGTTTTTGATTTGGGGTCAACAAAAAACCGGTACCAACCGGTCGATATCGGTTCGGTATCGGTTGGTACCATGCACACAAAAATACCTAAATCGAACCGGAACCGCACCGGACCGGTACCGAACCGATACCAACCGATTCAAATGGTACGGTATTTGGTTTTTGATTTGGGATAAAAGAAAAACCGGTACCAACCGGTCGGTACCGGTATGGTACCAAGCTCACCCCTAGAGTGATTAGTCAGTTTCAGTCAGTTTTCTGAAAAATCTAACGTGGTGCTGACGTGGCTCCGTCAGTTTCAGTCAGTTGATTTTTGAGTTGGGAATGGCATAATGAAAGCTCTACAAAAAGATATTTCAATTTTTTATATCATCATCACATATATTACATATCATAATTTTGAAGAAAAAATGCTTTCAAAAGTTATTGTTGTTTGCTTTCTTATTTGGATTTCAATTGGGTTATGGTTGTCTTTTTTCACATTTGTTGTTATTTGCTTTATTCTATATTTTTACAAATTATTTTCCAAATTCTGCTTAACCTACTATAAAAAGAATTTATATTTAGTCTTCTCTATCTAGACTTGCACACATTTGATTTTACAACCTCCAACTATATCGAAAAACGTAAAAAAATAAATATATATTCACATGTGAACGATAATATGAACAAATTGGTTAAAATGTATTTTAAGACGTAAATTTATGATTTTTTTTTCTTTTTTCTTTTTCGATTAAACATACATCAATGTTCACATATGATTGAAGTTAATCACATGTGAACAAACATTTATTTGTTGTAGTTCTCAAAGTTTTTAACTTTAGAGTGGTTCTCATTTGAACCTCCCAAAATATATATATATATATATATATATATATATATATATATGCAAGTTTATATCAAACGTTTTCACGTTCTATATATATTTTAACAAAAATAAAAAATAAAAATATTACTAATCTCTTAGAGCATTTACAATATAGGATTTAATTAAAATGTTCATGTTACGGTAAATTCTTTATATCTTGCTGAAGCTAATTTATTATAAGTGTTTGGTAAAATTAGCTTGAACTCAAAGATGTAAATTGAAATAAAAGAATATAAAAACATATGATATATAATGATATAAACGGTATCTATGTAAGTTTTATTTCATAAGCTTGAAGCTTATTTTTATAAGCTACTTCAAATAGCTTATTTTTCAGAGCTTATTTTTTTAATAAGTTACTCAAATGTTGTGTGTCAAACGATACTAAAAACTTGAAGTTATAAAAAAGAAAGCTTAAGCTTCCATAAACTCTAATAAACTTGTACGCGTAACCAATATTTTAAGACCCGGTTCGACCGGCCCGGTCGGACCGGTCGGACCGCACTTTTAGAGTTTTCCGGGCCATTTAAAACCGGGTTTTTCAATATGTTGACTAGTCAACGACCCGGTTGACCCGGCCGGTCGGACCGGGTTGGATCGGGACCCGAAAACACACATTGACCCGGGTTTCATGTTTTTTTTTTTTTTTTTTAAAAAAAAAATTTCTATGTACATTTAATCATTTATATTTAGGGAATGTTTATTGATTGTGTATTTCAAGAATAATAAGTGTAATAAGTGAATCTTTGACTGATGTGTTATCACCATTTATTACTCTATGGATTATATAATTATTATATTGATGTGTATTCCAAGAATAACAAGAGAATCGATGTGTCATCACCATTTATTACTCTATGGATTATAATTATTATACATGATATAATTAATAATTATATTTATAATTATAAAAAAAATAAAAAATTCACTAAATATTACTATTGTATACTATTATTAAATCTGGTCCGACCTTCTGGTCCAACCGGTTCGACCGGTCCGACCAAAAAATAACAATTTTCCGGGTCGACTAAAAACCCGGGTTTTAAAACATTGCGCGTAACACACCCTAAAATACTTTTGTCCGATGGAGATAATAACGTTTATTTGATTACTTTAAGAAAATCGAGTCTTTTGTTGAAGACTTTTATTGAATGTATGCGTAGCACTTAAAGAAAAATTGTTAAAGTGGATAATTGTTTTTTATAAGTAAAACTATGTGAAAATGAGACGTCCCATAAATAGGTATTAATAGTTTACACAGTTGGATACACATTCAAAATTCTCAATATTAAGGGTGTGCTTGATTGATTTAAAGTAGAGAATGTGAATAAGAAAGAGAATACTAAGCAATGCAATGAGCATTCCTTAATAATATCTTTGACATTGATGTTGCATAATTTTATGAAGAACAGCTAGAATTAGTGCAATCCTCTTCGAATTATAAGGTGGGAAATCGGATCTTTCAATACGGGGCACATCATTTTCTTCGAATGTGAATCCTCCATCCTCATTGTTGAAGGCTTGAAGATGTGGTACAGAAGCAAATATGAGATAAATCAATATACAAATGGTGTTTAAAATCTTTATTACCGAAGCTTTGTTTGTAGGTTACACCCTACGGCCTACTTTTTCATTTGACCAAAAATTTCAATTACATAGATATAAAGTCATGTGGATCAAAAAGTCGAAAAGGCACCATTCAGAGTTTGGGTCATGGGCTTGGTATTCAATATATTGTTAACCGTTAGCAACTTATCTGGACTTGGCCCTGCTTTTTTCGAGTTAGCCTGCTAAGAATCGAGTATTTTCTATTTTTCATATTATCTTAATCTTAATAAGTTATATAAATTATATATAGATATAGAAAACACCTTTACGATTTCATCAATATATTTAAGTTTTAATTTGTCAATAAATTTTAAAATAAGATCCATAACTTATTAAATATAATTTATTTTAATCAACAACTCAGTTACATATAAAAGAAAATTTAATTCACTAATTAAAATATTATTCAAATTGATATGTAATGTTTTCATTTTCAATTCACCGAGTCGGAATAATATCTGAAAATATAGATATAAAAAATTTAAAATACAAAATTTATTAGTAGAAACAATATATCAAATACAAAATTTAATATTAAAAATGAATGACCCGTGTGTAAACACGAGTTTAAAGTCTAGTTTTTTTGTATTATTAAGAATTTTTTTTCTTCCGGTGTAGAAACAACGATACCTAGAATTATAGATGACTCTAAAATTTGAATCCACCGTGTTTCAAAAAAAGTCACAAAAGTAATGTTTAGCATGATTTTTATGCCTTTAAATGTAAGGAATGTGTTTTTAAATGATAAAAACAAAGTTTCTCCTTCATTGAAAAATCATTTATCGACTTTTATTTTTGACACCAATGTTTTCATAATTTGTAATTTGTATAGTTATTACCTCTAAATCCATTTTCTTATGTAGAACGTGATCATACGTGATATCAACATTATTTTTATAGGTAACTAATCTATGAGATTTATGTAAAATGCTCGCTCCAAAATTCCAAATAAATGTGACCCAATTTTTTTTCTTTTTAAAAGGCGATCGTGACTCCTACTATTATAATCTTATAGATCATTTTCTCTCTCTCTCTCTATATATATATATATATGATAAAAAAGAAGAAAATTTAGGTGGAGAAGAGAAAGAAGCAATATGATTCAATATTTTTATTATTATAATTCATTTTTTTATTATTATAATTCAAGAAATAAAAAGTTGAATCTAAATCAAATTTTCTTCTTTTTGATCAATGTTCACTTATGATTCACTTATGATTGAAGTTAATCACGTGTAAAGAAATACATAATCTAATAATTCTCATAGATTTTCAGTTTTTAGTTGGTTCTCATTTGAACATTCAACTATATATATATATATATATATATATATATATATATATATGTTGAATCATATTGCTTCTCCCTATCATTTTTATTCATCAATGGCCGTTCACTTCCATACTAAATTCAAAATTCAAAGCAGGTGAAAATGTTTGTGTCACAAAGAGTTTAAAGGGTAAATTATATTATGTGCATGTGGAAGTGGTGAAAATGCATTTGGCATTATCATCACCCTTAATTGATATTACATGGTTCTCCTTTATTTTCTTTCCTTTTAATCTTTTTTTATTTTTCTTTAATCTCACAGGTATTTATATATATGCACTGTGTTGATGCGGATTAGATATTAAGATGTGGATATCTGCAGTTGATTTATGTGTGAAGTTTATATATAATAAATTATGGAAAATAAAATACAAGGAAGAAAATATTTTTTGTGATGACATCTAATCTAACTGGTTGGTTCGTAAATAATTCGATTGAGATCTATACGTGAAAACTTATGTTGTTGAGGTTCATAAGATAAGGTGAGAGATATGAATAAGGACATAATAGTCACTAGTGAATTGATAAATTATTATTAGTAATTTTAGAAAAATTTTATATTAACGAATTTAGAATTTAGGTATATATGTAATTAATAATCAAATTGGGTATATATGTTATTTATATAATTTAAGGTGGATATATATGTAATTCACCCTGACCAAAATGTTCAATTTCATTACCGATTTTTTATTTTGTTCAATTAGATTACTTAACTTACGAAATCTGGTTACAAGTGTGATATCAACCGAAACGATGATGAATTATAAAATCGATGATATCAAGAAGAGATGTAATATATCTATTTGTATTTGAGGAATGTAAGAGAGAAGATAATTTATACGGTGATATAAATAAAATAGGATATTGTTCTACAAAAATGAAAGTTTAGTAACGAAGTTGAACATTTTTGGAAATTACAATAACTAATATGTGTTTTTGCATATTAAGTGGCATGGCGTGGAAGAATGATTAGAAACTCAAGTAACAATTTAATCAATTATTTAAATGTTAAGTAGTTCAATTGAACACAAAGAAAGTTTGATAAAGAAATTGAACATTTTGATAAAGTACATTAACTAATCTATGTATTAACCCTATATATATATATATATATACATTAGCAACAAACTCATGCAATGCAGCGGTGTCAATAATTCATGTATACGATGTTATTCAGCTATATTATCTTTTGACTTTAGTTTTAAGATCAACACATCTTATTCGTTTTATTGGTCTCCATTAATCGTTTTGACCCACATATCACATGATTTTCATGATTGTTATTTGTTAAATTTGGTTCCAATATTATTATTTTTTTATGTGACCATTGCATTTATCATGATGTCAATTGTGCATATACCAAAATCATAAAGTTGTTATACACTGATATTTAACAGATGTTAAATAAGTAATTGTTTTAAATTCAAAAGTTTGTAAATATACAAAATTATATTAAAATGCGGTTTATATAAAAACAGTGGTAATATTAAGTTAATCCATAACTCTTTAAAATGAAATACTTTCTCTAAATAAATGTGATTAGATTTATCATTGATTGAGAACCATTATAATTATTAGGAAATAATAAGTAGTAGTAGAGATGTAATTGAGATGGGTAAATTTGTCACTTTAATTTATTTTAAGAGTTTAAGATTCAACGATGAATTTTTTTTATAAGTAACTAGAAGAGCACTCACACATTGCAGCGATGAAGATATTAACAATGGTTTAAAATAATGTGATCATGTTTTGAGAATATTGTATTTGCATCAAAGTATTTTCAAATGACCTTTAGACTAATGTAAAAACTTCCAACATTATACCTTCTTTATAGATTTAGATAAATATTATATAATATGATCTTTTTGAATTTTCAAGTTATTATCGATTCTCATTCACATGAATAAAATAATTAAAAATTGAACATAATTAATGTAAAACTAAAGAATATCACTTTTAATTTCTTTACTAAATATTGAAAAATAAAATTAAAGGAAAAAAATATTTATTTATGTTTAAATATTATTTTAATTTGTACGCCTTATAATTTTACTTTTTTTTATGTCTTTTATTTTGACTAATAATTATATGAATGTGTATTTTATGACTAATTGTTATATTGAAAAAAAATGGTAATTTACAACCAATATTTTTTATGGATGAATATATTGTTGGAAGTATCTATAATCAGTAAATGTTAGTTTAGTTTAGTCCATTTCATTAAATATAGGGGTATTTATGTTATTAGAGTTCTTTAAAATTGTAAGTTAATAAAGAAAATATTTAAACAAATTATAAGGATGTATGATTATAGATTATAGATACTAACAGAATACCCGCACAAATAAGCGGGAATCCATTTCATTGGATATCCATTTAATCGGTGATGTTTGTATGATTTTTTATTTCATAAAGTAAGATATATCTTTCGTGTTCTAACATGAACGTGATATCTCCTTGGTTCTTATTTCAAAACGTTAATTTAGAATTCGTTAGATTTTTTTGTCATGAACATCCTTCTTTCAAAATTCCTAACTAAAACTATCTATCTCTCTCTCTCTCTCTCTATATATATATATACTCCCTCCGTCCTAAAATTATTGTCACCTGACAAAAAACATGGAGCTTTATAAAAACATACTTATTACTGCTTTTCTTTCTTACTTTTTACAAAAAGACAGTTTTACCTTTAACCAATTAATTTTTGTTTTTTTTAAACTGTGTAATAATAATTTAAATCAAGGGTAATATGGTAATCACAACTAAACTTCACTATCTATTTTTGAAAGTGGACAATTAATTTGGGACATCCAAAAAAAGAAACATGGACTATAATTTTAGAACGGATGGAGTATTAATTTAACTTATATAGGATTAATTAATTTTAGTAACCTCATTTTATTGTTTGCCTTATAAATATATCATAGGGGCAATTTAATCATTAACTCTAGTTGAGTATAATTTTTAATATTATTATCAAGATGGTTTATATGTATAGAGATATAGTTGAATTCTTATAAAAACGCAATATTTATGGTAAGGTCATATTTTGACCCTCCATTTTTAATCCAAAAAAATAATTTTCGAAGTGGCATTTCATAATTATTGAGGTTAACTACAATCTCTTCTTACCGTTCTTAGTTTGTGTTTTCACTATATCTCAAGTGTATATATATATATATATATAGTCCTAGGTTAAAATGAGAAGCCTAATTTTTGTGAGAACGTGATAAATACTTTAAAATTACTTTTTAACTATCAAAATATGTTATTTTACAAAATTTTATTCGTAACTTCCTTTTTAAATAACTTTTAGAAGTTATTTTTTAAATAAAAAAAGTTTTCGACGTTTTATTTTTTTTTAAAATATTTTTTATTAATAATAATCACATTTTATAACTTGATATTAACGTGAATAATATGTGATTATCATGCCTTTGTGATTATCTCGAACACATGATAATCACATTATATCATAGAATAATCACATGTGATTATCATGTTATATTTTATGATTATCTTAAATAATCATAACAGTAACGACTGTAATATAAGTTCAAAAAAAAAGTTAATATTTTTTATTTATATTTCTATCGTAGCTTTCAAAAGTTATTTTAATAGTGATTATTGAAAAAGTTTTGTAGAAAAATGTGTTTCGAATAGTTAAAACTTAATTTTAAAGTGTTTCTCACTTTCTCACGAAAACTGGTCTTCTCATATTAACCCACCTCCATATCTATATATATATATTGTGTATAGTACACATTTGGATTAGCATATCAATACCTCTTGTAATGAGTTTTGGGCATTTGACTGAATGTTTAAATATACCCTATCGAAAATTACATATGTGCCCTTTAAGACCATTTGTAACGCGTTTGTTTTGGGGCGTTTTTCAACCTCAAAACGCCATGAACGCTGACAATCGGGCGTTCATGGGGCATCGTGCAGCCCAACACGGGGAGAAATCCTGTGTTCATGTGGGACCCATCGCATATTTAATTTCTCTACCTATCTCTTTGTATTTTTTGGTTTTGTTTTTGCTATTTTTCTTGGTTGTTGTTTGTAAAAAAAGAGAAAAAGAGAAAAAAAGTTGTTTTGAGTTGCAGGGGATGAGATGAACGATGGAGAAAAGGAGAGTAAAAAGCAGATGGTGTTTAGGTTAAAGAATTGGTGGGCTTTTTATTACCAATGAGCATTTTCTTAGTCAACTTAATTAGCCCACTTTTTATAATAAAAATGGTGGTGATAAATCCACCTCTTTTTTGATAAATCCACCAAAACTGTGCATCACTGATTTATATGGTACAAGTTTTAATGCACAAATTTAGCAGATCTATCAAAAACAATGGTAAATATATGACTACCCATAAAAAAAACTCCGTGTGCATTTTTTTAATTAAATATTTTTAATTTTATAAAAGTATATTTTATTTACATTAATGTATTGTATTAATTAACTATTTAATTATAATGTAATTGTTTTGTTAAATAAATGAAAATTATATTAATATGATGGGGCCTAGGGGGTAAAAATGGACATTCTAGGTTTACCACTTCATGCGCTGACGTGATGTTAACGCTCACATGACGTCTAGTACGCTCAAATTTACCCCGCACCATTGCAAATGGTCTAATGCATTCTATTATACTTTTTTGTGTTAATTATAATAATACTCCGTCACAATCATTCATTAATATATAT
Organism: Pseudognaphalium luteoalbum; assembly: GCA_963422505.1. Lineage (NCBI taxonomy): Eukaryota > Viridiplantae > Streptophyta > Magnoliopsida > Asterales > Asteraceae > Pseudognaphalium > Pseudognaphalium luteoalbum. Next base: position 116,530,979 of record OY730194.1, on the reverse strand, counting down.
GTGGTAACTAATATTAATTATAAATAGTGATATTTACGGCATATATTGTGATTAGTGTCTATGTACAAAAAGTTTACTTTCTATTATGAGTACTATGATTATATTACATTAAATCGAGTTCACTCTAATTATATCATACAAATATATCAATTAACTAGCAATATCTCTCTAACATAATCAATTATTCAACATTCAAATGACGTGTAAAAGTGCAAAGTAAATAATGGAACGAGAACATTAACGAAAATACAGAAGTCATTTCAAGGGTCCCTTACAAAACGATTCACTTTGTGGTTTTAGCCTACGTGATCCTTCCAATGAAGCCAACATAACCCAATACGAATAAAAAATAACATAAAAGGTAAAATATATGTTTTCCGCTGCATTGCATGGGGATTTACTAGTTTATTAGTATAAGAGTACAAGTTTATGTATTTCGGCTAATTTAAAAGAGTATTTATTCAAGAAGAAGAAACGATATAATTTTAACTTTATTTATGCTAAAGTGTTATGTTAAACAGGTAAACAGACAAGCTCATCAAAGGTATCAAACGGTTATGAGCCCTGACGTTATATGTAGTGACCTGGCAGAGTATACTTATGAAGTGAAGTGCCACTTAAGCAGATAACCTTAACCACTTTTGACTGACGCATGTATTATGCCACCTACGCATCGTATCATTCTCCCACACCTACTTTACTTTCCTACCTATTTACAAAAGTATCACTTAAGGTTGTTTAGATTTGCTTATTTACAAATATTTGTATGTTTAAAAAATAAGTAGGTGACTACCTACTTATTTTTAAATATATTTATTCATTAACAATAAGTAGATAAACAGTTCGTCATAAAAATATTTTAATTTATTTATCTGTTGTTAAAATAAACAAATAATCAGATAAACATTTATTTAAGCTATCCAAAACTCTAAAACTACCAATTCCTTAAGTTTTATACTATAGTTTTATTCAAGGAATCACTTAAACCTCTCGTTAATAAATAAGTTTATGATCTTTGTACAATTATTAATGCATATATAAAAATTTTAATTAATGTTTTAAGAGTTCTTGTTATCAATTTTCTTTAAACTATAATACAGATGGGTCAAAAACCTTACTAAGCAAATTATCTATCATTATCTCGTAAAGTCTCTTTAATTACTAGTTAAAATGGTATTATTGTCTTAAATCGTAACGATACGATCACTTTAAAATATGTTGTATAAAATAAAGAAAGAAATTCATTTCAAAATGAAAAATGTTTGAATAGTTCTATGTTATCTAATTTTCTCATAGTATATCATTAATATTTAATATATTTCATAAAGTAACATATGATAGTAGATTGTAATAGGATCATTATCATTATTTAATCTAAGAGATGATATATATTGTTAAGCATATATGTTAGCGGAGTGATCTATACATTACCAAAAATTATTCGTACACTATTAAATATGCATTATGATGTTGTACGATACAACATTGTAAAACACAGTTAGTAATGTACCAATAATTTTTTGATGATATATGAATCATCACCCTGTCATGGAATAAAAAGTAGTACGCACGTGTAGTTGTTAATTAATGTCACGTTACACATGTTAGGCATGTACCATGCATGCTATCATAGTATCATAGACTAGGCTTGATTTTATATCCCATACGTATATCACATTGTTTTAACTTATAAGAGGCTAGCGTGAAGCCGTGAACCTTTGAAGTTTCTGAAAAAAACCTTTTGGACTACGGTCATGTAACGAGTTGCAAAACTTCGAGTTTCATGTAAAATGAAGTAAAGTGTCACATACGGGGAAAAAAGATAGACATAGCAAAGTTATTTTAAAGAGCTTGGCTACAAATTAATAAATACAATTAAAATGTCACTAGTTTAGCGGTATTAAGGTAAAATTAATTATGAGGTTGTGCGTTCAAATTGAGAAATATGATCATGTCTTAGTGTATCATTATCTTTTTTGACGTCACTTGGAATGGTAGAGCCAATTAATTCTAGCAAGTCTAGCATGAAAACACTCCACACACATCTACTTTGCCATGTAGCTAGGTATATGATCTTGCCATTCTGGTATATAAAACTCTCCATCTTATTATATTTATTCATTATTCATTATTTGAGAATTGAGAATTGAAAATTATTTAATTAATAACCTCTAAATCGTTTTATAACATAGAATTAAAAAGTTAGGGCCGAAAATAAGCAGATTAAGTTTGGATTTTTTGACCGCCGAACCCAAAACGTATCAACATGCTATTTTTGGTTAGGTTGGGTCATGAGTTTTTGAAAGTGAATAAATTTTAAATGTAGTTAAAAGTTTAAATGAAATGGATGAAAATATTAGGTAAAATGATATTTTTTGGATTTTATAAACATTTTTAGGCTTATTAGTATGAATAATAAACTTAAAAATTGACCTATGTGAATTATTTGACCCGAAATCAACTTATTAGTTAAAACTGATCCGAAAATCAATTGACTCCTCATTAGATAATTGGGTTATTTGGGTTGGGTATGAGTTAAGTTTTGAGTTATGTTGAAATACTCAGCCCAATTAGAAAATAATGTTGAGTTTGAGTCGACTAATTATGACCTGCGTGATAACTTAAGCAGGTTAACTCGACCCAATTCGAATTAACACCTCTAGTAAAAGTGTATACATATAGATTGAGTTATCATTCTTATATACTCCCTCCGTCCCAAAATAATTGTTCCCCGACAAAAAACACACAGTTTAATAGTAAAATCATAATCATTACTTCTTTTTCTTTCTTTCTTTTTGCAGAATGATAGTTTTACCCTTAAATAATTAATTACTACTCTCTTTAAAGTTTGTAATAATTATTCAAAGTAAGGTTAATATGGTAATTATGACAAAAACTTCCTTTCTATTTATAGAAGTGGATAATTAATTTGGGACGTTCAAAAAAGGAAACGTAAACTATATTTTTGGGACGGAGGAAGTATTTTTATGTGTGGTTAGTTGCACCTACATAAACGCAACTAGATTCATATAATCATGTAACCAATGTAGATCGGTAATAAAATTTAAACTTCTACTTTAGAATTAACTTATCTAGTTTGTATCTTTGTATTTTGCATGTTTGATCACCATTACATTTTTTTTGAAATGCTAAGTATATTATAAATTGTCTAATAGCAATGCGCTAATTAGACCTCAATATGTACAAAACACCAGAAGATATACATTGAACCCAGATCCGAACTAAGAGGATACCAAAAGGGATGGGAAAAAAAAACCATGAAATTGCTTCAGGAAAAAATCCCCGATAATAGGGGCCGAGCCACCGGTTTTCACCCTATATCGTTTTTGATGGCATCCCGTGAGGATTAGGTCAACATAATATCTATTATACACCAACTAACCAACTAACTCAACTATACAGATGAAAGTTACAATTTGTTGCATCATCATCCTATACTAATCCAATGTTTGAGCTCCTGCGAAGTGCCCTGAACATCATATCCGAATGTCATGCACTTTCCTCTACTGCATAATTCAGAATCTGCCATTAATCAATCTTGAACTCTATCCAGTGTCTCTCTTCTAAACGCCATCTACTGAATCGGTTTTGTATCCATAAGTAGCTCATAGACTTTACCTCCTTCAACATTTTAGAAGCAGTTGTCTTTACCCCATTAAACATCATATTATTTCTAGACTTCCAAATAACCCAACATGTCACCAAAATTATTAAGTACATTTTTAATTGATTAATTTTTTATTCAAAATTGTGAGAGTTTTTTTAATTGAATAATACTTAACCAAGATTTAATGTTTTATACTCCATATCATTTAGAGGTAAGAAATAAATGTCATAAAGAAAAATGCTACGGAGTACTATATTAGTATTAATTTGTGCTTTAAAAAAATAAAAGAAAAGAAAACGTGGAAGACATTTTTTGGAGTGAGAGTGAGGTGTGAAAAAGAAGAGAGAGTATGAGAAAGTAACACCTGGAAAAATAATATTAAAAGCAGTTTTGGAGGTATTAAAAAGTCATTCACCACGTTGCATCGTACACCGACTACATTCTAACTTAAGCCATCACCACCTTTAAAGTTCGAAGCTTTTGAGATATTTAAGGATCACACGAACTCGTGAACTATTTTACATTATTTGAAATAATTCAATACTTTTATATTCCTTCCGTAATGTACGTGAAATCGTGTTTACATTTTTATGTTTTAGCATAATCATTTACTTTTGATCTCAACTAATTAAAAAGGTTTTAGCGGATAGAGATGATACGAGTATATTATATGCATATATTCTTAAATTCGCTTGAAAATTTAAAGTAATACTTGAATTAAAACGGATAAAGTTTTGGTATTTAGTTACGATATGATGTAAATAGGTTTAAATGAGTCATTATTGTTGACACTTGACACTAACTTTATTCAAATATATCATCATCTACTTGCAAAATGGTTTCAAGTGTGTTTATTTAATTAATTTTCAAATCAGTGTGTGCTATTTGATTTGTTGAAATGTATTTTTATAGTTAGAAGGATTATATGCTATGATAGAGAAACAACGTTTCATATTGACTACATACATTATATTAAAATATAGACCTTTTCATTTCAAATACCAAGGGTAATAAATAATAATATATAAATAAAAAAAAGATGATATCGAGACATAGCCCCAAGGGCTATATATGGTTAATACACATAAAATAGTTGTACATGTCAATTAATAACGTTTATTTAGTTATGTACAATGCACAACAAACTTTTGCATCTTAACATTAGTTACAAGGGCTATGTTTAGAAAATCATAAATTAAATTTAGATTTCTAAAATTCGTGGAATAGTGACAGCATACATTTTGAAATCATTTGGATTGAATTTGCAATCCAAATCTAATATTAACCATTGAAGATAAATATAGACTTAAACTTGATTCAAAGTTTGTTACATCCTTGAATGCACCATCATCATTCATCAATATAAGTTAGTTGGTATCGTACTTCCTACATTTATTATTTGAATAAGAATTTTCAATGTTATGGATGCTAATTAATAATTATAACCAATCAATATAAGTTTAAATATATATAGTCTCTATACATTTTGCTAATTATAGACTTTATATTATTCTTCGTAACATAATTTTTATAAAAATAGTATACACCATGATGTAACTTACTTTTAATATTTCGCATTTATTTTATGTAAGGTGTGTGACAAGTGGAAATGATTTGAACTGAAAATACATATCCATATATAATAATATTTTTATTTCCTTGTAATGGTGTCGTTCCTAATCTAAGAATAGTAACTATAACTCCCACGTGTACGATGTATATCCAATCATGCCACATGACTCACACATTTATATTTATTTTTATTATTAATTAATTATTAAAAGCTATTATAATCAAAAAGAAAAATTATATTACTACATATTCATGCATTTATATCGGATAAGGTTGGCTTTGTGGGTGTTACTTGTCATTTTAATCCTTGTACTGGTCCCCACCATTATTACTATGTGTGCCCTCCTACTATAAATACCCTCCCAATTTTCTCATTTAAAAAAAAAACATATTTTATATTATAATATAATTTCAAAATAAGAATAATATCTCTCTCCACCTTCCAAAAATAAACTAATCAAAAATGGTTGTGCCGGTGCCGGTGACTGATCCGATGACTCAGCTGCGATTGCCACCGGGATTCCGGTTTTACCCGACTGATGAGGAACTTATGGTTCAATACCTTTGCAAAAAAGTCGCCGGACACGTGTTCCAACTTCAGATCATCGGAGATGTTGATTTGTATAAATATGATCCATGGGAATTACCAAGTAAGTTCATTTTTTTTTGGTATTTTTAATTGCAATAACGATAGACTTTAAAGGCTGTAACAATTGCTTTTATCGACATGCATTGATTGTTGTACATTACGTTAGAAGTACAATGATCATTGCATGCTTTGAAATTTATTCTTATTTTTCTCAACTGTTTTAACGTAAAGTTGTGAACGAAAATTATTTATTAATTTGTTGATCGATATTGATTTATAGGTAAGGCGATGTTTGGTGAGAAGGAATGGTATTTTTTTAGTCCAAGAGATCGGAAGTATCCAAATGGGTCCCGACCCAATAGAGTTGCCGGGTCGGGTTATTGGAAAGCTACCGGAACCGATAAGGTGATCATGTCGGACCGACGTAAAGTTGGAATTAAGAAAGCTCTGGTGTTTTACGTCGGTAAAGCTCCGAGAGGATCCAAAACAAATTGGATCATGCATGAATACCGGCTTTCGGACCCTCCGAAAAAGAACAATAGTCCACGGGTAACCAAAATTCGATCCCAACTCTGATCATGCATAACAATAACATATAACCATCATAATCATATCTGAGAATATCATAACATATGGTTTTTTTTATTCGTTTATCTACAGTTGGATGATTGGGTGCTTTGCCGGATCTACAAGAAGAATTCAAGCGCTGAGAGAACGCTTTCCGGTGGTCCGAGCGTCGAACAGAGCCATGGTTCTCCGTCGTCATCTTCGTCGCAGTTCGACGACGTTCTGGAGTCATTTCCGGACACAATTCCGGCGAACGATGACAAGTTTCTCAACTATCAAACCAACAGTGCCGTCGTTGCTGATGAAGATCAAAAGGTTGACATTCCGAAATTCGATTCGGGGAACTACGATTGGGCGAGTATAGCTGCATTCGGGTTACAGGATCCGATCAACAACAATTCGGCTTCTGTTGATCCTGCATTCAACATGCAGATGAAGTTTGACAAGTCAATGGATGATGTTGAAGTGAATAATGGAATCAGGAGTCAGAGAATGGAGAATTCGGGTTACTTGTTTCCGCAGAGCTTTGTGAATGCGAGTGACCCGTTTGCTATTCGGTACCCGGCCCAAGCGAGCAGTTCGGGTTATAGGCAGTGAAAATGAGGAGGAGGTTAAGGGGGGATAGAGTGTAAATAGTTAAGTTTATGGGGGGTGGGATGTAGATTTTAGGAAGTTTGGTGGGTTTGGGTTTGGGTTTGGGTTTGGTGGGCCATGAACCCAAAAGTCAAAGATGAGAGTGGAAAGGGTCAAAAGCTTTTTTGGTTAGGAAAGGGTGCATGGTTGAATGTAGATAGTAGGGGAAGATACAATGTTTGTGTTTCTTGAACTTTCTTTCATATTCTAGTTATGGTTATGGAAATGGAAATTTTGGTGGTTGCCTTTTAATCTATATTTTGACCAGATTATGTTATTTTGTGTGGTTATAAATTTATAATTACACGCCTGATTTCAATGGCTTATGAATTTTATGAGCACTTTAATACTTCCTCGTCCCTAATCTATTGTCTATTATTCTTTTTGGGTTGTACCAAATTAATTCTCCATTTTCATAAATATATAATAATAATGAGATAAAGTACTTTTTTACTCCTAGTGTATATATATAAGACAAAAAAAATAGATAAAAAATAGAAGGTAAAACTGTCATCTTACAAAAAATTAAGAAAGATGATTATGTTTTCTTAAACTGCGTGTTTTTTGTGTAGGTTCAATAAAATTGGGACGGAATGAGTATTATGTAGAACGAATTGTGAAAAAAACTGTTTTTATACTTTTAAAAAAAAATAAAAAAAATGTCCCTTTGTTTTTATCAATCCAAAATTCTATAACTCTTTAGCCAATCATAAGGGCTCGTTCCTACTAAAAATCCTTTAATTTCAAAACATCGGAGAACTTTAATGGATTGATAATAATAACAATTAAATATAATTTATCAGACAATAGTTGTCATAAAAATTTAATCGACATTTTTCTTCGAAAAAATTAGGAGAATATCATTTCTCGATGATAAATAAAAGTGGTTAGTTTTTGCGAATTGTTAGATGACGGCTTATCTTTTGTATCTTCATATATTTCTCGTAACATTAATGTGTTTTTTTTATATTCATATTTGAAACTTTTTTTTGTCTACAAGGCATCATATGTTAAATTTTTTTTACCAAGATGGTAGGTACTACAACGACCTTAAAACAACCATTACAAGCGGCCATAACAACCATTATCCATCATAAACATAAAACGACTCTACAACTTTGCCGCAAACCAAAACGATTGTTAGACATACAACGACCATACAAGCTACAACGACACTAAGGTAGTATCCCAACAAACTGTGCTCAACAACACACGTAACCACTTGGCATCACCCGACAGAGAACATGTAAATGGGCAACTAATCAACCATAACCTTTCACCTTGACAGCTGAGACAACACAATTAAACTAAGTAGTGGCATTGTAATATGTAGAGATGGTTAATAGAGATAAAAATCCATGAGCGAACCCATCAATCTGGCCACTTTAATCCTGGTCGACGCTTGACCCTTTACCATTACCTTTGTTGACCCTTGTTCCTAACCATATGTGAAATACTATCCCCGATAGAGATGCGACCAAACCACGATCCATTGTTCGAACGAGTAGTAATTAAGTGTGTACACTAAAAATACATGTTGGAAGCCACCTGCCGGAAGTACGACCATAGCGTATCTTTTTTTTATATCAAACGGGGCCTCCCAAATTCATTTGTCGGTCTTGCATGTATGGTATGCCATGTCATTTGATAATCGAATTTTAATTATTTTTTGCAAGTCTATTAGGATTTTCATTTAGGGGTTAGTGCATGAAAATGTAATGAACTATGCTTTGACATTCATTGTATGTAGCGAACTACTCGAGCCTCCATTGTATGTAACGAACTTTCTAATTTCCTCCATTGTATGTAACGAACTTCTAATTTCCTTACTTTTTCCACGTGTCGATTATATAAGCCCGACACGTGACGTCCCTTTAGAACCGTTAATCTGCCCAAAATACATACAATAGAGGAAACTAGAAAGTTCGTTACATACAATGAAGGCCCAAGTAGTTCGCTACATACAATGAATGTCTGAACATAGTTCATTACATTTTCATGCACTAACCCCTTTTACTTACCATCCAATCTTCATTTATAAATGGCGTAGGCTTTATTATTGTCTGGACCTATTATTGGGTTTTGTCATCTGCTTTAATTTGGTAATGGACCAGATTATGCACTTCGGAATTTTGGGTTTTCTTATTTGTTGGCCGGCAATTTTGACCCAAAAATATGAGGGGAAACAATTGTTTTGGAAAAGGTATTTTTTAATAGATAAAATAAAACACGATTATTTTGATACAATTTTTTAACTAAAGCTACGATGTTGATTTAACTAAATTGTTGTACAAAAAAAACGTTTTATTCTTTAGAAGTTAAGATAGAAAAAAAAAAAACATTTTACCAAAAACCATAGCCTTCTCCAACATGTTAAAGTAGGCTTTAAACCCATTTGTATACTGGATACTTTTGGGTCATTTGGACCCAACTTAAAACACAATTTAAGTAAACATTTATGAATATGCTGTACTACCAGTTCTATAATTCTCTGGTTTTCAAGATTTCAGATTACGATAGAATAAAAGAAACTGGAACCTAGAAAATAAAAAATAGAATAAAAGAATAAAAAATAGAGACGATTAAATGCTAATTAAAAGGTGACGAGTGATACCCTACTTACTTAATTAGCCTAAACACCACTAATTTTATCTTGTTTGGTATATTTTTGGTTAAATGGCCCCACTTTTTTTAAATTTTCTTTATTCTTTTTTGTGTGTGTTATCAAATACCTAAATACCCTAATACCAGTTATTATTTCGACCACCCACACGTCTCAACTACAATATGAAAAGTATAATTACTTTCTATATTTTCCTTTCCAGATATCAAAAGCCTGATCCACAACGATAAGGATTAAGAAGAACTTAAAATTAACAGGATTAATATTCTTATGATCAATTAATATAACTTAACTTAATGCTCACATATTGTAATCTGCTACACCTAAACCTATACTATGTTTTTGATAACTTTCAATATCCTCAAAATCCTAGTTACTAGCTAGACAGCCCAAAATAGGATTTGACAAAACATTCAATTGGAGAATTATCTGAAAAAAGGTCTCATCCAAATACCGTAAAGTAATTAAATAAGAGTTTTGTTACTCGTATAATATAATGATCAAGATCAAACCGATTGCAGTACTATGATCAATTCAACGTCATTTTCTTAAGTCAAAACAAGTTAGGTTTCGTGTCTGAATATATCCATAGCTTTTACAACGCGTGTGATATGCCCATCGAAATATATCATTTTCGCACATTTTCTCTCAACCATCAAAAAATGCCAACAAACCCTAATTATCTCTTTATCAAAAATGAGGAATCCATTAAGTTTATAATAATGTGCTCAACAAAAAGAACATAAATTTGTAGAGCATATATAGAATAGCATGCAGTTACAAGTATTGTAACCCCTTGCACTTTTGTAGCTTGTACAAATGTTTTAAAACCTTAATTAGTAGTACAAAATTATGGGTTAACTAACATTTATTAATTGTAAAAAAAATAAAAAAATTATAATCACATATTGGAAAATTACGTGAAACAGAATGCATATGTTTAGGTCACATGTATGTTATGTGATTCTGTTACATAACATTTACATATACATACATACAACATGTGTATGTTTTCCTCTTCTCTTTTGCCGCAAATCTCGCCTTTTGTCTTTCCCATTCATAGGCAACTTCTTAATTTCAGATATACTTGAATATCATAACAAGATTTAATAGTTATATATCTAGCTACTTAATAATTATTTTCAAATTACATTCATGTTATAAATATTTATTTGTGAATATTGAGTGAGTCTAGCATTTCTCTTCTTTTTTCTTTTTATGAAGATACGGGTATGATATAGATTCTTATGTGCGCTATTATTAGAAACAATAGTCAAACAAAGAAAAAACGACACGAACAAATGAAATATAAGAATTGTTTCCGTCTGGATTTCTATGTAATGCTGAAAAATGACAAAATCCTTTGAAAGCGATAATTGAATGAGCTAGTTCATGTGGGTACGAATACTTCTCTATGATGTATATTAGCTAGATATCTTAAGGTTGATTTTTAGTACTGTTATGTGTATGTATAAAAATGATGTTAGTTATTATATTACATACATGATGCCATGAACCCTTTTGTTTTTATTGGCACAATTGTAAACATATCCCTTTATGTTTAGGAAGTCATATACATTTCATATATCACTCAAATCAACCACATCATAACGTCATGAATTAAATTGATGATAAATCTACATTAACGATAAATTAAATGACATAATAAGTGGATAACAAATTTTTTTTGCTCTTCTTCTTTTTTATTTTATTTTCACTCTTACAAATTGTTAACATGTATGTATGACTATATTCTTTAAGCAAGACAAATTTGTTGTGTTTTTGGGATGCAAAGAACGACACCATGGGGGCCATCCATGACTTTATAAGTCTACATCGTGATCAACTTCCTCCTATTTTCAATGATATATATACTTTGTGCGAGAGCACTTCCATTCGTGATTAAACTGATTGAAATCAACTAAGACACACCAGCTTTTCAAAAACCGACTAAAACTGATGGAACTATGCCATTAGTTATACCATCGATCACTTTAATTTTTGAATCCTAAATTAACCAATTTATTTTTAGTTTATACACTATACAAAAAAAAAGACTACCGTCGGATTTCCGACGAAAAAAAGCGACGAGGCAAAGTGACGAACCAGTGACATTGGCGTCACTTCGTCACTTTGAAACTGACGAGATCCGAGGAAGGGCAATGAGAGGAGTCTGAGCACTCGATCAACATCTCGACCAGGGGCGGAGATAGGGGGACTGTATGGGGTTCGGCAGTCAACAACCCTCAACAGTTCAAATAACTTAAATAATTTATTATGATTTTAGTACAATATACATCTCTTTTTAAAACATTTCTATCATTTAATCTCTCTTAATTGACTATTGATTCATAATTTTCATATATTCATTCAAATATCATTGATATAATTCTGTTATCACTCTATTTAATCTTTAACGTCAATACGTCTTTATGTTATGGTGAAGTTCAGCCCCCCTTACCTCAAATTTTAGCTCCGCTACTGATCTCGACACTTTCTGTTAATTGAAATCTTTTAAAAAACATTTTTTTAAAAAAACTTAGGCATATAACCCTTTAACGGGAACCTTGACCCGAACATAATCAGAAAATCTGACGTTGGCAGTTTATGGGTTGAGAAATCCAATACAAGAGCATTTATTTAAGTTGTCAGTTTCGGATAAATTTCGATTCGTGTTAAAATTTCCAACCCTAATTACATTGATTCGAAACATTATGTATAAATAAATCATGGAGATGATATATGTACCTTCATTTTCTCATTTTTCTTTCAAAGGTGATATTTTGTTAAATGCATATATTTATATGTATATTACTTTATAAAGTGTTTGGCCCCTAAGTTTTAATCCCATAATAAGGGGATAATACAAATGACTATTTTATCATTTTATAAATTTTTAATGAGTATTTAAATACTTAAAAAAAATCAATGCAATTAATTATGTCATAATTAATTGTTAAGTTACAAATACGTATCACTCTAATTTTTTTTTTTTAAAACTCACATAACTAACATCACATTTGATATTGAAATGTTAGTTACAATTATTATATTATGAATACCGTGAAATTTGAATCTTATTTGCAAATAAAACTTATCTTCCAAACTACTTTATAAACACAAAATTTTACTATATGTATCATTCCATATATTATTAATGTAAAATTGTCGAGTATATTAAAATATTATAAGTTTTAATACAAAAGTACTTTATGTCTTTATCATTCTTGCTCCAACTTTAGTATTTGACTATTTGTACATCAAACAAACTAGAAAATGATTATTGTTTCAATGCCGCGTAATGAAAAATATAGTACGTCGCATTGCGCGGATAATATTCTAGTAAATTATAATAACGAAACGAATATCATAATTTATGAATACCAATTACATTACACGATTTAAGTACGACTTGAAGATGTTTGATAAGATGTTTTAACAACAGGATCAGATGTATTTACTTGTACTTTTGAGGTTGACAACCTTACCGTTTTGACTGTGTCGTCAAATATTGTTGGTGTGGGACCTTAATTAATTTAGTCCTCTCTTGTGCTACATTCTGTTTTTCCTTACATCAAGGTGTCAATATACTTTAATCAATCGATTAGAGCATCCACATCAAGAAAAGTTTTCTAAAGCTTTTTTACCATGTCACATACAAAAATAAAAAAAAAGCTTTGTAATAAAGCTTTAACTCCAATATAAAAAGCTTTTCAAAAGTTTTTCTTTCAAAACTTACACTCAGAATCAAAATAAAAAGCTTTACCCCAAAAGATTGAGAAATGTTAAGCTTTTGAAAATTAAAGTTTTTTCTCCAATGAAGCTTTTCTTAACTAAAAAGTTTTAGAAAAAGCATTCATTGAACATGCTTTTAAGTGCTTAATTATGAATTTTATGTTATCTTGTTTTATATTCTTGTATGAAAAACAAGCACATGAAATACGACACATGTCACTCTTTAGATTCCCTCCTGCTCTTCTCTAGCTCTGTGTTTTCTTTCTATTATACTCCGTACTATCTAAAATCTAAATCTCACTCTTTAAAAATATGTAGTAATTAATGAAATTAAAATAAGGATAGTTGGTGGACCACAAGCAAATATGGCACTTTCAACTAGTCACTTACGTTATTTTACTTATTGGTCCATTGTTGAAATCTCAGGTTGGTTGGTGATCTTAACCTGGAAAGGACTAACATTGATGTTGTTTTTGTATTTCTTTGTTAGTGTTTTTATATGTGCAGGTTTTGGTTATTTTGTGAAAGTGTGAGGGTTGGATGTGTCATTTCTGGATGTCGGTTTATGTGGAGTATAAAAGCTTTTGTGGTTGGGAGGAGCAGGGAAGAGAAAATAACCCGATCATTTTTTCTTCTCTATGATTTTTCATTTTCTCTCATTCTTATCTCATTCATTATTCAAAGTCTGTAATTGCTGTGAGATTAATCAATATTGTGAGTTTATATTGTAAAACTATTATCAAGTTAGATAATAGAATCACAACAGATTAGCTGTGGTGATTATTTGGTTTGATGATCGGTGAAGTGTGTTCTGATTGTTTTGTGATTGTGTTAATTGAGATTAACACTTGTGGTAAATCGTTTGTGATTATGTTTTTCTTCATGGTATCAGAGCGGTGTTCGTTCTAAAAACCTCTTGATTGATTTTTTGTTGAAACGAAAAATTAGGGTTTCATAAAATTTGGGGGTTTCCTGTAGAAACCTAGAGGCTTCCGCTGCGTCATCTAGAGGCTTCTTGGCCGCTTCTTGGCTCACTATCTTGACTAAGTGAATCAAGATAGTGCTGTCTTCCGCTGCAATCCGTATAGCACTGTATTGTATCTCTTCTCTCTTCTATCTCTCTTTTCTAGATCCTTAATCAGGTTTGCCTTTGACCTGCCATCTTTGAGTGGTACGGAATCCTGGGAACTCATTCAACCTAATTAAGTTCATATTGGCTTCTGGAAAATTATTATTTAAATAATTTGTTCTGTGATTGTTTGAATAATGTCTGTCTCTGATGCTGAGTCTCTTGGAGACTCAACTACTTTGATTAGTAAGTTGGATGTAAGTGATCCATTACATATTCATCCTAATGACTCTGCTACTTTAACGGTTGTTTCTATAAAACTTAAAGGGACTGAGAATTATCAAGTGTGGTCTAATGTTATGTTGTTAGCTTTAGAAGGAAAAAATAAAACTGGATTTGTTGATGGTTCGTGTAGAAGGTCTGTTACTGATGAAGTTTTGGGAAAACAGTGGGATAGAGTTAATGCTATTGTGTTGGGGTGGATTCTTAATTCTGTATCTGAAGAGTTGTTTCTTGGTCAAATATTTTCAAAAAAAGCTAGGCATATTTGGCAGGATTTAAAAGAAACATATGATAAAGTGGATGGTTCTGTTATATTCAATTTACATCATAAAATTAATACTTTGAGGCAAAATGGTATGAATTTGTCTGATTATTATCACAAGTTGAATGCTCTGTGGAAACAGTTTGATGCTATGATTGAATTACCTAATTGTGCTTGTGATGCTGCTGGTGGTTTTAGGAAACATAATCAACTTATGAAATTAATGCAATTTTTAATGGGATTGGATGACTCTTATATGTCTATTAGGAGTTCTATTTTGTCTAGAGAAGTTTTGCCTGATGTTAAAGGTGCCTATGCAGTTATTTCTAGTGAGGAGTCTCACAGAGTTGTTTCTGGCAGTATCTCTGGGGTTTCTCATAAGAATCAAGCTGCGTCATTTGTCTCTAATGTGCAAACTAAAATTGGTTTTCAAAAGGGTCAAAGTGAGTCTTCTAGGGGGAATAACAACAACAATAGATCTGGTAATAACAATAGGTCTAATGCAGGTAACTCTAATCTTACTTGTGACCACTGTGGGTTCAATGGTCATACTATTGACAGATGTTTTAAAATCATTGGTTATCCTCCTGATTTTGGAAAAAAAAAAAATAATCAGAATTTCAAAAATAAAAGTGTTTCTAATAATTCCACTGGTGCTAGTACTTCTGCTGGTTTTTCAGATGAGCAGTTGTCAACTCTTCTTTCTCTTATAAAAGACAATTCTGATAACAACAAGACAGTGCAGGCTAATATGGCAGGTACCTATGTGAATAAAAGTAAAATCTTTAAAGAAAACTTTAATAAGTTTTATTGTTCTAATGTCAATATTCAGTCCAAAGTCCATAATTATGGAAAAATTATTGATTCTGGGGCTAATCAACACATGACTTCTAATGACTCTGAATTGGATGATGTTTTTGATATTTCTCATTTAAAGATAAAGGTGTCTCATCCTAATGGGACTGAGGCTTTTATTTCTAAAGTGGAAAATCTTAGATTACCAAGTGGTTTAGTTTTGTTTGATGTATTAGTCATTCCTCAGTATTGTGTTACTTTGGTGTCTGTGCATAAACTGGCTAAGGATAATAAAATCTTTGTTGTCTTTAATGATGATGTTTGTCTTTTCTTGAACCAGGATTTGAATCTAAGAAATGTTCTGGGGGTTGGTAAACAATGTGATGGTTTATACTATTTGGATAATCAAGGTATTAAAACAAATAGTTGTTTTGTTAGTTCTTTGTCTCAGCATGATTGGCATTGTAGACTAGGACATCCTTCTGATATGGTGTTAAATAATTTGAAAGAATAATTGAATTTTGACAATTCTAATAAAGTTGTTTTTTGTGAAATATGTCAAAGAGCTAAACAAACCAGAGAGTCTTTTGTGCTAAGTGATCATTCTACTATGTCTGTTGGTGATTTAGTTCATCTGGATTTGTGGGGGCCTTACAGGGTAAAAAGTTTAGAAGGTTATAGGTACTTCTTGTCTGTTGTGGATGACTACTCTAGAGGTGTTTGGATATATTTAATTAAATCAAAAGATGAAGTTGCTTCAGTTTTAATAAACTTTTATAATCTGATCAAAAATCAATTTAACAAAAGTATTAAGATCTTTAGAAGTGATAATGGGACAGAGTTTGTTAATAAAAATGTTACCATCTTTTATGAATCTAATGGGATTATACACCAAACCTCTTGTGCATATACACCACAACAGAATGGTGTAGTTGAAAGAAAACATAGGCATTTGTTGAATGTGGCTAGGTCTTTAATGTTTCAAGGTAAAATTCCTTTAAAGTTTTGGACAGAGTGTGTTCTTACTGCTGCTTATATTATTAACAGATTGCCTTCTTCTGTGTTGAGTGGGAAGTCTCCATATGAGATGATTTATAATGAATCACCTAATCTGTCTCATTTTAGGGTGTTTGGTTGCCTGTGTTTTGCTGCTAGACTTAACAATCATGATAAGTTCAGTAGTAGGTCTGAAAAAAGTGTTATGATGGGTTACTCTAGTTCTAAAAAGGGGTATAGATTATATAGTCTTGATAGAAATGAATTTTTTATTTCAAAAGATGTTAAATTTTTTGAGTCTTTGTTTCCTTTTAAAGATGGGTCTTTTGTTGAAAATGAGAATGTTTTTAATAATGATCAAGATTTAAATCATTACAACTTTTTTGAATTTGATTACCCTGAACTACCCAATGATGAAAATCAGGCCAATAAGAATCTGACTGGTGATGGTGGTCACCTGTTGGTGCCTGGTGACATTGGTTCATCCTTTAATGAGGATGATGTTGTTGCTGCATCTAGTGGGGAGGCTACTACACCTGATGATAATAATATATCTGAGGGTATCTTGGCAGATATACCAAGTTCCACAGTTCAGGGTACTCAGGTTCTTAGGAGGTCTTCTAGACCTTCTGTGTTTCCAAAGAATTTTAATGAATATGTTGTTGATTCAAAAGTGAGATATGGTATTGAGAAGTTTGTTAGTTATGCTAATCTGGGTAAGGATAACTATAGTTTTGCAACTCAGTTGAATAGAAGTAGTGAACCTAAGAGTTTTTTTGAGGCTTCTAAGTCTAGGCAATGGACTGAAGCTATGAATAGTGAGATGGAAGCTTTACTTAGAAATAATACTTGGGAAATGGTTGACTTACCTGAAAACAGGAAAGCAATAGGAAGTAAATGGATTTTTAAAATCAAGTATAAGTCAAATGGTGAGGTTGAGAGATATAAAGCTAGACTTGTAGCTCAAGGGTTTAGTCAGAAAGAGGGAATTGACTTTGATGAGACTTTTTCCCCTGTAATTAAAATGGTTACAGTTAGATGTGTTTTAAATGTGGCTGTTTTAAATGAGTGGCCTGTGTTTCAACTTGATGTGAACAATGCTTTCTTATATGGTGATTTGGATGAGGTTGTCTATATGAAACCTCCTCCTGGTTACTGTTCCGATAATAATAATCAAGTGTGTAGGTTAAAAAAATCTTTATATGGGCTTAAGCAAGCCCCAAGGCAGTGGAATGCAAAATTAAATGCTGCATTGCTTGAAAATGGTTTTGTGCAAAGTAGGTCAGATTATTCTTTGTACACTAAGAGTAATAAAGATGTTTTTTTGGTCTTACTTGTTTATGTGGATGACATAATTATTACTGGGAACAGTGATGTTGAAATTGAGAAGTTTAAATTGTTTCTTAAGTCTAAATTTATGATTAAAGACTTGGGGAAATTGAAATACTTCTTGGGTATTGAAGTAGTTGATACAGATAAAGGTATTTGTTTAAACCAAAGAAAATATGTGCTTGATTTGTTATCTGAGTATGGTTTGTTAGCTTGTAAGCCTGCTACTACTCCTGTGTTAGCTAAAACTGTGATATCTGGTGAGGCTTCAGAAAGTGATCCTTTACTTGATAATGTTGTTGATTATCAAAGGTTGATTGGTAAGCTAATTTACTTAACCAATACTAGGCCTGATATATCTTATGCAGTTCATTGCTTAAGTCAATTCATGCATGCACCTTTGCATTCTCATGTCAAATCTGCTTTTAAGGTTTTAAAGTATTTGAAAAATGCTCCTGGTCTGGGAGTACATATTGTTAAAAGTAACAAGATGGCTCTTAGTGCATACTCAGATGCAGACTGGGCTAAATGCATTATGACTAGAAAGTCTGTAACTGGGTATTGTGTCTTTGTTAATGACAATTTGATTTCTTGGAAAAGCAAAAAACAACATACTTTATCTAAATCATCTACTGAGGCTGAGTACAGAGCCATGGCTTCTGTTACAAGTGAAATCATTTGGATTTTGAAAATTATGAAAGATTTGAAGTATGATAACTTGTTACCTGTTCAGTTGTTTTGTGATAATGAGTCAGCTATTAAAATAGCTGCTAATCCTGTTTTTCATGAGAGGACAAAGCATTTGGAGATTGATTTGCATTTTATTAGAGAAAAGATTTTGAATGGGGTCATTAGGACTGAGAAGGTTACTTCTCAGAACCAAGTGGCTGATATTTTTACTAAAGGGCTTGATTCAGATCAACATAATCAGTTGTTATTGAAACTGGGTATGTTTGATTGCTTCCAGGTTTAGATCAAAGGGGGATGTTGAAATCTCAGGTTGGTTGGTGATCTTAACCTGGAAAGGACTAACATTGATGTTGTTTTTGTATTTCTTTGTTAGTGTTTTTATATGTGCAGGTTTTGGTTATTTTGTGAAAGTGTGAGGGTTGGATGTATCATTTCTGGATGTCGGTTTATGTGGAGTATAAAAGCTTTTGTGGTTGGGAGGAGCAGGGAAGAGAAAATAACCCGATCATTTTTTCTTCTCTATGATTTTTCATTTTCTCTCATTCTTATCTCATTCATTATTCAAAGTCTGTAATTGCTGTGAGATTAATCAATATTGTGAGTTTATATTGTAAAACTATTATCAAGTTAGATAATAGAATCACAACAAATTAGCTGTGGTGATTATTTGGTTTGATGATCGGTGAAGTGTGTTCTGATTGTTTTGTGATTGTGTTAATTGAGATTAACACTTGTGGTAAATCGTTTGTGATTATGTTTTTCTTCATCCATCAAGGTTATAAAAAGGGTATTTCTAGTTTATTATTTTAACGGCGAATATTATTAAACTAATAAAAAAAGTAGAATAAGCATTACAAAGAGGAGGATAGTTATTGATAGGGATGAACTCGGCCATTTATGTTTAGCACATATATGTTAATTTAATTTATAATGTACATAGATAATTAATCATAATAAAATCTAACTTTAAACTCCTTAAAAAGCAAACAATAAATTATTCTACGAACAAAAGTATCAGTAAATAATAAATAATGATGATATTTCAAATATATTGAATTATGTATCAGTCCACACTATGGAAAACAATAGTGATCGATAATCCATTTTATACTAACTAAGCACGCCGCTAAAAATACTTACTTCAAAACACAAACCGGACATTCTCAAAGATAAGTTAACTACGACTATTAGGTAATCAACGTGGATTTATTTATGCAATTTTCAAACTTACAACTACTAAAGTCTAAACTATATTAATTTGGGTTTAATTAATGACCATGTTATTTTTAACAATTAAACGTGTATAATCATAAATAAATCTATATGAAAAGTGCTTTATAATAATTTATATATTCACCTCTTCATAGATATGAGAAATGGTGCACTTATAAAATTTCTACATTTAAATTGTATCAACGTGACATAATACAGAGTAATAACGTTTAATATTTTTTACTTCGTTGCGTAATGTTATATTATTTTTTATAATACATTTGTATTTAGGCATCTTTAATGGAATTAATGCGTTTTTGACAATAAAGAATAAGTATTTCAAATTTTGTTAATAAGGTTGCTATAATTGGAATCCTTATATCAAAGCATTTTTTTTATTAGCTTGTGTATGTTGTTATTGAATAATAAAAAGCTTGAAAATGGTTTCAATTAAGTTATCAAAGAGTATCATTTACCTCAAAATATCTCTACCATTTGAGTTTTGAAAGTTCTCAAAGAGTATCATTTACCTCAAAATATCTCTACCATTTGAGTTAGGGATGTTTAAAATAATCCGAAACCGGAAAACCGAGTCGAAAACCGGTTGAATCGAACTGATTTTCGGTTAATCGAACCGATATTTTTCCGTTTTTCAGTTTCGATTAACCGAACCAAATATTTTTCGATTTTTCAACTTCGGTTCATGATTTTGAGATAAAAGTGATAAACGGTTAACCGAAAAAAAAAACTGAAAAGTTTATATATACCTTATATATATATATATATATATATATATATATTAAATTTATATATTAATATTTACAATTTTATTTTGATAAAATCATTTATATTTCATTTCACTCATCTTAATGTAATTTACTAACTCAATTTTCATAACTATTACTACTTAGTTCTAATTATATTCGAACGATTTACATACGTATAACATAAATACACAATTATATATAGTAAAATTGATATCGTTTGAAACTTTTATTGTCGAAATATTTTAAAATAGTGAACACTTAATAATTAATGTATATTTGTGTGTTATTAGTTACTTTTTAAATAAATTCTAAGTAATAAACGGTTAATTTAGTTAATCGATTAACCGATTACCGGTTAACCGAATTTTTCAATTTCGGTTTAGGTTCAAAAATATGTCAAACCGGGAATCCGGTTAACCGAGTTGTAACACCCTCAAATTTCGAGTTGCGGAAGCGGTCGGGTCGGGTGTTACCAAATCAAATATCACAAGAACAAAGGTACATAATGAACGACTCTAAATGAGACGTTTAAAAATAGTTATACATTTCCAAAATAAAAGTGTATACAAGTTGCGAGTTCGCAATATAATTTCAATACATAATTTGTAATACAAAAGTTATGCAAAGAAATTCGGGTATTTGAAAACATGCGACTCGAGCTAGCATATCTTGTAGCAATCCTAATCCTACTGGGCACCTGAGAACACATGCTAAAACGAGTCATCTATAAAGCTGGTAAGTTCATATGATTATTAGTTGAAAACATAAAGTATAAACCTTGTATGTTTTTAGAAAATGATTCAAAACCCACGATTTTGAATGTTTTGTTATATCGTTGTAATATCAATGTGTATACATTTAACGAGGTATCTCATACCTAAGTGACTGTGGTGTGTACCTAAGTACATAGAGGAAGTGGCATACCATGC
Organism: Pseudognaphalium luteoalbum; assembly: GCA_963422505.1. Lineage (NCBI taxonomy): Eukaryota > Viridiplantae > Streptophyta > Magnoliopsida > Asterales > Asteraceae > Pseudognaphalium > Pseudognaphalium luteoalbum. Next base: position 116,509,301 of record OY730194.1, on the reverse strand, counting down.
CTAGATACCTATCAGGTATAAGTGTGCCTACAGACGTGAGTCACTACATGTCTAAGTACTATCGAGTAAGTGTATGACCGGGTCATATCGAGGGTGTGGCAATCCATGTGGAGATACCTATCAGGTAGGAGTAAATCGACCCATGTGAGGCAATACATGCCTAAGTACAAATTGAGTAAATGTATGACCACGTCATATGATAACAAGAAATAAACTCGTTTGCCACCTGACATAGTGTGTTGCCTCCAGCAACATATAAGTGTAGTTCCGCAGAACTATAATTGTGTATTTAGCCAAATACTGAATTAATGACCTCGCGTGAAAGCTCACCGATCTGTTAACTAATGCGAATCTCGAGTATAACCTCTCCGATCCTTGAATGAGTGCGGATCACAAGCATAAGCTCGCCCATCCGTGTGTTTGTGATTTGTATCGCTTTACCGCGATATCGTTTGGTGTCCACTTCTTATCGTGGCATCGTTTTGTGCCCACTTGGCATCGACTTGATTGCTCGCAAGCAATGTATGAGAGTCAGCAGTACCACGACATGCCCGATTTGAGTAATTGAGAGCTGACAGTGCTACAACATGTCCGACTAGGGTAATTGAGAGCCGACAGTACCACGACATGCCCGACTATAGTAATTGTGCTTGTATAAGTGTATGTATACCAATATACATATGTAGATTGTAGGTAGCACCAAGTGCTCGAGGTAGAGTACAAGTATGTGTGTGTGTGTGTATATATATATATGTCAATTCACAAACACAAGTAACAGATTATCAGGCAGCGCATGAAAGTAATTTATTGTATCTAAATAGGTATACACAATACTTAGATATAAGGTGTAGCACAGTAAGCCTAGGTATGAATAACTTATCACCTAGTTGTTTGGTAATAGAATAAAGAGCTGTACTAATGTGCGTTACTAACGTATACTCCTACCCTCAGCCTAACAAGTATATTGAGGTCTCGGGAAAATGTTCACTTAAGTACAATTATCATTCTAATACTCATAGAGTGTATTGGCAGTCTTAATTCCTAAAAGGAAGACTAATCCTGTAAAGGTCTAGCTGTCATCCAGTGTAGGTAGAACTAATCAGTTCTAGTTTATTCGATAAGGTTGTCCCGCAATAATACGGTCAAAGTGTAGTGATAACCTAATCAGGTTATAAAATGGTAGTCATTAATTAAGATCTAGTGAAGTACAATTGTAACCTACCTAGGTTAAGTATTGATATTGTTCTACGACAATATGATGGGTGTAATCCTAAGCATTACACATTTCGTATTACATACAGTAAAGTAGATAAGTGTGAATTATAAAAGTTTATTATTATAATTCAAAACAGTAGTTGTGCAGGTGTCTCACCCCGAAAACAGTAAAACAGTTGAAAGAGTGAGGCTATGAACTCACCTGAGGAGTTAGCGATCCTACGATACGCACATCGTCCGATGGGTAACTTCCTAGTGTCCTAAACACATGAGGTTATATGAGAACGAGACAATCAGTTTGTCTAAGCGAGTTGTGTAAGTATTCATTTGTCGTTCAGGTTTGGAAACCGTGTACGGCGGTCTGGGGGCAGCACCCCTAGTAGCGGGGTCCAAGGGGTGGCAACCCCTGGCGGGGTCCAAGGGGCAGAGCCCCTGGCTGGGTAAAAACGCACGTGAAATCCAATTTCAGAGTAAAATCGAGTGACAAAATCTTAGTTTTGACACTTAGTGAAAAACATGTGTTTTTAAGGTTTCGAGTTCTGCGACACAAGGGTTTGTGTCGCTGAAGGGTTCTGCGACACAAGGGTTTATGTCGCCATGTGCGACATCTGCAATTTAATGCGACATAGTGTGTTGTAAATGCGACATAGTGTGTTGTGTCGCTATATGCGACGTTTGGATTTGCTGCGACATAAAGGCTTGCGTCACACCATGCGACATAATTAATTATTGCGACATAACCTGCGACATTGGTTATGTCACAGCACTGTTTTTGGTCCTCTGCGACACAACGATCTGTTCGTGAGATTTTCACCCAAAATCAAGATCTAACCTATTTTCGGGCCAAATCTTGTTGGTATAATGTTAAAACATGATATATTAAGTATTTCTAACTCGAAATACCAAGAAAATAGAGTAATTTCTTATGATTTGGAGGTGGAGACCAAAATGATGATGATGAACTTGATGATGAAGGTGATGAAGATGAAGATGATGATGGTGTTGTTGTTGTTGCCGATATGTTGTTCTTGTTGATTCCGAAAATGATGACGGTTGGTGGTGATATGTATAAACCGAGAGAGAGAGAGAGAGATGGAGGGATATGGATGTGTGTGTGTGTTTTTGTTTGATAAAAATGAAGAAAAAGGGGTGGGGAGGGGGTGTTTGGGCCGGTTTATAGTAGGGAAAAAAGGGAGGGGAGTTTGTCTCACAAATTGTAGTATTTTTAGGTCCGTGTTCGTTTACCCGATCATATAAAAATGTATTATTTTCGATTCTAAGAATTTATTAATATTCTTTCGAAATGTTTTCGAGTGAAAGTATTTTATCAAAATACTATTTTGGAAATTAAAATTTAATAGTTTATTTTCGCGCGGTTTCGGATTACTAAAATGTGTTTTTGACCGGGTGTCACACGAGTCCTCGGTTAACCGTCCATAAACACCTCTAATTTGAATATTGGGTTTTGTTAATGTGTGACTCGTGAGACACATTAAAGTACATTTATTGAACTCGTAATTTTCTTAAATATTAGTATTTGTATTTAAATCTCATTAATCCAATATAATGATTACCACTTTTATAGATATTTTAATTATAAATTATACTCCCTCCGTCCTAAATTGTTTGTCCACCATTCTATTTATGTTTGTCTCAAAATTATTGCTTACTTCCAAAATCAACCAATTAAAATACTTAAAAATTGTAAAGTTGAAATCCTATTGACAGTCAACAGTAATAAATGCACCTTTTTAATCTGTATATTTAAGAAAATTACGAGTTCATTGAATACAATTTTAACACATAATACGAATCACAAGTTAACAAAGCCTTCAAAGTTTCTAAATTCCGTTCCAAAATATCTCGCCCACACATAAAAAGATCTCATCCTCCCCGGTCCCACACCAGACACGCTGTCATCCCTTCTCCATTTGCCACGTGACATACAAAGGTACTCGTGTCAACACACCATTCGCAACTTCCGGTCCCAAAATTCTTACCTACGTCATCATTCTCTACATCCGTAATCCCTCTCTAAACTTTACAACCCCGTTACCAAATGACTAATCTACCCTTCTATAATTACGTGGCATAATATTATTGCTAGCCCATAATCCTCATATTAACGCTTGATTACACTTGATCATGTACAATTCACCCCATCTTAAATACCATAGTCTGTAATATACACACTTCTTTAATTCACCTTATTATATTTACATTTCTCTTTCTAATTCTCCGGCACCGTTCGTAGCTTCCCGGCGATATTTTACGATTAGTAACATAACCGTAGCATAACTTAAGCATGGAGACTACGGATTCATCCACGTCATCACAACAACCGCAACTTCCACCCGGATTCCGGTTTCACCCGACTGATGAAGAGCTCGTTGTTCACTACCTCAAGAAAAAAGTGGCTTCCGTCCCTCTAGCCGTCGCGATCATCGCAGAAGTCGATCTCTATAAGTTTGATCCATGGGAGCTCCCAGGTATTTAATAAGAATTAAGATGTTGTTTACATATTACTTTTGTTAAACATTAGCTACGGAGTATGACAATTATTATTCAAAATATATATATACATTTTTTAAGTGGTTGTAAAAACAAACATTAATAAAAGTATTGGTACTGAAAAAACATATGTAACACATCATTATTTCGTTATCTCTGCTCGTTTAATTAAGTAAAATGATTGACAACGTTTGTAAAACTGACGTTATTAAGAAGTTACAAATGCTCAACTTAACATGAACAGATATATATATGTTAAAAACAATATGATTAGGGTTGTCTAAATTATTGTTGGTATTTTTTAATTATGTGTTGTAGCTAAGGCGGTGTTTGGTGAACATGAGTGGTATTTTTTTAGTCCAAGAGACAGGAAGTATCCGAACGGAGCTAGGCCGAACAGGGCAGCGACATCAGGGTACTGGAAAGCGACTGGAACCGATAAACCAGTGTTAACCGCAGGTGGTACACAGAAAGTTGGAGTGAAGAAAGCTCTAGTTTTCTATGGAGGTAAACCACCAAAAGGTATCAAGACAAATTGGATCATGCATGAGTATCGACTCACTGATCATAAATCATCCATCTGCAAACCTCTTGGTTTTGATCCTTCCAAAAATAAAGGATCTTTAAGGGTAATCATTATATGTTTGATTATATATACTCGTTTTTTTATATATTATATCTAATATCTATGTACTATAAATTAATTATTTATTTGTTTGCACGTGTGTGCTTCATATTAGTTGTCCATAAGAATCTTTCAGTGAAAGAATATATATACTAAAAAGCAAGTTATATTTCTTTAGGGGACAACCTTTTTTAAATATTAATTAAATTTTATTATAAAGCTTATGCACGATTAGTAAAAGAAAGGGTAGTTCATCTCGTGAATTAATTTGCAGTTAGATGATTGGGTTCTATGTCGAATCTATAAAAAGAGTAGTATGCAGAGACCGTTGGATGGTGATGGTGACGTTAGTGATCTCGCGATGAACGGAATTCTAGGATCTTCGTCGCCGTGTAAATCATTATTCAATCATCCAGGGATCATGAAAGGCTGCACAGGGTATAATAGTACTATGATGGGCGATAATGAACCCAACAACAACAACAATATTTTGTTTGCCAGCATATTAAACTCCAACACTGATGATCATAACAACAATCACAACCACGACAACATTGTTTCCACCTCAAATCTCCTTCCACCGAAACGATCTGCCTTACCAGGTAATCAACAAAAACAGTATACATTTCCATGAATAATACTAGTATATGATAGTGTTGTGTTAATAAGATCCCTTATGTACACCGTCTTTCATATAGTTTTAAGCATGTAGAAAATTATGCATGTGATTGATTATTTATGACTTGTGAACCGTGTACCAGGTTTGTTCTGGAATGACGAGGATAATATGGGGAATTCATCATCGTCCACGGGGTACACGAAGATGTATTTAACGGATAGTAACAACGCTGATGGAAGTCCGATGGCTACGCAACAGACGGTGGCCAACACGGAGGAAAACATGGGGTCAATGGGGATGAGTATATTGAGTGGGATGCCACAACTACAACAACAAACAATGATGGTGGCTCCCGGAGAAAACATGTACCGGCAATCGTACCAATTGCCGGACATGAATTGGTACACTTAGATTACTTTTGGGAAGTGGCCGGATTTGAAGTTACATGCATGTGAAAAAAGATGAATTTTTTGTTTAATTTTGGTAAGACAAAATGGTCTACAGTTGGTGTGAATGTGTAGCCGGTTTGGTACCAAATTTAGGTAAGAAGCCATGGATGATGATATATTTGCTTAAACATTGATTAATTTAGCTAGGCTAGATATAGAAGACAACTATGTTGAGAGAGGCAAATAGTTAATTATTGTTATGTGAAAAAACGTATACTTTTTTTCTTTTCTTTTACATTTATATATTGAATAAATGATTTATAAGTTAAGCTTGTTATGATTAGAGCACATACGAAAATGGTTGCAAACATGAAATACATGTCATGTTTTTCTACGTAATTTTATTAATGCATTCCTGTTCTTTATTTTGTGCATGTTTTTCATAGGGACTACAAAAACGCTAAAAGGTGAAAATTACTACACGTACGTTCTCAATGTGTAGGTGATCACATGTGCCTTTATAATCCTAACCATCACCATTACCATATATATTCCATGCATATTTTATTATTATTATTATTATTATTATTATTATTAATTATTATTATTATTATTATTATTATTATTATTATTATATTGAAAATATAAAGGAATACATATATATGTAAACATTTAAAGGCTAGACATGCATGAATAATATTTAGGGTTTTGTTAAAAGAAGATTTTAAGGCTTTCTTTAATAAAATCTTACATGCATAAAATATTGTATATTTAATCAAAATTAAAAGACTAACAAAATTTCAGAAGGAAACATAAAATTTATTATGGTCTTAATTAGTACAAGTTTTTATGCATGTCTTAAATGCATAATGAAAGCCTTAAGGGCTTTTTTTTATCATTTTCCTAATTTTTAACATGATGGTATGTAGGCATGTAGCAATATAATATGTACGAAGTTTTAGCAATATGCGAAAGTACAATGAAGCGCGCTGTGATGCTTGTATGTAGGCATGTATTAACGAGAGAATAATTTTTAACGTGATGATATGTAGGCATGTATTAACTACTCGTTGAAGATAGAAATATATACGTCATTCAAAATGTGTACTCACTTGTATTATTATAAGTTTGTGAATTTCATCCATCTGTTCGTGATTAATTAGGGAAATAACGTTAATGTACGTTCACCTAAATAATCGAAATTTTCAGACTTTAATCAATTCTGATTGCACAAGAATTTTTTTATGTTTGATTGATAAATTTAAATGAAGATGCTGTACGTAGTTATATACGATTACGTACCAACAAATTTCAAGTTAACTTTAAATTAACATATGGTGGTCTTTTCTTCTTCTTAAAAAATTCACATACAATGATATTTGTATATGGTTAATTGCTTACTATATATCTATGCTTAATCACTTTGTTTTTAAAAAAATTAATAACTATCATTTCATTATAATGTGACATGTAGATTGAATAATCGCCATCTATCATTCAATTACTTTAATTAGGTTTATTGAAAAATGAATGATATTTTCATCTTGTTGAATTAATAATAGTAAAAATAAATATAGTAATTTTACCTGTAACTGTATTTCTATTGTACCCCCATACAAACGCTTATCAAATTTTATTTCTATACTACAATCGAAGTTAACATTAGCAAAAGATATATTTAGTAAAATAAATAAAATATAATATCCATATATACATGTCTAATTAACAATATAAAATTGTTTTGATTAAATTTAAATTAAAATGTGTTTGTCTATCTAATCGTTGAGTGACTTCTGGGACCATATAATATATGGGTTGTCATCCAGACGATGGAATCATTATCTTAAAACCACTCAAATTAAAACGCATTCGTTGCATTTATTCCATATTAAGTAAGGTTTCTAATCGACTTTAGTAATCTTTGAAATAATTAATTACTTGATTTGGAATTATTGTAGGGACAACTCTTATATCAATTATCGTACGTATTTTATATTTCTCTCTAGCTTGAATGAGAAATGTTCATAATCCGCTCTAATGAAATATGAGTCTGTGTATTTTAGTATAATACGTGTTCGAATAATCAAATATTACATACGTATACGTATAGAAGTACTTAACCATGAATAAATACGCACTAATATAATCATATGATGTAAAAATGATCGATAATTAACAAAACATGGCCCTTCACTTCATTCCTTTTAAGGATAGTGATTAAGACGCTCTAATTAAAAGCTACTTAAAATTACTGTAGAAGAGAAAATGACTACTCATCTATTTCTTAAAGAGGTTTAAAATTTATTAATTATTAAGTGTTCACATCTATTTTAGGGGGTCGAAGTCTATCAAGATGGTGGTTTTGTGATTAAATTGGAATAAGAAGACTAAACAGCGGGTTTGCGAATATGGAATTAAGATGTATACTACAGTTGAATCTACAAAATCAAAAGTAAATTCGTTTCAAGACGATAAGTCATCAAGTATTAACATGGATGGTCATGTACATTTCTTTTCGATACTTTTGGTCCTGGATCAGTGGCACAATTTGGGCAACGATGCATAATGTCTCTCTTTTCGCCCAAAAAAGAGAGCATAATTTTAAATAATAGCTGAGGCATTTGCGTACAAAACGTATACGTAATGTGTATATATGAGTTTGCGTGGCATTAGAGTGTGTATACGTACGTATGCGCATGAGTGTCTTGTCTTCTATTTTACTTGTTGACATAATTATATTTCTTCGACTGTGATTCTCTCACGTTGAATTCAACATGATATGTCACCTTCATTCATGTGAAATAAACATAGATCCTCGATTTTGATAAGTGTGCGAGCCCCCTACTTTAACAAGTTCCAATGAAGTCCGGATTTTCGAATTAGATGTGTATAGTAGCAAACTCTGAACAAACTTGCTCACAAATAAAAATTAGCATCACGCACATTTTTCTGATAACTTGTGCAAAGATAATAAGATGTGTGGTTTAATTAGTAGTTATGTACCACAGCTCTGATCATTAAGACGGCCAAGGGCCCAAAGCCCAAACATACAGCCCATCGTGAAGGGCCCATTTTATTATGAACTATCAATGACTATGCGCTCTTCTCAAATCTCAACTAAACTAACGGTATGGAGTTAAATGACACTTAAGAAATTACTATATAATTACTCTTGAATTACTATGAATAACTGATGCTCAAGTAACATCTCCGCGGTTTACGTTGTGACTTGTGATTAACTGATTATCAGTCAAGAACATATCTGCGTTACCTAGTTATGTATGTTCTTTATCATTACGTACCTTAAATAGAGTTTCATATGAAACCACTTCGTTTTATATTACTAGTCGTCTAGTCGATGATGATGTCGACTACTCGTAAAATCCACCAATGAAAGGCCTAGCACACAGCAGTTGAATATCCTGTGTAGTATTCCAACAACCTCTTTCCGTATTTAATTGTCGATTCACTATTTAGATCAACCCTGTCCCTGATTGTTTCGACTTCATCTATAATTCACTCCTGAAAAACAAGAAAATATCGTTAATAAGAGTTGACATGGCATGAATGCATGATGCACTTTAAAAACATTGTTCAGAGAGAATGGTTCACTTTTTGAACATTTTAATTGGATTTTATTGCAAAATTGCAACCAACTTTCTTAGAAACATGCAAAAGCAACACTGTATAAGATTTTAGACCAAATAATGACAACATTTCCAAAACAATAAGTTTCCCCTAACAAACATCTGACACTGATGTCCCAAAGGTTACTCACTCAAAGAAGCCACTTTGAAATTAGCATACCTCGGGTGGGCCTAGTGTTGAACTCAAATCCGGGTTCGTAGGTGTCTCGGAGATCCTTGCCTCTGATTTCTCGTTTGACAAACTATAGAAAATAAAGCACATTAATAGTGATGAAAATCAATAAAAAAAGTTCATAAGATGACACTGGTAGCTCAATACAAAGGACTCATAAGAGGCTAATAATCTACATTTACAGCACATACATTTGGGGAACGAGCTACTGTTGACCAAATGGATAGATCGTGCACATTAGGTAATGGGTCAATATAAATAATTTATGATACCCGCCGAAACAGTCAAACAGGTCGGGTTGATCAAAGATGTTTGATAGAAAAAATAGTGGGTCATCTATAATGATCAAAAATATAATTATATAATTTCAACAAATAGTAGGTTGTAATGTTGTATGTATTAAGAACGCACTTTGGCGGACTTCTAACCCATTTGTCCTGTTAATCACATCTGAGCATCCGACCAAATTTCTTTTAGCCAATTTTTATTGCTATATTATAAAAATAAAGCATAACCTAAACCAACCCATCCATTAGAGCTCGCCAGTATGGGTCGAATTGTCACCTCCATTTTAATCATTATGGATAAAAGAAGATACATACGTTGAGAGTATCGTCACCCATATGAGCTCTACGCAATCAACCCATAAAAGCCTTTGTTCTATAGGTACCACACCATATGTAATAACATGAGCAAATGGCCAAAGCTTCCAACCGGCCTAATAACAAGTTGCAACAACATGAGTCTTTAAACTGGAATAAATGCAAACATGAAAGATAAACTAATCAATGACATCCAGTACCTTCAAATAAGTCACTGTAAATGCTCAAATTCAGGTTAAAAGAATCAAGGTTTTGAAGAATACAATCTGTTTTGGATTCATGCAACTACAATGGTACTTTAAAGTCTAGAACAATTGGTTCAAATTTCAATACTAAAGAAGGTTTATATACCGTTAACATAGGCCAAAACGCGGTCTTTAGTTCACTAAAAATAGTAAATAAGGATTCAAAACGCAGAAGTCCCAGAACAACATAGTAAATGCTATTCCACACCGCTGCCCAAACTGTTTGATCAAAGGCTACTTTCACAAGAACCGCCCACCAGTCTTCGAATGGGAAAAGGGCCTGAAAGAAATAACACTTCAAATTCACTAATTACATATACATTATAAAAATGATGAACAACTAACACATTTAGATAATTACCTCACATATATAATAATAGTAATGAGAGAGTGATCCATGTAGAGCAAAGCCAACTAGGCCAGACCTAAACATGCGAGTTCGGTCAAATTCCAAGAGCGGTTTTCCTTCACAACACTGCATATACATTGCTTCAATTCTTAGTGTTTCAAGTGGATGATAAGTTGCATTAAGCACTTTTGTAATTTTACAGTCATCAAAAGAGAAATCTATCCAATAGTTGATGAGAGTTGTAATTCAAGATAATTCATCCCTTACACAGGAGCTAGACAAACGTTTCATTTCTAGCCTATATTCCGACTTGAGGTGTTCATGTTTATAATTAATAATGTGAAGTATGGTTGCTCTTATAGAATAAGCGACCACACATGGCACGTACTATCATATGAGTTGTTTACTAAAAAGTCAAAAACTGACTAACCTGTGCAATCCAATCGCCTATTGAATAAACTACCCCACTTATCATCATCTTTGCCAAGACAGGGTGTTCTTTTAGAGCCTCTTCGTAAGCACTCCAATTGTGTTGGGGTGCATATCTCAGTATCTCATATATTGTCCAACCCTATAAAAGAAAGAAACAAACTTTCAACAACATAACAAATGATAACGCCAATCACAACAATTACCCTCTTTTATCTTTTCTCTGTGAACAGCTACACCAATCTTTTTGGTAAAATCTACTCAACATTCATGATATTAAATTATTCAGATATTGATAATGATCCTTCAACTTCAAACTACATAAGTCGAAAGCAATGACTTTATTAAGGAATTAATAATAATCCTTCAACTTCAAACTTTTTAAGAGAAAAAGCTACAAAGACCCAAAAGAAATAACTTTATCATGAAACTAAAAAGATTAAGTACAAGAAAAGCAAAAAACAAGAACCCTAATCATGATTAAAATTATTTCATCCATGGAAAGTTAATCTGCATTTTCTTAATGTTATTTGCTTTTTAGATAGGTGTAGGGGGCATATACAACTGAATTGTTTTAATGCTTTATAGTACATAGTAAGGAAGTACAGATAGAAAACTTTAAAAACTTTATAGCACTTATCAAAATGAAGACCCAGATCTTCAATGCAAATTAGCAATTAGAGATACATCAAAACAAACAAGCAAGAAAACGAAGTTCTAAAAGCTATACTGGCTTTGTCCCCAATCAAATGAGACCAATTAGCATTTTTCAAGAAATTGAAGATCAGAATGAAAAGGATTATGTAAAGTAGATGTACAAAAACTGTATACATATAAAAAGAATCATACATATTGAGGAAACTTACATGCCAATAATCATGATCAATTGTGAGCAACTTGGTGATAGCAAAAGTACCAGCAGCAAGAACAATAGATGCATTAATACCTCTATCAATCAGCTTATCAAAAGACAACCTCCCATCATCATCATCACCACCAATCAAATGACCTTTTTGCCCTTCAACTTCCCTCTCAATTTCACTAACCAAAACACCACTTTGGTGATCTGTACAATCATCGTTTTTCATTGGTATCAAATTGTGCTCCTTAGCCACCGCCCTAACAGCGCCGGCGACATGATTTTTATTGGTGGAAAATTGAGGTGCTTGTGATGTGGGTGTAAAAAATTTGACATTTTTAACAGGCTTACACTGAGAAAAGAAGGTGGGGTTAACTGAACCGGCAGCCATGGTCGGCCGGAGAGACGTGATTTCTTGATTCCCCGGCGAAAGAAATAATAATTCCGGCGAGTAGTGTTTAATATATTACCGTGTTTCGTGAATGATGTGGAAGAGTTTGACTTGAGTTGATTAAAAGTGTTAGATGAGTATGGTGCACTGGACTAAAACGTGGCATGATGACAGAGGGTAGTTTTATATTTTACTTTTGGGGTTGCCACCAATCATTGGTGTTGGTTATTTTAAAGTAATGGCTTTGGCCACGGGTATGGCGGGATAATTTTGATTTAATTATACTTTTATCTGAATATATACACAATTAACAAAAATCGAGATATCATTACTATCGGTCATCTTAAATCCTGTATCCACCACCTGACTTGAAGTAAAACAGAACTCGAGAAATTATGTGAACATGTCATTAAATATTTCAATAAAGGATGTTGCTCCTGGCAACCACCGAAGAGAATACATACATAAAAAATTGAACATCAACTCTTTAATCAATGTGAAAAATCTCTTTTGTCAATAGTCTGGATCTACCGAGATCAAATTTACACGATTTGATTATGTTCCAATTAGTTTCGCATGCAATGCTCTTGAAACTTGCAATTATAACCTGCATAAAGATGAGGTCAAAATAACTTGAAGATGATTGTAAATGTAAAATGATTAGGCATATTAGAAAAAAGTACATTACTTTTCTGCCGGTAATACAAGGTTATCTTGACCTTCCACAAGCTTTGCAGAAAGGACCACATCGCCAGTCTTGATCTGAGGGAGAATATCTCTTCCAACAGTTGTGTATCTAAGCATTTTTGGGGAGGGGGTTCAAAAGATATCAATGTGAAGACAATGAAACGGATTGACTAGAGATCGCGAGACTCGCAAGTCGGGTTACAGGGGTAATCTTTTTTGGCATGAGTCAAAACAGGCCGGTAGGGTGGGTTGACATAAACCACTTTTCATCCACAAAATTCAAGATAAATATACTAACTAGTGCGCCATACATGATTACAAACGTTATCATGTTTCAATAATTATACAACTTTTAAAATAAACTGATATAGGAGATTTTTTGCATTCAAAATGCACCTTGGAACACTTTCAATCGTTTGACCCATTCCCTTTCAATCTATTTCTTTTACCTATTTGACCTTAGAGTTAAGCGATCCAAAAGAAAATTGGTCAAAATTGCCATCTTCAAAAGTTTAAAGTGCAAAGAGTTTCGAAAACATACCCAAATACAGAAAACTGGCCCTCGTCAAAAGATAACCCTCCTAAGCCAGACTGTTGATGCATAACCATGTATTAGTCAACTTCTTGGTGTGGACATAAACTCGAATTCCTTTATTTTTGTTTTTCGTTAGCAGATTGGTTATTCTCAAAATAAAATAAAAAATAGAACTATGACGCTCTGTTCTGAATGATGAACTATAATTGTACCAAAGTAACGGTCACTGAAAGCGTGATAGATGATGCTACTCACATAGCTTTTATCATAGAGATAAAAGAAGAACTGATTTGGTGATGAGTATTCCTCAGAGACATCATCATGAGCCATAGCAACTGCACCATAAACTGATAATGGAAGCACAGGCAGCTCTCCGTCCTTCAATTTGGAAAACGTGTAACGTTGAAAAACATAATTTTATATTATATGGCAACGTGAAAACATTAGTATTAAAAGATGCATTGACCAGTTGACCATAATCGAACTAACCTGTATGCTTAAAGTTGTTTTATAAAGTGGCTCAAACTGTCCAGATGGCATTATCTCTAGAGGAACTCTATAGCCTATGCTCTTGTCAATCCCATTGTCTGAGAGAATCGCTTGGTCAGTGCATTTGAGCTTCATCCCATCATACGCCCCGTCAACTACCTGACAGTTCATTCAGCGTTTTTGTTCTAATAGTCTAGATAAAAATTTGTAGTTCTCATTTTATTTGAAGGATGATGTAAACTTCACTACCTTACCAGTTTTGCAACGTTTCCTGCGGTCAGTGGTGCTGAATATCCATCCAAAACAACCTGTTAATATGGTTAATGTCAGTTGAAGCGACAAACCAGTATTTGCAGAACATGGACAAATTACTGAAAACTCATTGTGGAAGAATTTATCCAAAAATTAAAGAAAGTAAGTTATTTTATGCATAACCCGCATATGTTCTTGATCCACTAGAATCAAACATTTTACAGACATGCGGTAAGACTTAGCATACCTGGATTGTAGCAGCTTTTCTTGGTACACCACCAGATTGTGGAGTAAACATTGAACCATCTCCTTTTTCAATCATTAATTCAACAACCGCTCTTCCTGTGAGCCTAAAAAACTCAGCAAACCTCTGTCACCAACCAGAAGAATCAGAAAGTTCTGTTTCCTAATATAAATATATAGCAGTTTTGTCTATTATGCGTTGCTTTTCCTTGTAGTGGAAAGAAATATAATCCCATTCGAAGATACAGATTCACAAGATAGAGACGTAGGTGAAAGTTTACCTAGGACAGTTTGTATATTGTGCAGGCAGCAAAAAAGAGAGCCCAGGAGCCTATCAAGAACAAATAGTGCCAATCATATATAAAAGCTTAATCTGGTGCATAAAATCCAACATTAACTTCAAAATAACACAAGTTTATGGGTGCGACTTGGGAGACCTATGTGGTCCAGTGGGTATGCACACGCATGCTCACCAAATAAACAAGATATATATTCTAATTCTATTATGTAAAAGAAATAAACTTACACTTGGTGCATACCAAAGAAACAATTAGTTATAGTAATGCATCTCCAGGTTCTAAGTTAATAAAACTTTAAGTTTCAAAGTACATGAAAATAATAGTAAACCCAACACGAGCAAATTTTAATACTTTTGCATAATGCAGTCTGTTTCACTCGCAATGTACCTGTAGCAGCTCTAACTGCGCAATAGAATCCAGTGAAGAAGCAAGAGCTACTGATACTCTATCTGGATCCTTGTCCTTTATATATCCAAGTAGTGTCTGCAATTCCCCCTGCAAGCCCAAAAACATCGTTCTTGAACCCAACTACTGGAGTGATTTTACTTTCATACAAAATTAATTTCAAAAAGGTGAGAAAATGTATAACTCGTGTCTATCGACACACAAGTTAGTATCACCATATGTAAAGCATAAAAAAGTCCGCAACATACTTGTAGAAGCTAAATAAATATCTTACAAGGTACCTTGCCATCAGTAAGAGACGCATAAATTTCCAACCCTTTTTCCTTCTGATCAGCTGGTAAGCTTGCCAAAATAGATTCCTTTTCATCCACGGCAATCTAATAAAGTAATATGAATTAGGTAGAAGATATAATTAAGACAACCTACACTATTTTGGTGCCTCAAGGTAAATAAATTACCTTTAGAGCTTTTTTTACATTACTCTCCATCGTTCCATAAGGTTTTCGCTGAGGAATCCTTAGCAAATATGACAGTTCCTCCAGAGAATTCTACAAGCAAGCAAAAAGACGATGTCAACATAAGACATATTAAAAGTGGATAAAATGGATAAACGGTGACTGTTTGATGGACCTGTATATTTTTCATGTTTGTATTTGCAGGGATGGCTTTTCGCAAGGCTAATTCTCCAGTTCTAGGAACCTTCGTGTCTGGTGAGTATAGAACTGCTTCGGCAGGTGGAAGAAATGACACGTCCCATCCAGGCAAAGGAACCGGAGACGTGAGCTGAATAATAACAAGAATGACAGATATTGTAGCCCCTACTCTCATAATTGCACGCTCTAAAACTGGCATATATACTTCTGTGACGGTGTTTTGGTGGTCTGAACATCCCTACACGACAAATATCATTTGTAAAATTCGAACTACCAGAAGCAACACAAATGCATATAATTCCACTAAAACATGAATATATATATATATCTCTGTGTGTGTGTGTGTGTGTGTGTGTGATCAAACTGTCAAGCAAAACATGGAAAATTACATAGTTTAGCACTTTCACACCCAATTTCAATCAATTTAACGATCACCTGATGACACACTTTTCAACCATGGACCATCCAGAAATAGATCAAGCAAGTATACAATAATACTGATTTACCCCTGATTCCGCGTAAGTGCCCATTTTGCATAGAGGGGGAATCTGGCATACAAGTGACATTTACAATTGAAGCATGAAACCTGATTATTCCTAACAATGTTTGCCCTAATTGCTGATCCAGTTCACAAAACCGAAACTAAACTTTCCCTAATTACTAATCCAGTTCACTAAAACGAAACATAAATTCATATAATAATAAACATAATTATGATTATTATAATTGGTACTAACCGCTGATTGGTTCAATTTTGAGAAAATGCAGCTAATAAGCTTTGGTTGAAGTGATTTAGGTGGACTTTTGTTGAGCAGAAACAAGGAGCGTGGTGATATACAATACCGTCTAGAAACAGAGGGGCTGATTGAGAGATTGGTCGAAACTTTAGGGGAGATTAGAGGAGAAAATGATAAAGAGACCGCCATGGACAAATTGTTGCAGGTTTTTGGCGGGTCTCGTTGGTTATCAGCATCCAAAATCCTATCTATTTCAGTTAGGAAGATAGCTACATTAAGGACACGTCATCAACACTCCTGAACTTTTACATATATTACATCTTTAGTCCTTCCAATGATAATTAACATCAACAATTAACAACAACAACAACAATAATAATAATAATAATAATAATAATAATAATAATAATAATAATAATAATGGTGAAGCGCTAACTTTCGCTAGGTGTTAATTTTCACCTTCTATTTTGATAAATTCACCACAAATACACATTAAAAGTTTGTATTGTACATACATATAATGCTAATGGAATAAAATTTTATGAAGATTTTATTTTAAGATTTAGCTAATGAAAGCCCTTAAGACTTTAATTAAGACTTTTGAACATGCATTAAAACTTGTACAATAACCATAATTAACTATTTATGTACCATTGACTTTATTTTGACCCTTTGAATTTTGATAAATGTACATTCTTTATGCATATCTAAGAGTCTTAATAAAAGCCCTTTAGATTCTAATTACATTGACAGATTTTAATTCCTTCCAAAATATTCTGCGAAATAAAGGAACCCGAGATTTTGATAGAAAGAAAAGAAGAGAAGAGAATATAAAACAGTAGAAAAGAAAAGAAGATGGAAAACACTTTTGCGTTTCTGAGTTGAAAAGAAAAGAAAATAAATTGAAAGGTTTTGTGTTCCCGAGTTAGAGAGAAATGAAAAGAAGTGACATAATATAATTTTAATACTCTTCTCTCCTTCCAAATATTCTCAATTTTGAAGATAAAGTTTAGAGAGAAAAGATGTCTCTCATTCCATTTCTCTTATCTTCTTTCCAAATAAAAAACTCGGAAACACACTTTGATTTCTATTCTTCCCACTTCTCTCCTATTCTCTCAAAAATACAACCCGGAACCAGGCCGCAGGGTTTACATTAGCAAAACTCTTTATTTTAAAGAAAACATTTAAAATGTTATGATGGTATGGGAAATTACGTAAGGAAAAAAAGAGGTAAAACCTTTAGAAAATAACTTGTTACCTTTGACTTTTGAGTGAGTTTTACCATGAAACTGAAGTTGATGATACAAGAATACCTAACCAACGTAGAGGCGAGATCCACATTCCACCTAATGAAATCAATCAAGACGAAACATGAGATCAGATGATGAATCCCGACCATGACGGAAATATAAGCCGATCAAATCGCCATACACACTCACTCACTCTTCACACTTCAAAACAAGGGTTTTAATTTGACACTTCACAGACTCCAATTTCAACCATCTCTCTTTTCTTACCTTTTTCATTTAAATCTAAAATAAATAAATATAAAACAAAAAAAAAGTTTTAATTCACACATGATTGCGGCAGATCGATCACTTACATGGCGAATTTCTTAGCTCAGTTTCTGTCAATCAAGAATTCTTGTGAACGCCTCGTTATTGCTGGTATTTATCATTTATTTTATTTTATTTTTTGCTATTTCTTGCCCTAATTTTATGTTTCAATAATGTTATCAAGTAGTATGTATAATTAATCAGATCAAATACCTCCATTTCATATATGGAAAATGTAAAACCTGCTATAACCTCAATCGTATACTTCAAGTGAAATTGGATGAACTTGAATTTCACTTTGATTGTTTTAGGTTTTTTATTAAAAAGTTGCCAAATTTTCATCTTTTTGGTGAAAAATAATTTGGGGTTTTTTCTCACCCAATTGATACACAGAAATATTTGCTTTAGTTTTGGTTGTTTAAGTTTCTGAGTTTTTCATTGCTTGGTACACCTATTTTTGTGCAGTCGAATTTTTTTTGCATGTAATCTTGATATAGATCTTGTTAACATCCTGCACCAACATGATTCTCATTATCTAGAAAGTTTAGTGTAATAAAGTCGAAAAATTTAATTGCTTGATGTCGAAGTGTAGTTATTTTTTTGGAACAGAGAGAGTTTATTGTTATACTTCAACATATGGTGTACGGACTTCTTGTTTAACTGATTTAGCTTGAAGAGTTATAGATACATTGTATTTGTTCTATCTTTTAACAGCTGATTCACAATCGTCACTGCGGTCTTCCTATGTTAACATCATAATGAGTTTATCATAATAAGCAAAACACATACCACCCTTGCCGGCATTTCAACTTTCTGAAGAAAATTATTACCTTCATGGAAAACAAATAGAAATTGATCTGAATAAATACTCTGATAACAGATTTAATCAGTTACACAAAACGATAAATCAAAGGTGTCAAACCACAAAAGTTTCTGTTAGAAATTATAACAGGATGGTATCAATTTGCTCTCAAGTAAACTATGCTTCGACTCTGATTTGTCAAACTGAGACGCAGTCTTGTTGGATCCATGGATAATAAACCGTACTGTAATAATTCAAATGTTATGACTTACTGATGGCTCCTAAAATCATTATACTTTCCACTCATATGTCTGAGTGTCGGAAGCTTAAAGTTTCAAAATTTATGGATTGCAGTTGAAGATGTAAGTGATTTGTGGCCCCTTATTAAGAAAGGATTTGAGGAGCGGCTTCCGTTCAGGAAAGCTACATTGAACAACAAAACCCGTAATCCTGTATCCGTGGATAATCTACCAGCCGAGTTTATATTGACAACAGATGCAAGGCTCCGCAGTAGGTTCCCGCAGGAGCAATTACTATTTTCTTTCCGAGAACCGTATGCAACTGTGGTTCTTGTAACTTGTGAGGTGACTAATATAACATATGTTCCGTAGTTAAAATTTCCAGTACTATTTTAAGGCTTACAAGTCAAAACCGTGGATTAAGCTACATAATATCTTTAATGCACCTATATCGTTTGTGTTTCAACAGGATCTGGACGAGTTCAAGACAATCCTAAAACCACGTCTAAAATTGATTGTGCAAAATGATGAGCGAGAGTGGTTCATTGTCTTTGTGTCCAAGGCTCCACCCCACAATGACCAAGCAACCAAGATGGCAAAAAAAGTTTATGCCAGACTTGAAGTTGATTTTAGCTCAAAGAAGCGAGAACGGTATTATAAAATAATAAAATATCCTGTATTTATTGCTGACTTTTTTTGTTACACCAGAAAAATCTTACACCCATCATCTTGGGCATAAAGGTGTAACATAGGGTAAATTTTCCTTGTTGCAGGTGCTGCAAATTGGATATACATGGACCTGAAGCTACTTTCTGGGAAGATTTGGAATCTAAAATCACAGAGTGTGTTAGAAACACTCTCGATAGGCGTATCCAGTTCTATGAGGAGGAAATTCGTAAGCTCAGTGAACAACGTTTCAAGCCAGTTTGGAGCTTCTGTAACTTTTTCATTCTGAAGGTTCCCAAACTCTTTATGTTGTTTAGGTTTTATATTTGTTGATCATTGCAACACTGTTTGAACAATTTATTTATGTTAGCATTCTTTAATATATGTAATTTTGTTTATCTTTCTCTGTCCAAATTCTGAACTTTTAACTTAATCATAGTTTGAATAGTCTTCTAATTTGAGAAAGCTTAGAGGATAGCCAGATAGTTATTGATCTCAAATACTGTTTGAACAATTTATTGCTCTCAAGTCTAAGAAAACTTCAATGCCCACTGTATTTCATCGTAATGTCTCTGCCTCTCTGGTTAGAAGTTTGATTGTTAAGAATGCTATTGGATTCTCTAAGTTGTTTTGTGTCAATGTAGGAAAGCTTGGCCTTCATGTTTGAGATGGCTCATCTTCATGAGGACTCGCTACGGGAATATGATGAATTAGAGCTCTGCTACTTGGAAACAGGTGTGAACGATTGTATTTTAGTATATCTGCCACTCGACTCGTCTTATAGTTTCTATTTGTGGAACTCGTTTATTCATTCTATGCTAACTCTTATAACAATTTGGCCTTATGAGATCAAGTACTTTGTGTGCAAACAGTTAACATTGCAGGCAAACAAAGGGACTTTGGAGGAATGGAACATGGAGATGATCAGGCTGCACTATTAAACCCCGGGAAGAAACCACTGACACAAATTGTACAAGATGATTCTTTTAGGGAGTTTGAATTTCGACAATATTTATTTGCTTGTCAAGCCAAGGTAAGCTACATCTATTGCTTTACCTCGTAATTAGGTTTAATCTTACGAGTGGTTGTAATTCAAGATCTGATGGAATCATTCTTACAAATTACAATTCTTCGACTGAAACCTTTTGCAGCTATTGTTCAAGCTAAACCGTCCATTTGAGGTTGCATCAAGGGGGTTTTCATTTGTAATTAGCTTCTCAAAAGCATTGGCCCTTCATGAGGTATGACTATCACTTAAGTGTCCATTTTCTGTGGTATTTGGTAATAGTGTTGATTATAAGAGTCGTTTGTAATCTCAAACTGATCACTTAGTATTTTTTCTGATTATATTTCTTGCCTGTTGTATGTGGTTTCTACAACAGAGCTTTTTACCCTTCTGTATACGGGAAGTCTGGATTATAACATCTTGCTTGGATTTAGCCAATGCTACAGCTGCTCATTACAGTAATGGATTTGTGGCACCAGAGATAGATAAAGAATATTATCGAGTACGTGGGGAACTATATTCTCTATGCCGAGCTAAGGTGAGACGTTACAACACCACATAATCAGTTAGTATTATTATTGTTTATTAATGAAATGAATAGCTAAAATATACACCATCATAGGAAATCTATATTTGGCATTCATTTATCTAGGTTTTGTATATTATGCATGTTTATTAATTTTTAACTGTTGAAAGCATTGATGCAAATGGCAGCTCATGAGGCTTGCATATTTACTTGGTTATGGTTCTGCTATAGAAAGAAGTCCTGTTAACAGGTAGGCACTCGAGTTTAATAAATGTCATATGTAATGATTTCAATTTAGCTCTCCATTGCCTAAAACAGTACGTTTTTTTCTTCTTCCATGTACAGTGCTTCACTTAGCATGCTACCTTGGCCTAAACCTGCAATCTGGCCTTCTGTTCCCTCTGATGCTTCATCTGAAGTTCTTGCTAAAGAAAAGGTATTTATCTATATCTTATACTGTGTTTCCGTCAAGAATAAAATATGCATAAAAGACAAACTTTTCTGGAATTATATGATATATGATAGGTGATGCTTCAAGATACACCAAGGGTCAAACATTTTGGTATTCTGAGAAAGCCACTCCCTCTTGAGCCAAATTTTCTTTTGCGAGAAGCCAATCGCCGAAGAGCTTCTCTTTCTGTTGGAAATATGTCTGAAATGCTTGATGGGCGCTCCGCTTTCATGGATGGGTATGGAAAATTATAGCGCTACACTTTTATCCGCTTTTATTGTTATTTTTTTATGTGTGTCATAATACCACTCTGATCCACTTGTTCTATGCTGCCAGCTCAGGTTCATATGCTGCTATGTCACGAACCAATTCTACACCGGGAAACTTCGAGAGCTCAATTGATCGCCCTATGAAACTTGCTGAAATCTTTGTTGCTGCTGAATATGCTCTCCAGAAAACAATTTCTGATTCTGGTTTGTGGACATCATTGTCATCTTTAGATAAATTTGAGGTATATGTTTCACACTGACATTCTATCATCCAACTTGATACATGTTTATCTCACATCGATGTTTGTGTTTTCGTCAGCAAAAATACCTAGAACTGTCTAAAGCTGCTGCTGAAAATTATCATCATTCGTGGTGGAAAAGACATGGGGTTGTTCTTGATGGCGAAATAGCCGCTGTTTGCTTCAAGCATGGTAACTATGATTTAGCTGCCAAGTCATACGAGAAGGTTTGTGCTCTTTATTCCGGTGAAGGATGGGAGGATTTATTGGCCGACGTGCTTCCCAATTTAGCCGAGTGCCAAAAGATACTTAACGATCAAGCTGGCTACTTATCATCTTGTGTGAGATTACTCTCTCTTGATAAGGGACTGTTCTTATTGAAAGAACGTCAAGCTTTTCAATCAGAAGTTGTTCGTCTTGCACATGGTGAGATGGAACATCCTGTGCCTTTAGATGTCTCCTCACTAATTACGTTTTCTGGCACTTCTGGACCACCGTTGGAGCTTTGTGATGGGGATCCCGGAATCTTGTCTGTAACTTTGTGGAGCGGTTTTCCTGATGACATAACTCTCGAATCTCTCAGTCTCACTTTGGCCGCTACCAGCAATGCCGATGAAGGTGTTAAGGTAATTTACTGTTTTTATTTCTTTGTTTATTGTTTGCTCGAACTCATATGCAGTATGCACTTTAAAACTTGAATTAAGCTATTTCTTATAATATCTAGGCAATCAGGAGCTCTGGTGCTACAGTACTGAACCCTGGTAGAAATACAATTACACTTTCGTTGCCCCCTCAGAAAACTGGTTCGTATGTCTTGGGCGTTCTTACAGGGCAGATTGGTCATTTACGATTTAGGTCTCATGGGTATGCCAGAGGTGGTCCTGCTGAAAGTGATGATCTTATGAGTTATGAAAAGCCAACTAGACCAATTCTCAAGGTACTTATCCTATTCGTATAGTGCTTGTGGATAAGAATCCCTTAATATTGCCTATTAGTTCAACTGATAATGATGACCACTCTGAAAAGTTGGCATTCATATTTATGGTCTTCTAGTATAATCTGCAGCAAAATCATTTAAGGGGGTGTTTGGATGTGCATTTTGAAATCGCTATTGAATAGTCACAAGCAGATAATCATTTATAATTAAAATGGGCTGTAGGAGATAGTGTTTGGATGTGCTTCAAGCACATTCCTGGTTTGTTTCTATACAGTCACTTTTATGCATCTTTAATATTCAAACCTATTCATGTATCAAGGAAATTAACACATTCACACACATCTTTTAACCTTTTAGCACTTAGAAACCTGATGATTTTAACACTTTATTTCTCATAATGGTATCTGATTTAAGTGTTTTTTTTTTAGTTTTTTTTAATTTTTTTTATTATATGCTAGTTTTGAGTTTTACGTCAAAGTTTTGATTTGATTCGAAATATCTTTTTGTTATGAGAAATTTTAATTTTCATGTGAAATTTTGATTTTATGTGAAATCTTTTATTTTTATGAGAAATTTAAATTTTATGCGAAATGCCAAAATCTTTTATATGAAATTTCTAAGCTGTAATAGGCGAAAATCAGTTCTTTGAGAATTTTGAGAATTCTGGTTATATAAGAAATTACAACATGTAATGACTAAAATGGACATAACTTGAGAATGCTGATATGTTTTGTGAGACAGGTGTAAAATTTTATCGAAGTAGGCTAAAAAGCGGATACTTGATAACTAGTATGAAACTGAATACCCAAAACTGATAATTTCACTCCTAAATAATTAGAGAGTTGAGAACAAACGATGCTCTTATTAACGTCACAAACTGATCATTACGACCAGTTAATGACACAGATACACAAATCCAGCCCCTTGTTCATGTAATGATGTGACTATGTTTTGTTTGTTTGTGACATGTAGGTGTTCAAACCAAGGGCACTTGTTGATCTTGCTGCTGCAGTGTCGTCTGCATTATTAATGAACGAGCCTCAGTGGGTAGGAATAATTGTAAAACCAATAAATTATTCCCTCAAGGGAGCTGTTCTACACATTGATACTGGACCCGGGTTGAGGATTGAAGAATCACATGGCATTGAAATGGAGACATATACAAGTACATCAAGAATTGTTGAGGGTGATAGAAATAATGATTCTATTGTCAAAGAGTTTGCTCAACTAACTTTAAAAGACGGTAGTATAGAGTTGCCAGACTGGGCAAGCAGTATTATGAGTGTGTTATGGGTTCCTGTTCGTGCCATAAATGAAGGACTGGCAAGAGGAACATCTGCAGGTTTTACTTCTATGTTATTACTATCATTATTATTAATTATTATTAATGTTGTGTATATTTTTTTAAAATAATACACACCTAATTATCCATTGATTTTTTGTAGGGACGGTTTCGTCCGAAAGACCGAGTGTTGTGGATGGATTGAGGACCGTAGCTCTAAAACTTGAATTTGGAGTATCGCACAATCAGACATTCGAAAGGACTATAGCTGTTCATTTCACCAACCCGTTCCATGTCAGCACACGTGTAGCAGATAAGTGCAGTGATGGCACCGTGCTTCTGCAGGTAACTGATTAGTAGATCATGGTCGTAAGAGTTTTACCTGTTTTCAAATATATGAATGGTAATAATATTAATTCTGGGTATCAACATATCTAGGTCATAATGCACTCGCAAGTGAAGGCATGCTTAACCGTTCATGATGCTTGGCTAGATCTACAAGACGGTTTTGCTCATGCTGGTCGAGGTGATGGGAGACCAACACCTGCCTTCTTTCCCCTTGTTGTTCCTGCAGCTTCTAAAGCTGGAATCTTATTTAGTATATCACTGAAAACTACAATCACCGAAGGTAACTGATTCTTCCTTTTGGTAGCATTATTTCCAAATTTGACAGCAAGATGATTCATTTTTTTGGTTTTACAGATGAAGCTAAAGCGATGGATACAGATACTATATTAAATATAAGATACAAAATTGGCGGGGATAGAAATATTGGATCACATACCCCCATGCATGTGGGATCCAATGGATCCGAGGATGATGATGCCACGCATTTGTTGACATTCAGGAGTGCCGTAGTTTTACAAAGGCCGGTATTGGAACCTTCTTTAGCTGTTGGTTTTCTTCCTCTTCCTTCAGATGGTCTTAGAGTTGGACAGCTTTTTACGATGAAGTGGCGAGTTGAAAGGTTGAAGTATCTTGAGGAGGAAAATAACGTAAGGTTCCCAACCTTATCATGTTATAACTTTTTTAAGGCTTCAGCTATTGATGAAATTGGCTTTTTTAAACTTCACATTCCCTAATTTTGAAATTAACATTATACTTTACTTGAAATTTAACTAAATAGTATGTATAATTTTCAACAGGATGAGGTATTATATGAAGTGAATGCAAATTCAGAGAACTGGATGATTGCTGGGAGGAAGCGAGGTCATGTGCCTCTTTCGACAAAGCAAGGTGTGTGTAATTTAACCAGTTCATGTTAAAAGGAATTAATTTATAAATTACTTTAAATTAGCTATACGGAACACTGGTCTACCGGGTTGATAGACACCTAAAGTGTATTCAAAGGCTTGAAAGCTCTTGAACTGATGTATTTGAAGAAAACTAGGTTTAAGAGTATAGCTTTTATCTAGTACAATATAATTTCTAATTTCAACAAGATACTTGGACAAAAAATTGTTTCCAGGACAACTTAAGCGGACCTGTTGACCCATACATATTATTACAAGTTTTGAACAGCCCTGTTATGACTTGTTACTCATCCTGTCCATGTTGACCATGAAGATGAATATGGGTAAATTGTTGCAGAATGTATGTTTTTTCAGTGTGCAAATTTTCTTTTCCTGCAACTTATCATCTAAACATTTTCAGGTTCAAGAATCGAGATTTCAATACTATGTGTACCGCTGGCTGCTGGATACGTTCGACCTCCACAATTGGATTTACCAAACGTTGGTGAGGCCAACATAAGCTGCAACCCGGCTGGACCCCATTTGGTCTGTGTCTTTCCTCCACCTTTGAGCTCCTCATTCTGTATTCCGGCCTAATACATTACACGTTTTTGCATTTTCTGGTGATGGGAGATGGGTATAGAGATGAAAATGGTGAGTTTTGTAGCATTTACATGATTTTGTTTTGTTTTGTTTTGTTTTAATTATGAGAAATGGTAGTGGTAGGTTAGGTCATGCCATTGTGCATATACAGATGGGATAGTGGCCTCATAGTTAAACTTGCCAAAATAACTTTACACACAGTGTTGCTATCCCTTTATGTGTTATGTGTTATATGTCAACTTTGTATCCTTTTATGACACGTGTCTATCATGTATTACTCTAAATAATGACTTTTTATAACACGGAGTATATTTTTTCAAGTAACATACCCTAGATAGAACTTGGTATTCGACATTTTTATAATATCTACCGGAAAAAATGAGTTTTCGGCTAGTAGTGTTAATGGATCCGAGTATAGGGACATTTTGAAGTATACCTGGTTCAGGGTTCAATCTTCTGATGAGCTGACGAACCTAATTTAACCATTAAGTTCTCATAATATCTTATCGAGTATTGCTAAATGCTAATTATTTGATATGCCTAATAAAACATATCAAACTGTCTATTATTTTGACATTGTGATCTAACGATTCTTTCTCTTAATATTTATCAAACATCTTTATATGCGTGCCAATCATATTTCATTAGGCATGTTTTCAGTATATGTACCAATCAGTATTGTTTTCAGTTTATGTTGTCAGCAACCAAATCATAATTTTTGATCTACAATTGTTCCGAATTAACAACTTTACAGAGTTTAAGAAAGCATAATCGCCGTAAAAACAAACCACAAGGGCGTAACCATTCAAAGAGTTTGATGTACGAATCATTTCCCCTCACTAACGGTAATAACATTGATATTTGCCAACAAAACACGGATTCTATACTATTCAAATCAATTCGGTTCATAAGGTTTTAACTGTAATCAAACCAACATGTGCGGTACATGACAATATTAACATAAACATTAATGATTATTATTAGTAGATTTAATTTGTTTAGTCGCATATATTGACAAGTGCATGTGCGGTGGATTCATGGAAAAAACCAATGACGAAAGCCTTTATATTTTCTTTGTCACCAAAGTCTTCCTCAATCATTCCGTCTTCTCCGCCTATCAATATTCTATTATTTATTTTGATTTTACAATGATAGTTTGGTACTTTGGTTGCTTAAAACGAATAATAATAATAAGAGTAGAAGAGTTTTTATAAATTGAATTGAAGAATAATATCAATATCAAACAAAGTTAAAGGATTCTCCATAATTGTCAAAATAATAATGGTTTAATTTCGAAATCATTTGCTAAAACTGCGAACTTTTTTTAAGGTGCGTGAAGGTTACAAATTTGATGTATCAAAACACCTATCAACAACGTAAAATAAATATAGAGTTTTACCTAATCCATTAATTGGATGTTGATTTTGATTTTCATTTCATCATGCTAGTAACTTTCCAACTTATACCAATTAATTAATAAAAATGGTTTACAACTTGATTAAAATACTCATTTTCATCGAGTATATTACCCATATTAATTTTCTCAGTTTTAAGCATATTTTAATACTCATTTCATCCGTTTTATTGTCATCTTTTGACTTTTAGAGTATTTCTTCGACAACTTTGACCTTGAATATTTTTGTTTGTGTTATATAATATTTGATGCAAATTATACCAATGAAAACACATTCAAAACCCAATCCATTCATATATTCTGTATCAAATATTATAAAATATAAACAAAAATTTTTAAGATCAAAGTTGTCAAAGAAATACTTCAAAATCAAAATAAAACAATAAAATTGGAAGGCACGGAGTATCAAACTGTTATTGTCATAAATGTCATTGCTTTTATAACACACACCACATGACTTTTGCAAAATGAATTTGAGTGATTATAATAGTAGACTCAAATCTGTGGAATTACTCCTAAGAAGTCGGATAATAACAATTAACAAAACAGAGAAAATAACATAAAATATACAGCTCAGTTGCAGAACTTTCATGGCACTTTCCTTATATATAATTCATCAACCAAATCAAAGATACACCAGTAACGTTATCATAAATAGATCATCTTTAAATCATTTGATACCACCAGCTGTTTTGATTGAATCAAACTGTTGTTGTGGGCTAGATTTCTCATATTGATTCTTTTCCAGTTTGTTTGTGGTCCCATCCAAATCCCCAATTCTTTTAGCAGCCTGGAAAGAGCTGTGTATACTACAGTGGAAAAAAAGCTTCAACCTTTTTAATGAATCTATCATAAAGTCTTCACACTATACTGCCATTGTACTATCTTCAGTTCTACATTGAGCTAAATCTTTGTTGGGGTTTAGCAAGGTTTGCAAAAAACTGACATTAGTTTCTTGAATTCTTTGGATTTTTGTGTATCACAATGGATCACCCATTTGCTGATTTTCATAAATCTTGAATCTTTAAGGTGTCAGTCAGCTTTTTCTTTTTGCTAACTTTTGGGGGTTGGGAATAAAGTTTTGAGTTTTTTTGACCTGGGTATCAAGTAGGACCACTCATTTCTGTTTAGCTTCTTATTGTGTTATTTTGAGGGTTTAGATTTAGGAGTTTGAAGAAAGATGAGTTTTTTGAATTGGGTACCTTATGTTCTTATGATTCTTATATCTTTATATGTTCATGGATCGTCATCAGCTTCATTCACTCCTGCTGATAACTACTTGATTGCTTGTGGTTCTTCACAGAACATCACATTTCTTGGCCAAATTTATGTCCCTGATTCAATCCAGTCATCATTTGCTCTAAAAGACCAGCAAGATTCAAATATATGCAAATCGAGTTCAAGTGTTCCATTACCAATCCACCAATCTGCTCGAGTATTTACCTCGATTTCCACCTACATATTCGATATCCAAAAACAAGGCCGGCATTGGATCCGTCTCCATTTTTATCCAATTCCAGGCCACAACCTTACTTCAGCTTCATTCACTATAGTGACCGAAAACTTTGTGCTGTTAAACAGTAGCAGTTTTTTAAACTACAATAACTCTAAATTCATTTCAAAAGAGTATTCCATCAACGTGACTTCAGACACATTGCTTTTAAACTTCATCCCATCAAACGATTCAATAGCATTCATTAATGCAATAGAAGTTGTCTCAATCCCTGATGAGTTGACCCCTGATCAGGCGAATGGGCTTTCACCATCCTCTTTAATTAACGGGCTATCAGAAGTCGCGTTTGAAACTGTGTATCGTTTGAATATGGGTGGCCCGAGACTGACTCCACAAAACGATACGTTAGGAAGAATCTGGGAAAACGATGAGAAGTATCTTCATGTTAATAGCTCGGCTGCAAATGTGTCGATAAACCCTTCGTTAGTAAAGTACCCTCAAACTATAACGCCTGAAATCGCACCAAATTGGGTGTATGCAACGGCTCAGATGATGGGAGATGCAAATGTAGCAAATTTGAACTTTAATGTCACTTGGGTTCTTCCTGTTGATCCTGACTTTGCATACTTTGTTCGGCTACATTTCTGCGATATAGTAAGCACATCTCTAAATACGCTCGTGTTCAATCTGTATATAAATTCGGATAACGCTTATGCTGGTTTGGATTTATCGAGTTTCACTGGTAACTTGGATGTACCCTTTTATAAAGATTTTGTCACGAATTCGACTGATGAATCCAACATTTTGACTGTTAGTGTTGGCCCAGAACTGGATGCAGATGATGCTAATGCAATCTTGAATGGTCTTGAAATCTTCAAGATTAGCAATGGAGCTCGAAGCTTAGACGGAATTTCTGCGGTGGAAGATCTTGTTGTTTTTCAGGCAAAGAAGAGTAAAAAGATCGCTGTTGTGATAGTGGCAGTTCTTGGGGCGGGCTTGGCTGTGGTTCTTTTGGGTTTGTGTTATTGTTGGTTGGTTGGTCGTGGGTCGAAAAAGATGGATAACTTGAAAACTTCATGGCTTCCACTTCCATTGTATGGAAATTCAGTGACCATGACGAAATCATCGATGACTGCAAGCTGCATTTCGCTAGCTTCATGTAATCTTGGAAGAAATTTTAGTTTTCAAGAAATCTTGGAAGCCACGAATAAATTTGATGAAACTTTGCTGCTTGGAGTTGGTGGTTTCGGACGGGTTTACAAGGGAACTATGGAAGACGGGACCCTTGTTGCTGTAAAACGGGGAAACCCGAGATCCGAACAAGGTTTCGCAGAATTCCGAACCGAGATCGAGATGTTATCGAAGCTCCGACACCGTCATCTCGTCTCACTTATCGGGTATTGTGATGAAAGGTCTGAAATGATACTCATTTACGAGTTTATGGCAAACGGGCCTCTTAGGAGTCATCTTTATGGTTCAGATCTTCCGTCGCTTTGCTGGAAAAAACGACTCGAGATCTGTATTGGGGCTGCCAGGGGCCTACATTATCTTCACACGGGTGCATCACAGAGTGTGATCCACCGTGATGTGAAGACAACTAATATTTTGTTGGATGAGAATTTTGTAGCGAAAGTTGCTGACTTTGGGTTGTCGAAGGCGGGCCCCTCCCTCGACCAAACCCATGTCAGCACCGCGGTAAAAGGAAGTTTCGGGTATCTTGACCCTGAGTACTTCCGTCGACAACAGTTGACTGAGAAATCGGACGTGTATTCATTTGGGGTTGTTCTAATGGAGGTTTTGTGCACTCGGCCTGCCTTGAACCCGGTTCTTCCAAGAGATCAAGTGAACATAGCTGAATGGGCTCTAACGTGGCAAAAGAAGGGATGTCTGGATCAAATAATGGATGGAAATCTTGTGGGGAAGGTAAACTCCGCTTCTTTGAAGAAATATGGTGAGACTGCAGAAAAATGTTTGGCGGAATATGGTGTCGATAGGCCATCAATGGGTGATGTTTTATGGAACTTGGAGTACGCGTTGCAGCTTGAAGAAACGTCCTCGCTTCTTGTGGAGCCTGAAGATAGCAGCATGAACCATATTCAGGGGATTGGGTTGGGCCCGCCCGAACAATTTGACAACAGCATGAGTATGATTGATGGGGAAGAGTTGAGAGCAGGCAACGAGCGAGAAAATGTTGCTAAAAGTCCAGTGTTTTCTCAGCTGTTGCATCCACGAGGACGATGATTAACTATCGTTGTCTGAATCAAGTGTTGCAATCGTGGAGATTAAACCTAATGTAAATTTTTTTGTTTTTCAGAATTTACATGTACAGGTACCTTACCATTTGATTCCTCTCTTGTAACAATTCATTTCAAACTGGGATATACAAAATAAAGCACAAAAGTGTTCCAAACTGTGAATCTAGTTAGTTGAATGTTTTGCAGCAATATCTATTGTTTTGCAATGTTACCTCTGTAAATACATTATGCTTCCATTTTACCAATTTTGTTTGGACA
Source organism: Pseudognaphalium luteoalbum (assembly GCA_963422505.1). Taxonomy (NCBI): domain Eukaryota; kingdom Viridiplantae; phylum Streptophyta; class Magnoliopsida; order Asterales; family Asteraceae; genus Pseudognaphalium; species Pseudognaphalium luteoalbum. The sequence goes on along the minus strand of OY730194.1, from coordinate 116,477,760 downwards.
ACTATTCTAACTACGCCGACCATTTTGTCGTTAAAGTTGCTCATTGATCATCTTCTTCATTGGAAGAAACCCAAGGAACAAAATTGGTATCATCCTCATGGCCCCTTTTTATGCTATCGACTCCTATGTTGGTTTGCTTCAAATTCGCGGCAGTGAGACCTTTTTCGAGTTACTGGACTCCATCAAAGAATGCTACGAGGGTTTAGTAAGCTAGAACTAATCATTGTGTCATTCTAACATTCAAATAAATGCATGTCAATGTATCCAACGTATCATCGCTTACTTATGTGCGTAATAGACTTTCAATTTCCACTATTTTATGTAGCTAGTGACATCTTCATCAGATAAATGGTAAATTTTCAACTTTTGTGAGATTTTTACCGATGTGGTGGCCATATAAGCCGTCATGTCATCCTAACTGACCCTGTGATATTGGTTTAAACGTTACATATGGTCAGATACATACAACATCAAGATTTAGCCTTCGAAGTTTATCACATATATAAGACTGTTTTTAAGTACGCTACATACAATAACTGAATAACATGGATGCATATATGTGTACTTGGCCCTTTTAACATAGGAACGTATGGGAAATGATGTAAGCTAATTTTAATGTTTATCACATGAAGGTGATGGCCAAGTTCTTGGCTTTGCTATATACTTACTTAGATATATCCATTAGCAAGAATATAGTACCCGATGAGATTAAAGGACGGGTGATTCACCATTCATTTCCAATGACTCTTTTCCAAGTAAACTTCTTCTCCACAAATAATTGCAATTTAGTATCGTGCGTGTTTTTACATCGATAAATTGATAGCGAAAATAACTTACAGATATATTATATGACTTGCAGCCTCACAAAGTCCACGTGAACCATCACAAACTCAAACTCCTCAAGTATTGGACATGGCAGTTTGTTGTGATTCGACCTGCGTGCTCTGTTGTGATGATAGTTCTTCAACTCCTTGAAATATATCCTGATTGGCTTAGCTGGACAATTACTATAATTTTGAATGTGTCAGTTTCATTAGCGCTGTATGCCCTCGTGGTTTTCTACCATGTTTTTGCTAAAGAATTGCACCACATAGGCCTCTTGCAAAGTTCCTTTGTGTCAAAGGGATTGTCTTCTTCTGTTTTTGGCAGATATAGTTCTTACCCAACTTACAAGTAGTATAGTTTATGAAAATCAGTCTCTGGCAAAGTCCTTTTTTAGCTTACTAACTTAATTCTCCCACCTTGTTCCTAATAAGTGACTATTTGCAGGGAGTGTTACTCGGTGTTCTGGTTGCAATGGATATACTCAAGTCTCGTCATTACTGGTTGGACGTAGCACATCTCCAGCAAGCACTGCAAAACATGCTGGTGATTGTAGAGATGATATTTTTCTCAATATTTCAAATGTACGCATATACGGCTGCTCCATACAGAGGTAAAGTTGTCAAAGAAAAGAAGAAAGAGTGATTGACAAAATCTTAATCAATATGCATAAACCGCACAAGATTCAACGCTTATATATTTTTCACTGGTTTCAGCACAAGGATGTTGTCATCATTAGAATGACCAAACAAATAAATATCATTATGTAGCCCATTAAGCACAATGAGAATGCAAAAGAACCAAGTATAACTTTACAAACTCACACAAATAGCATAACTCTTCGTATGGCATACATGAATTGGACATACTAGTATGGTCATAATGTGCTCCCTTCAAAGTATGTTTCTAATATCACAATTTTAAGACCGTATACGGAAAAGAAATTGACCCGATAGTCTGCAATTGGCACTCCACAGTTTTGAAATAAGAACCTTACAGTTCTGTTTTGCCATCACTGTGGATGAGTTGTAACGAAGTTGCTTACTTAAATTCCTGATACCAAGTGTGATTTCATTAATACAAGATTACCATTCAAAACATCATGACGGCAAGAGAATAAACTTACGAGGCGTTAAGACTGTTTTACTTGGTAGAAATCGACAACATAGATCTATAAATACTTGTTAGACATCTTTCTCCAATTTTTACAAGCTACCTGGAAAGAGTTTATAGTCATTATACTAACACAGAAACCATGATCAGACTTCTACTTGCTTTTCACCTCCACACGAGCAATCTTAGGGACCATCAAGTCACGAAACATGTGATTTCCTACAAACTCGTTCTTCATAAAACGTTAATTATGTCTTTAGTTTTCTCAGATCCACCTCCAATGGCAATTTGAGATGCTAAGTTCCCATTTTGACTGAGATTTTCAAGTTGCAATGTTGATTTCCTCACGTCTTTTTCCGATGTAATCCATCTTTTCTTGCATTACTTTCATTCCACCTTTATGGTTGTCTTGTTTCACTTCGCGCATCGTGTCTGTAATCAGCTTATGGGCCACAGTTACACCTACAAATCCCCAGACATAAAGTATATTTATGACTTGAATGGCTATCAACTAGCAGGCACGTAGTGAAGAAAAATGCACATATTTGGATATAAAAAGAAGTTGTACATGGAAAAATGGTAACATCTCAACAAAACCCATACTCACATTCTTACTAGAAACCTCCACCATCAAAATATATGAATAATATCAATCAATCTACTTATAATCATGCCAACTAATTAACCTATAATTAGGGTTTAGGGAGACCGGAGATGCATATATATATATATATATATATATATATATATATATATATATATATATGTATGTATATATATATATATATATGTATGTATAGAAAAAGCAAACCAGGGATGTGTTTAAAGCCTTCATAGACGGCATATTTTCCGGCGTTCTTAGCAAGGGTTGTGGTAAAATGAAGGATCTGAGCTCTGTTTCCACCGTCCGCCCAGTACTCCGGCAGTTTCTGTAGACCGTTCACTCTTACTACTTGATCGATTTTAGTGACGGCGGATGAAGTGTAGCGGTAACTTGCATCGACTGCTCGTTTGACCGTCGATACATCCGGTGTGATTCCGTAGATGACATCCCAAAAACCCATTTTTTTCACCTGCTAAAGTGTTTGTCGGAAAGACTTTTATTTCACTGAGAAAGTTTTTGTAGTGGAGTATTATTACATTTATAGAGAGGGTAATTATAAAAATAATTCTTTCACACTTTACCACCAATGTTTTTAAAACCGAAAACCGATCAAACCGGAAATGTCTCCGGTTCCGGTTCAACCGGTCGGACCGGTTTGTTAAGCTACATACATTTGACAGCTATTTTGATTAGATTGGTCAAGTCTCACAAAAAGGTGGAGTAAAGCAATGGGTTATGTCTTTTAGATATATATATTTTATTAAGTTTCCAATATTTTTTGAATAAGACAAAGACAAAGCACTTTATAAAATTGTAAAGTAGTAGTGTAGTACAACTAGATGCATAAAAATATTCATACGTTTATCTAAAGTGTCAGACCACTTTCACCATAAACACTATTCACATACCATCTCTTTGATACCTTTTAGCATCAAATGCTACAAACATATTTACAGTAAATCACAATCCTCAAATTAAAACAAAAACCTTCATGACTTTCAAAGCAAAGTGAACCTTTAACTTTAACACTATCATCTCTCTAGAATCACCATGGTGATTAATTAGTACCAACAATAAACTCGTATGAAACACAAAATTCACAAGCATCACTTACATAAAAAGAATTAGTTGTTCAAATAACCTTCCTCACTATTATAATTTTACTCTATTTTTCGCAATGGCCGAAAATGGCCGGATTCAAGTTTTGCAATGGGCGAGATCAGTTTTGGTGTTCGTCGGAATTGGCATTTAACATCTAATTTAAGATGTAACTAAAACCAATGTTTTTGAAACCGGTTTTTGCTCAATTTTTAGGAGTATGGTTGGGCCGGAAAATGGCCGGAGCAGGAACGCCAAGGTTGACGATGGCCGGAGAAGGAGGGAGATGGGTGGCGGCCGAATTTAGCAATATTGGCCGGATTCATTTTTAGGGTTTTGGTGGTTTGGAGTTTGGTGCATCGTGAGAGAGAGAGAGAAAAGAAGCGGTGAGCTTTTTCATTTTTTTCTCAATCAAAAAGATATCTCAATTATTATTGTTAATTATTTTAAATAAAAAAAAAAAGAATCCGGTTCAATCCGATTTCCGGTTCCCGATTCAACTGGATTAGACCGGAAAACCGGCCGAGTTAACTAATTTCTCTCTCTGCTCAAAACCGGTTCCACGTGGACCGCTTCTATCTAAAAATCCGGTTCGCCCGGTCCAACCGGTCTGGTTTAACCGGTTTTAAAAACATTGTTTACGATAAGGTGGTGATAAATTGACCGGGTTGTTTGATAAATCTATCACTATTATGCATTTATAGGTTGTACAATATAACTAGTTAATACATGATAGTGGTAGATTTATCAAATAATATGATGAAAATATCATTTCCCTTTGCAATAGGAAGTTAACATTTTTATTCTAGTCTCAAGTCTCAACCTATGATATATACCTTTTGAAAGAAAATAATAATAATAATTAATAACAATATCAAGATTATTATAATCTTATTCCCATGAGATTGAATTTTTTTGAAACAAAAGGGTATATGAGAATGAGACACATAAATTTATGATCTTCGCTGTACATCATACGAATTAGTTGTCTATCATATACAACTAGTATTTAACCCGGACGTTGTCCAGTTAAATGGATGCCATATAAAAACCTCAATAATATCGTAAAGTTAATATATATACAACTCTATTTGCATGGAAGATGTTAACATATAACAAATATTTGAGCATAATAACGTGTAACAATGTGTATGTGTGTAACAACACAATGATACTCAATTAAGTATTTAAATCTTTAACAATGTTGGTAAATACCACCACGATCACACAGAAAGTTGACGGCTTAATTATGTTTGAACTATAAACACCTACAAACTTTGAATTTATAATAAACTTATAAAATATATTAGAACATTACCATTGACATAATTACAATATGTAAAAAAATGATACGTGTAAACAGACCCTTAATTGTTGTTATTGATAATAGAGGTTTGAAAGTATGCAGGTCGAATACAACTTAAAAAACATACATGGGCATTAATATCAAAATGTATATTATATTCAAATAATGTTATTAACGTACTATTGTGTTTTTCGCTTTTAACCTTTTTTATATAACTTTTTGTATTAATCCAAATATACCACTACGGTCAGTTTATTTTTATCTACATGTTTGATACAAAAAAAAGTTGATTTCGAGACAAAAAAAATACGTTCGTTAAATATATATCATATAACGATAAAATTTATATCGAAACATAGATAAAGTTACACTAATTATAAATATATATTTATAATTATTCCAAACATTATATACAAAAAGTTATATCAGAAAAGAAAAATATTATCTAAATTAAATAAGTAACATATAATATATTATTAAAACTACTCCTTGTGTGCATAAGTTGGAGAGGGTCATCCAGAAAAAAAAAATCCCGACACAGAAAAAAACCGTGAGTAACCAACAAATACAAGTTGCAACGGTCAGGATTAAAAGTTGGGTAGATCTAACAGATATAAACGAAAGTCAATATGTAACCGCCGATTCAACTCACCGGCAGCCATATATATAGATAATTTTTGAAAACATTATAATTATAATTCTGTATTAAAGAGCATAAAAAATAATTTGGATTTATTTTCACCTGCTTTGTGCATGTTGGAAAAGGGGCGAAAGACTATTGACTTCACGGAAAGAGTTTTTTAAAGTGGAGTACAAGTCATGTCCAATTGGTACAATCGACACTAATGGTATCCTCTGTCAGGTTGTCTTTGTGGGTTGAATGTGTTGGATGGGGTTTGTTTCTTTTAAGTTTTTGTGTGTACATAGATAAAGGTAATGGTAAATGTGAATATGATGTAACTGATAGCAGAGGTCGGTTTGAGAAAAAGTTATCTGGCACTAAGTGGTACAAAATAACTAGTAGGTCGGTTTGAGAAAAAGTTATCTGGCACTAAGTGGTACAAAATAACTAGTAGGTTTTTAGTCACCGTTGGAAATACTTTAATAATATATTTACGGGTAGAGTAATTGTTATGTTAAAGTATACTTTTTGCAAACAAAACAAATAATACCAAGATTAATATAATTTTAATTTTGAATGTGAGATTATTTAAAAATAATATAGAGTAAATTCTATAAATGATCCTTGTGGTTTACAGCGATTTACGAAAATCGTTCCTATATTATTTTTTCTATTTTTTCAGTCCAACAAGTTTACGTTTAGCTTGAAAATTGACCAAAATACCCTTTTCAACATTATTATTATTATTATTATTATTATTATTATTATTATTAAACAAATAACAATTCAACACCCTGACCACCCTCCTGTAACGATCCTGCAGCCATTTTCAAAATCCCCTTTACTTAAACAAATCCCACCACCCAATCCATTTGATTGTTCATTTATTTTCATTATAAAACTAATCTTTCACACATTCCTATTCATTGCAACAGCCATCTTCGACAAGCACTACGTGTCTACGTACATCCAAAGAAAAAAAAACGAGATTCTTCAATGGCTTGTTAGTTATTTTCAGAGATATGGGATATGATATTTGTTTTTGCCGGAGTTTCTGTCGGATTTTATGAAGAAGATGATCGGAACAAAAGTCGTTGAAGGATGCTTCAATGGCTTTAGTTTTATTTTATAAATTAATTTAATAATGAGAAAATCGATTAAAGAATTAAATGAAAAGGGTATTTTAGTCATTTTAAGTGACGAAAGGACTATATTCGGTCGAAACTTAAACTTATTGGACTGAAAAACAGGAAAAAAGTATAGGGACGGTTTTCGTAAATCGTTGTAAACCACAAGGACCATCTATATGAAACGCCCAAAAAAAATTTATATATATACACTGAAAACATACTCTATTAGGTCCCATACAATATTATTTAGCTACTAAATTTAAGACACGATACATTTTGACAATTTATAAAACTCAACACTCAAAAACCATTTATACTAAAACCGGCCAGGTACTCACCGGGTAGGCATGGTTACCCTCCGGGTACCATCAGTACCCACCAGGGACAAAAGTACCCTCCGGGTAATCACATTTGGCTCTATTTCTGTCAAAAGTTGTGCACTAGTACCCGCCGAGTACATGGATTATTGTCGCACCATCAAATTCGGATTGCGGAAGCAAATCGGGTCGGACGCGACTAATCAATAATCATAATTGAACGACCATTAAATGCGTCGTTTTACATTGTATTGATAAAACCAAAGTTTACATCAAAAATATTGTTTACATTAGCTCAGTTCCTTGAAATTGAGAGATTTACATTACATAATTACTTTATACAAAAATATAATAATGCAACTAAATCACTGATTGATTGAATGAAGACACAAGCTAATGAATCTTGATTGGGCAGCCAACCTACTGCTGAGTACCTGTGATACATGCTAAAATGGGTCAGCGAAATGCTGGTGAGCTCACAGGTTTGTATGTCAACACATATTTGTATGAACCGCAAGATTTAATTGAATTTAAAGTGCAATTAAGCAAAATAAAAGTTATACAGCCATGAGCACATAGTCTGAGCTTAACTTGAGTGTCAGGTCCAATTAAGGAAACCCAACTGACGTGCCTCCTACAAGTGCCTAATCTACACTCGTCTTCCCAAATGCTAATACGTCGTTTGACCAGTTTGTCGCACCCCCAAATTCAGGTTGCGGAAGCGAATCGGGTCGGGGCGCGACTAATCAATATACACAGCACATAAGATATAATGAACGACCACTATTGCGTCGTTTTACATTGATATTGATAAAACCAAAGTTTACATCAAAATGTTGTTTACATTAGCCCGGTTTGAAATTGAGAGATTTAAGTACATAATTAACCTATACAAAATATAATAATGCAGCTAAATCTTTGATTGTTTGCATGCTGACTCGAGCTAATAGTTCTTGATTGAGCAGTCCAATCTACTGCTGGTCACCTGTGATACATGCTAAAATTGGTCAGCGAAACGCTGGTGAGCTCACAGGTTTGTATGTCAACACATATTTGTATGAACCGCAAGATTTAATTGAATTTAAAATGCAATTAAGCAAAATAAAAGTTATACAGCCATGAACACATAGTCTGAGCTTAACTTGAGCGTCAGGTCCAATTAAGGAAACCTAACTGAGTTGCCTCCTACGAGTGCCTAATCTACACTCGTCTTCCCAAATGCTAATACGTCCGTTTGACCAGTTAGTGCGTGCTAACCCGGACGAGGATTGTCAATCCTATATGATATCATATACTAACATTCACGCTACAGATGTATTACCAGACTATGCTATGGAGGACTTTAGTGATTAGTTGAAAACAACTCATGTAGTATTTGATTGATTGGTACTTGAGTTCAACTTGTAAAATAAAACGAGCAATAATATCACACCCCTTAATGAAAACAGTAAAATAGGGGCCATGAGACTCACCTGAGCCTTGAGTGTTTAACCTAATAAACTTGAATTGATTAGCGGTGAATTGATATCCGAAGACTTGTGACCTGAGGGTGTCCAAGACATGCGATCGTTATAACATGAGTAAGCATCTCGAAAGACTGCCCTTGTAGTTGTTCATCCAACTTAGAATGTCCAAATTACTACGATTTGGTTGATTGAATTATCCAAATTACTACGATTTGGTTGTTTGACTTGTGTTTTGAAAACGTGTTTAGATGCCCCCGGACCCCCGTCATTAACGGGCTTCAAATGAGCCTTGAACACAAAGAGCCTTGAATTTTGAGGACGTTTAATGGTGCTTTTTGGTGATTTTAATGAAGTGGTGGTGGTGGTTTGTTTGGAGAGAAAAAGAAAGAAAAGGAGGAGTAGAGAGAGAGTGATGGATGAGAATGAGGGTAGGGAGGTGATGTCCTCACCCTTTGTGGCTGATTCGGTGGGGGCCCACCGAGGTGTGGGTCTCCACTTTTAATCCCGTGCATTCGCGCTCCGTGCGGTGTTCGTTTTCCCGATTCGTTTAAACGTTTAAATAATTTCGTGCGCGTTAATTTGTGGGTTTTAAAATATGAATAATTATGCGATATTTCACTTGAAACATTTCACCAAATACTTAATAATTGAGTTATATAAATTAACTTGTTTCGTTTTACTTGCGCGTTTTAATAATCTAATCGCGTAGCCTTTGTTTGTACGATACGGTACGAATACGAAATATTATCAAAGTAATGTTTTGGATATGATAACGTTATTAAATAATTTTATATTATTTAACAAAAATTTTCACCAACGTCCGTATTAATTGAACCGAATTACATTCGGTTTGAAACTTGTACGATTTAATCAAATCGCATTATTGTATATATTTAACAATATATATTACTTGATACATTAATTAGCCTAACACAGAACTAATTACATGTATTATAACTGATTAGGCACTAATTACTAGTCCTAATTTGACGGGTGTCACACAGTTAGTGCGTGCTAACCCGGACGAGGATTGTCAATCCTATATGATATCATATACTAACATTCACGCCACAGATGTATTACCAAACTATGTTGTGGAGGGCTTTGAAATGATTAGTGAAAACAACTCATGTAGTATTTGATTTGTATTGTACTTACGTTCATATTGTAAAATAAAACGAGCAATGTAATCACACCCCTGATGAAAACTTGAAAATAGGGGCTATGAGACTCACCTGAGCCTTGAGAAGTTTAACTTAATAAACTTGTTTGATTAGCCGTGAATTGATGTACGAAGACTTGTAACCTGAGAGTGTCCAAGACACGCGATGGTTATAAACATGAGTAGGTATCTCGAAACACTAACTTTGTAGCTGTTTGATGACACGCAAAAAGTCATGTTTTTGTGTACCATTATCTCACCATTTTGGCCCAATTGTTAATGAAAACACTTAAAATATGAACTTAAACATCACATTTCATCATAAGGGCTAAAATATAGACGATGTTTCAAGAATCAGCAAAAACAACCTAAAAATGAGTAAAACAGAACACAAACGATCATTGAATCTTCTGTTCACGTATTTTAGCACAATTTGAGCTATACTTGGAATGTTGACCTCTAACTTATGTCATTTTCTTCGTTAGGAATATACGAACGCATGGACATAAAGATCTCTCAAAACGGATAAACGACGAAGAAGTTACGCCCAAACGAATAAACGAAGAACCAGCATACGATTGAACCAAGCCGTATACGGCTGGGACTGGACCGTATACGGCCTGTGTCCAGCCGTATACGGCCTAGTTCCGCCGTATTCACCCTGTGCTCAGCCGTATACGGTCCAATTCAGCCGTATACGGTCCAGCTCAGCCGTATTGCGCGTTTGGGTGATAAAAATCAGATTTTTATTCGCCTTTGCGATACGGTTGTGCGTTTGAAGGTTTGGATACGTTTACGGATACGGATGTGGGATCTCTATAAATACAAGCCTCATTTCATCATCCAAACACAAAAACTACACTACGCACACACTTTCTCTCACTACTCTCTCTCTAGATTATGTTATAATTAGTAGTAGATTAGCGACTAGTTAGTAGAGGGGCAATCTTGTAATATCGCTTGGCGCATACTAGGAGTTCTGCTCGTGTAACGTTCAAATTGTATTCAGCTACGCTCTTATTACGGTTATATCTATCCTTTATCTATTTCATTATGATGATTGTTATTACTGTTGTCATGCTAGATTTAGGATCGATTGCCATGATTAGCGAGTAGTGATATTGCGTGTTTGCTATGATGTAGTTAGTCGTAAATTAGTTGGAATGATGTTATAGTGCTTTGATTTACTTTCTATCTATGATTTTAAACCTATTAAACTAATCGTCTTTCAACCAGTAAACGTGATTACGGCCTTAATGATGGGACGTCGCGAACCCCATCATAGGTACTTAGTTATCTGTGTCAAACATGAACATGGTCTGATTTGTTAATCGTGTACACATCGCTTTCTAAATGAACGCTAAGTACATCGTCATCGAGGAAATATTTTTTTCTAATTTGAACGCAAAGTACACTGTGGCTATGGAAATATGGTTTTCAAACTGAACACTAAGTACACTGGAGCCGTGAAAATACTGCTTTCTACTTTGAACGCAAAGTACATTATGCCCGTGGAAATATGGTTTTCTAACTGAACGTGAATATTACACTGTTGACAAATTAGGGATTTATTGGGACTTAAAAGTAAGGGCTGGTTTATATCATAGATGGATAATATTATGCTTAAATACAAACTTAGTTAAGTAGTCTGGGTTAGCTTTTATGAAGCAATGTAAGGTACCGTAAGTCGGCTGATTACTCGGTATAGCGTCGACAACACCTCCGGTGTAGTTAACACGTGGAAGCCGAGGAAAAGCCGCAGTTACTAAGCCTTGTGGAATAACGGCAACTCTGTGATCAGCAGAGCTGGTACCGGTTGGGTCCTTGGTTCAGCAATGGAAACACCTCCGGTGGAGTACAGTGCAGTAATCACGAAAAGAGTCGTTGTTATCGGTCTATGTGAATCACGAGTCATGACTCAACATCCAGACTCACAAAACCATCGATAGAAAGCAATCAAGCACACTCTATAAACTTGGTCTTAAATGTTTTATTTATATTAGATATTATTGTGGGGTTAAGAAAGGTCGGACATCGAGTTGGTTTGTCGCCTTATTCATGCACCCAGGGTTTCATCCCAGATAAGGGTCACTATACCTTCACCGGTTAATGTTGTGGGCTGGATAAACTACTCCGATCAGAATCAGGATAGCCTAGTCGCCCAATGACATACTGATCGAGAACTCTATCAGTAGGGGGCTAGTGCTTACTCCACAAATACCTGAAATAAATAAATTATAAACCTTTAGAACAAGTTTTCATTCCAATCAATAACGCTACCGAAATCATAGCAAACACCCTCTCTTGATTATATGCTATTTACATTTTATTCCGCTTTAGTTTAAATTTTCTGCCTAAGTATATATATAAAAAAAAACAAAACCCCAATCAAATCTTCTAAAAAAAAACCCGCTAGATTGATAAGTACGCCTGCTTCGTCCACGATCCACAATACACTGACTCAGAGAACGACCCTAGGTCATCCTTATTGCTATACACCAATAGTAACTAGGTATACTTAGGCCCCGCAATATAAATTTTAAAACCCCACTGATCCAGCCAAACGGGAGGCTCGCAACGACAGGAAGCGATTCCTAAAGATCGACCGTTCAGCTGGCATCACTGTTCGTCCAACTAGAATGTCCAAATTACTACGATTTGGTTGATTGAATTGTCCAAATTACTACGATTTGGTTGTTTAACTTGTCCAAGTTACTACGACTTGGTTGATTTGATTATCCAAATTACTACAATTTGGTTGTTTAAAGTGTCCAAGTTACTACGACTTGGTTGATTGGATTGTGTTTTGAAAACGTGTACGGCCCGTTGGTGATTGATTGTAATAATAATGTCATCATTATTATTATGATTTCGAAGTGTTCATGTTCAAAAACGTATCCCGATGTGTTTTAAAAAAAGTCGTATCGTTTAAGTGTTTGAAATTACATAAGTTTGACACTTAGTAAAAATCCATGTTTTCAAGGTTCTGTCTTATGCGACATTAAGTGCGACATATGGCTTTATGTCGATAAGTGCAACATAGTCTGTTGTGTCGCAGATCATGACTGCGACATAAGGTCTTGTGTCGCTAAGTGTGACATCCGCAATTTAATGCGGCATAAGGCGTTGTGTCGCTATGTGCGACGGGAATAAGTTTTGCGATATAGTATTTTGTGTCGCTATATGCGACGTCCGTAATTATTGCGACATCCGTGATGTAGTGCGACATAGTGGCTTATGTCGCCATATGCGACATAAGACCTGATTTGGCGACATAAGAGCTTATGTTGCAGGTGGTCTGAAGCCTCTGCGACATAACGAGCTGTTGGCAGGAAAATGAGCCGAAAAGTTGTTTTCCGGATTACGTTTGACTTGAAACTTTTACCCAACCCATATTTGGGCATTTTAATCTTAAATAACCCACAATAAAGTAAAAATAAGTAATTTCGGAGATTTTCGAGTTTTGTCGGAAAACTTACGAATTAGCGCCGGAGAAATCCGAAAAGATGGAAACGTAGATCGTGACTCCGTGAATCTTTTCTTCCAAACGAGTTTTGTAATTTGATGTCATTTTGTGGTGCTTTTTTTGGTGGAAATAGATGGTTGTGGTGTGGTGGTTATGTTTAGAGAGGAAAGAGAGAAAATGTGAGTGAGTGTGTGTTTGGAAATGATGAAATGAAAGAGGGGTGAGGGGTGGGCCGGTTTTGGGGGGAATTAGGGGAGGGAAAGTCTCTCAAATTTTAGTCATCGCGTTCGCGCTCCGTGCGGTGTTCGTTTCCCCGATCGTTTAATTGTTTAAATAATTATTTTAAAATAAGAATATTTATTAATGTTTTTGTTGAAATATTTCATCAAATACTTTTACTTGAGTTATAAAATATAACTTATTCCTATTTCGATTGTTCACGCGTTTATCATCTTAATCGCGTAAATGTTGTTTGTACGATACGAATTTGAGTTGAAATATTATAAAATAATATTTTGGATAAAATAAAGTTATTAAATAATGTCATATTATTTAATAAAATTGTTCACCAATGTCCGTATTAATTGAATCGAATTGTATTCGATTTGAAACTTGTACGATTTAATCAAATCGCATACTTGTATATATTCAACAATATATATATATATATATATATTGATACATTAATTAGCCTAACACATAACTAATTACATGTATTGCACTTGATTAGACACTAATTACTAGTCCTAATTTGACGGGTGTTACAATTACCCGCCGGGTAGTCCAGTAATACTGCAGACCTGCATTTTTACTGACCAAAATACAAACTTCAAACGCACCTAACTTCTAAACCATAAATACTTAAACCTTGAAATTTTGCAGACACCTTTAATTGACCAAAGCAGAGGTTTTCCTTTTTAAACTTTTCCAAATTTCACAAAAACACAAGATGACCATTTCAAACACTTTTACTTGACACATCAAAACCATAACACTTGAAATCTGACTTGGGCCTTTTGTAAACTTAATTGGCATACCAAAACAAACTTAAAACATAATATTAAAGTACTATAACACGAACTTGTGCAAACATGGCATAAAAGCGTTTCTTTAACCTATTTTGACACCCTTTGACCCGTTTCACTTAACAACATTATCCTGAAATTCGGGGTGTTACACTATAGAATTTACTCAATAATATATAATACACAAGTTAAATGTGTGCTACACAATTTATATGTGACAAATGCTATATATCACAAAAATTAGTTGTGTATCACATTAATTTTTTGACAAAATTTATCTTCTATTAAAGACCATAAAAAATGATGTGATATTTTTTAAATATAATACACAACTTTAATTTGTGCTACACAATTTATTTGACACACATTATACATTGCAAAAATTAGTTGTGTATCACATAAGTTTTTTGAAATAATATATCTTATATTAAAGAGCATAAATTATAATTTAAATATATGTTCCCACCGAAAAAGGCGATCTACTCGAATGTTTACTTAATATCTTAGTTATAATATATATATATATATATATATATATATATATAGAGAGAGAGAGAGAGAGAGAGAAAGATTCAAATGAGAATCACTTTAAAGTTGAGAACTTTGAGAACCACAAAGAATACATGTTTGTTCACATGTGATAAACTTCAATCATATGTGAACATTGATGTACGTTTAATTGAAGAAAAAAAAGTCAAAAAAATCCTAAAATTATATCAAAAAACGCAAAAAAACAAATATATGTTCACATGTAATCGATAATGTGAACAAATCGGTTAAAATGTGTTTTTCGATATAAATTTAGAATTTTTTTGACTTTTTTCCTTTTCAATTAAATGTACATCAATGTTCATATATGATTGAAGTTAATCACATGTGAACAAATACGTCATTGATGTGGTTCTCAAAGTTCTCAACTTTAGAGTAGTTCTCATTTGAACCTCCCAATATATATATATATATATATATATATATATATATATTATAAGGAAAACATAAACCTCGTTAGCTGCTTAGAAATAAAACACGTCATTAGCTATTAGTATACTATTGAGAAAAAAAAGTATAAAACAAAACTAATTCCCCCACTAATCACTTTAATATTTTGAGTTAATAATGGTTTAATACCTAAACTTTCATCTTTTTTTCGTTTTAACACCTCAACTTTTTTTTAAACGTTTTAACACTCCAACTTATAGTTTGACCAAAACTTAATACCCAAACTTTCAACTTTTTTCCGTTTTAACACCTCAACTTCTTTTTAACGTTTTAACACTCCAACTTATAGTTTGACCACAATTTAATCTCTTTAGTTTGTTTGTCCGTTTAAAATTACAATTCTGATTTTTTTTTATAAGTACATATATATATATATATGATTTAAATGCTTATAAATTAATTGTAACGTGTCATCACAATTAATTTTATAATGTTTTATTTTGATAGCGATATATTTTTATAATGTTTTCGTGTATAATATATTTAGTTATATGAAAAGCTATTTATAATGAATGCATGTTGCTAAAAAATGATAAATGAGTATTAAACGATAAAAAGGTATTTCTAGTCAATTATTTCAACATTACCTATTCAGCAGGTTACCAGTTGTAAATACCCTGATTAAAATCTGACTAGGTAATAACTTAGAATTATAACAATAATAAACTATAATTAAAAGGTTAATAACAATCGAGATCACGAGGTTAGCTAATTTTAGTATTCTTTGAAGGATTAATAGAATACATATTAAATATACAACACATAAGAAGAATTTCTAGTGTATTCAAATCGAATCTTGATTATTTCAAACTAAAGAGTTAACGAAAAAAATCCAGAAGTGTAATTTTAAATGGACAAACAAACTAAAGTGATTAAATTATTGTCAAACTATAAGTTGGAGTGTTAAAACGTTAAAAAGAAGTTGAGGTGTTAAAACGGAAAAAAAGTTGAAAGTTTGGGTATTAAGTTTTGGTCAAACTATAAGTTGGAGTGTTAAAACGTTTAAAAAAAATTGAGGTGTTAAAACGAAAAAAAGATGAAAGTTTGGGTATTAAACCATTATTAACCCTAATATTTTCTCATCTAACATTTTAAGTATTTGGGAGGCAAATAGAACACGTCATTATTAGCTATTAGTATAGTATTGAGAAAAAAAAGTATAAAACAAAACTAATTCCCCCACTAATCACTCTAATATTTTCTCATCAACATTTTAAGTCTTTGGGAGGCAAATGCATTGTCTAATCAACTAGTCAATTACCCGCACAATGTAGCGGAAAAACAATAGTATATAACGTACCTTTTTTTTCGTTCTATGATAACGATAACAGTCTTGTAATAATAATTTGTCCGTTTGACTCGTCAAAAGCATTGGTGACATGAATTATAGTGATAACATGACATTTAATATGAGTGGTTATCCGTAATAATGGATCTTCAAATCTTAATTCCTTTGTGTACATTATTTTACGCTAACATATAAAATCTCATTATTAATATTATCATACTTTAAAACCATAATTTGATAGAGCTATAATTACCATAATAAAACACAATTATCAATTATATGTATTGTCTGATTATTCATGTTGTGCTCAACAACGTTTATAATTATGAATATAAATATAAGTGTGGATCGAGTAAATTAATGTTCTAAAAAAATTTTCACAATAACAATTTACTTGTCGTGTGTGTTTCAAATTAATTTGAATTTAAAATTAAAGCACATATCAAATAGAGATGTTGATAAAATTAATGGCAAATGAGTAGATATTATTCAAGCCATAAATATATCTAAATTTAAACAAGAAAACACTACTTACCATATTAACAAAAATGTCATCAATAAGTCAAAAGGGCATATTAGTAATCTCGTATCTTTCATTTGATAAGTTTTTAAGGAAAATATGTAAATGCATTATAAGGGTTAAAGATAAAGATAATCAATATAAATATGGAATTTGATATTTGTAGTATTGTTCGGCTTAATGAAGATATATATTGCGATTATGATTTAAGATCTAAAACTTAGAATTTGATCAATCCTAACAATCATAGAGTATTTATTGTCTTAAATTTGGGATTTATTGTTTGATCTAATCATACACAACAATTTTCTCACTCACGTCAACATGTAAGTTAAGAAAAAATCATTTAGTGTTGGTTTTTAAGTAGTTTAGGTTTAGTTCAAAAATTATAAGTTAAAGCTTAATTTTTTTTTTCAAAATCAAAGTAAGGAATGAATAAACTCATGAAATATTTAGCACATATTTCTTCTTAAGTGGGCTTAGAATACGAACCCAAAATTTTATAGTTAATGAGTTACCTCAATACCGCTAGATCAACGGTCATTTGGTTAATTGAACATCAATATGAAATTTAAATATCGCTTTTCACAAATTCTTTTGTTAAGTTGTATTCCTTTACTTATTTAAAATTTAGCTATAATCAAGTTCATCAACAAACTTACTTTTTTGTAATATTTACAAGTTAAGACGTTTCTTTAAATTATATGGAGAAAAAGATATGTATATATAGAATATATGATGTTCATCATATATATCTTGATATTTCTCATAATATATAAAGGAACATAAATAAAGGTATTTACACTTTGTGAAAAAGAAAATACTTATTAACTTATGCTACATTTTGTTACAAGCTATATATAATAATAATGTTTATATACATATAACATAAAAAATCATCAACGTAACTAGACTTGAGCCCTTCTTACTTACTAGTATATTTATATAAAGGAATGTGTATCTATGATTGTTTAAATAGAATCAAAAGATTAAATACAACAAATTTGTCATTTAAGCATTTCTAGCTAATGAAAAGATTCATATATGGCTTTTATTGTATTTCACAAATTCTAAAATAAAGCTTTTTAACAGCTTTTATTTTGAAAATTTACACACATTGTCTCTAAAAAGTTCATTCGCCAACAGCTTAATATAACCTGTTGCTAAATTAAATAATTAGGGGTCTTTTATTTTTTCTGAATACTAAAAGCTGAATCTGAAAACCAGTTCTGAATAATAAGAGCTAGCAGCTGAAATCTGAATCCATGATATTAAGATCGTTTGATAAATAAGAAGTGCGAACATCTGAATACACATGTTTAACCATTTTTTGGCGTGACACAAATTAGATGAATATGACATTGAGTTACAAACGACTTCACTTAAGAAAAAGAAAAATTACAAGAGGTTCCCGAGACAAAGTTTTAGAAACCAATAATAACTTTAATGAATCTATTATCATGAATAAAAAGAAGACTAAAATACATAAACCAAAAAGGGGGGAAAATTATTATTTAACACATAAACTAAACATATGATATCTATTTATGCGAGACACTAGAGAATTTGTTTTTATCAATTAGAAGTTTTAAACAATTGTAAATAGCTTATTGAATAAGGGGTTTTTCAGCTAAGTTAATACTAAATTAGGAAAAACTATCAAAACATCTTAATGGTTTTTAGCTTATTGAATAATACAAATACCACTTTTTAAGATACTAGAAGAGCACCCGCGCATTGCGGCGGTGAAGATATTAACAATGGTTTAATATAATGTAATCACGTGTTTGAGAATATTGTGTTTGTGAGTATTTTCAAATGACCTTTAAACTATTGTAAAAATTTCCAAACGTTATAACTTCTTTATAGATTTCGATAAATATTATAAAATATGATTATTTTTTTTGATTTTTCAAGCTATTATTGATTCTCATTCACATCTAATAAAATCATAAAAAATTGAATGTAATTAATGTAACACTAAAGAAGATCACTTTTAAATTTCTTCATAAAATAACGAAATATATAAAATGAAAAGATAAAAATATTTATTTATGTTTAAATATTATTTTTATTTGTATGCCTTATGATTTTATTTTTTAATTTCTTTTATTTTGACTAATAATTATTTTATGAGTGTGTATTTTAGGACTAATTATTATGTAGGAAAAAAAGAAATGGTAACTTACAATCAGTATTTATTATGGCTAAATATATTGTTGACAGTTTCTATAAACTGTAAAGGGTAGTTTAATCCATTTCATTAAATATAGGGGTATTTATGTCATTAGAGTTCTTTAAAACTTTAAGTTAATGAAGAAAATGTTTAAACAAATTATAAGGGTGTATGATAATAAGCTTAAACAAAAGACCCCTTACACTATGATAAAAGGTATATTTTGTAATAAAAAACATAGCACTGGAAATGCGTTTCTGAGGGAACAAGAAGAAGCAAATTTGTCACTTAGCTTCATTAAGTCTTCGAAAATCCTTATTTGTCACATTTAAAGATCACTTTGATATTATCTTAAAAATATACTCCATTAAATTAAATGTCATTATATGTTGTTTTGCACCGGGTAATTTACTGTTTCGTTATTTATTACTCCCATTACACATTTTACTATATTATATGATTCAAAGTTTCAAACTTTATAAATTTTTATTGTATGTATTACACTTGTAAATTTCGTAAATGAAAATTCACATACCATAGACGACATTACTATACTATGAATTCGATTTGAGAAACAGCTCAAACCATGAGCAGCAAAATTAAGGAGCTTTAATTAACGATAGCTAGTAAAGTAATAGCTATAACCGCGCTAGTGAAAACAATTAAATGATTTGAATACCAGATATATGCGGCTTTTTGTATCTCCTAGCATCTTGCTAGTTTTTTTAGTCTAATATATTTTCTATCGTTAAAAAAAAAGATATATGCGGCATGCACACCCAACTAATTAAGCCAATGGAAATTAAAGAATAATGATCCTATTAGAAAGCCACGAAAAAGATTAAGTTCATCATAACTTATATATGTTCAAGTTCTCTGTAACGGAACAAAACACGCAACATAGAATATCCTGGAAAATATTGTGTCTTGATCTTTTTGCATTGTCGATCACAGCAACAAATTTATACAACTGCTTAAAGTTGATAACAATAACTCCTGCTGCAATAGATACCAAGATTATTTCAGTAAAAGAAACGATAATACAGCTTCAGGCTGGCAACATTGAAGACTCGTCCATGGAAGAAATTGTTACTTTCTACGTACGGTTCGATGACTGCAAAATTATTCTGAAGATTAATTAGCCACTTTGATAGACAAAAGTCAAAAGGTAATTAATTAGGGTTTGAGAATTCAAACTTCGGATGTAATAAATAATGGTTCATACATTACTTCAACAAATGTACAGTAGCTACTACTGTCTGGATATATATATGACAAAGTAGTATTTATATATCATTAGTTATTTAATGGTACGTACTTCAGTTTATCAAATCATGTAACTAGTCATGATTGGTGGTGATTAAGTTCAATAAATAGAAGCAGGAACAGTAGTACCTCGCGAGATGATTTCTTGCTAGAAGCCTTTATAAATTCCAAAATATGGTCCATCAGGCACCAGCCGATGAAACCTCGTTGTAAGAACATTTACTTGTAGTTATAGTAATTATATATAGCAGTGAGAGCGTATATTGAAAGTTAAGCTCAACAAACTTTAATTGATAGAAGAATTACAAGTATCTTCTCCCTTTAGATTATTTGATTTCATATAGTCTTCAAAGCCATCTAAAACATGCGTCTTGTTGTCGCCAAAACGTAAGCGTGGATACGGATCCTTGTAACAGGAATACATTAAGTATGGGCTAAGCTATAATATATGTACATGACTATACGTATGCTAACATTCCCCCGCAGTTTTATCGGGAGGAGAAATCCGAACGTTCAAACTGGATCGAAAGTCTTTAAATAAAGACGTCGGAAGCCCTTTAGTGAAGATGTAGGGGACATGAAGAACTCGAATGTTACCGAGAGCAACTTGGTCTCGAACAAAATGAATATCAATCTCAATGTGCTTCGTTCTCTAGTGTTGAACAGGATTAGTGGTCATGTATACTGAGCTAATGTTGTCACAGTAGACAATGGTGGCCTTAGACGGCGAGGTGTGAAGCTCTCTTAGAAGATTGCGTAGCCAACATGTCTCAGCAACAGCATTGGCAACGCCCCGATATTCAACCTCTGCACTCGATCGGGAGATAACATGTTGACGCTTCGAAGACCATGATAGGAGGTTATCACCTAGAAACTCACAATAGCCGGAAGTGGAACGGCGTGTTGTGGGACACCCACCCCAATCAGCGTCAGAATAAGCAACAAGGCCATCGGTGGATGAGACGTGTATCTGAAGGCCATGATCAAGTGTGCCACGAATGTAGCGCAAAATGCGCTTTAGGGCATGAAAATGTGGCTCACGAGGATCATGCATAAATAAACATATCTGCTGAACAGCATATGAGATATCAGGCCGGGTGAACGTGAGATACTGAAGAGCTCCTGCAAGACTCCTGTATAAAGTTGGGTCAGCAACCGATGGACCGGTGGCATCCAACTTAGACTGTGTGTCAGCTGGTGTACGACATGGGTTACATTGCATCATGTTAGCACGCTGTAAAATGTCTGTGGCGTACTTCTGCTGAGATAGAAACATGCCTGTAGAGCTACGAGTAGCCAAAATGCCAAGAAAATAGTTAAGAGCACCCAAATCAGTCATCGAGAACTCTCGGCTGAGCTGGCTAATAATGGTATGTAATAAGGATGCAGATGATGTAGTGAGAATTATATCATCCACATATAGAAGAAGATATGCAGTAGAGGACCCCTGATGATACACAAAGAGAGAGGAGTCAGAGCGGCTGCGATGAAAACCATGTCTCTGTACAAAATCAGCAAACCGCTGATACCAAGCACGGGGGGCCTGTTTCAGGCCATAGAGAGAGCGCTGAAGTCTGCAGACATAGTCTGGAAATCGAGAATCACGATATCCAGGTGGCTGATGCATGTAAACCGTCTCCTCTAAATCACCATGGAGAAAGGCGTTCTTCACGTCGAGCTGATGGATGGGCCAGTGACGTGAGACAGCCAAACTCAAGACGGTGCGGATGGTGGCTGGTTTAACAACCGGGCTAAATGTCTCATCACAATCAATACCAATCTGTTGACTCTTACCATTAGCAACCAATCTGGCTTTGTATCGAGCCAGAGAACCATCAGCATTAAATTTCTGCTTAAATAGCCACATAGAACGAACCACATTAGCCCCGGGTGAGCGTGGAACAAGTACCCAAGTGCCATTTGATATAAGCGCATGATATTCCTCATCCATGGCTTTATGCCAGTGAGGATCCTTAAGAGCCTGTAAATATGACCTGGGCACCGGTGAGGCGGTAGTGGTGTGTAGGTTAAGGCGCTCAATGGGTTTAGTGATGCCGTGTTTACCACGTGTCATCATGGGGTGAGAGGGAGGTGGGGGTGGGGTGGGTGGGGTATTTGGTGATGATGTAGGTGAAGATGTGGTGTTGGGTGCAGGTGTAACACTCGGGGATGATTGGTCGACATCCGAGGACAACACTGGTGGGACTGGGTGAAATGTTGGACGAAACAAAGGAGATGGAGAGTCAAGAAAGTCATAGGAAGGAGACTGAGTGGGAGTGACGGAGCCGAAAGGAAGAATGGTTTCGTCAAACACCACATGTCTAGAGATGATGATCTTATGCGTCGAGAGATCAAGACAACGGAATCCACGATGATCAGATGGATATCCAAGAAAGATACAAGGTGTGGAACGTGGGGAAAGCTTGTGAGGGGTGGTGATGTGAGGAAAACATAAATGGAAGTCGGACATGTTTGCCAAGTTGACATGGTTGGCATAGCACATGCGATTTCTCTTTATTACAAGAAATTAAATTGCGAGAAATTAAATGTTGAAGGGCTTGATCACCAAGATGACCAAGTCTCTAGTGCCAAAGAGACGAGCTAGAAGCAACGAAGACTTGAGGAGTAGGTTGGGTGACTGAGTAAAGTGGTCCAGTGCTGTCACATCGAATGAGAGGTTGACGGGTGCGATAATCCTTCACAGTAAAACCAAAAGCATCAAATTCAATAGAGCATTGATTATCATGTGTAAATCTACGGACAGATATAAGATTTTTAATAATTTTAGGAGTAATAAGTACATTATGTAAGTGAAGTGGACGATATGGGTTTGGTATATCAGTGTGCCCGGAGGTCAATACAGGAATTGAGGAACCGTCACCAACAAAAATAGAATGAGTATCACGGTTATTAGAAATGGACTTGAGGATACCTGCATCCGAGTGTACGTGGTCTGTAGCTCCTGTATCCATGATCCAACCTGAGTTACCTGGGTCCTGCAAAGTCATAGTGTTAAACAAATAAGGGAGGGTAGTGGGCTGGTCTCCATTAACAGCCCAAGTCCACTGATTAACAGGCTGGCCAGACCCAAACATGGGCCCAGATGAAATTGGTTGAGTAGGCCCAATAGTATTAAATGCAGGCTGGATTGCTCCTATTGTGGGCCTAGACACAAAATGGGCCTGGGCTTGTGTACTAGATGGACCTGCACCAAGTAATCCAGAATTAGTAAATGAATTTGGTGGTGTCCAGTATGGCCTAGCATGTGATGACGTATTTTGCGACCGAGAATGGCTCGAAAAACGTTGGTTTTGTGATCGTGGCGGCGGGATAAATACCCACCCGTATTGCCCGTTGGGTGGTTGTTGTCGGTGGTCATTACGAAGGTTTCCATGTCGTCAATCATTACGGCGTCCACCACCACGGTTGTCGGTCGGAGAGCCAACAAAGAGGACACTAGAGGATGAAGATGTGTCAAGTGTTGCGGAATCGGAGGAACGATGATCATCTAGCCTTGTTTCTTCGCTAAGGAGGATTGCCCGGGTTTCCACCCACGTGGGGATTTTCTCACGAAGACGGATGGCTCGAGTTACACCGTTCCATTTACGCGGTAGGCCACTGAGAGTGTAAGCAACAAGGTTCTTGTCGGCTACGGGTTCGTCAATATTCTTGAGAAGGTCTGCCATGGATTTGATCATCGTACAATAATCTTTAATCGACATATTTCCGAGTGTAAGATTACGGAGATCATTTTCGAGTTGGAGAGCAGTGATGTCTTTGTTTGTACGGAAGAGTGCTTCGATATTTAGCCATGTGGTACGGGCAGTAGTCTTTTTCTCGTGAATATTCTCGAGAACATCGGGTGCAATGGTGCTGTAAATCCACATCCGAACAATGGAATCAAGTTTGATCCATTCAGTATCGGTTGGGCGTGGCGTGGAATCGTATGTGCCATCAATATGATCGATCACATCAAACCCAATACAATGAGTTTCAAAAAGATCGGTCCAAGCATCATAGTTAAGATGTTCTAGGTTTAAGGTAAGCGGTATGTGTGATTTGATGTTGGTGACACTATATGCTTTGTGAAGAGGAGTGGCGGGTGATGGTGGATTAGAGCTACCGGTTGTCATGCTGATGGTGGGTTTTGATGGTTAAGAGATAACGTAGGATATATATATGATATGTAGAGGAAGAGTAGGTGGTGAGGTAATTAGATAGTAGTGAGTGATATGAGATAGAGATTAGTGGTGATCAAACTTTGAAGTATGACGGTGATGACAGAGGAAGAAGACGGCAAGGAGGTGATACGATGGGGTTGGAAGTTTTGGTCGACCCAAAAAAAAGGAATGTTAGGTGGAATTGAGAAGCAAAAGGAAAGAATTGAAAGGGATTAGGAAGGATCGAGAGAAATGTTTTCAAATCTCTGATACCATGTTTAGTGGTATTTTCCCATGAAACAATTATCTCCATTCATGCGATTATATAATACAATTATGGGCCATGAGCCATATACATAGAATACATTAAGTATGGGCTAAGCTATAATATATAATATATGTACATGACTATACGTATGCTAACACAAAGTCTTGAATCTAAAATTCAGAATGCGTGGAGAATATGTAATCAAAAATATCTTCTGGTCTCTCCTCAGCATGTTTCTTGGGAATTACTACAGAGCCATAGTTTACCCTGGTTTCGACTTTTGACGGCAGTCATCAATATGTCACACAAAAGTACAATAGCACCTTTTGACCTAAAATGTAGTTAAGAAGAACATGTACGCTATAAATCGATATATAACACTGCAGGTAATGGAACTGGATAGAAATAAAAGGATACGTCATACAGATTTGGCATGTCTCTATCCCCTCAGCATTATTCATCACGTTGCTGAAATTTCGCTCCATGAGAAGTTTGGAATCTATATAGTTCAATTCGGAAACAAATTAAATATATAAAGCTAGCTAGTACTACTAAATATTCTTTGCGCAAACTTTCATCTTACCATAAACGAGATAACGTTAAAGCATTCAGCACATAACACCTCGTGGTTCTTCTCGTGCAATAACCACTTGCTAAACGACGCAAGGCAAGAAAGATGGACAGGCTATAAAGGTGAAATACATTATCCGTTACAAGAAAATTAAGAAATGTCAGTGTAGGTACATGTTCAGTGGTGCATTCATGCCTCCTAAAGGCTAAAAATAATGTCCGCATTTTTACTCACCTTGCCGCAAAATTGACAGTCAATCCAATCACCTTGCTTCTGGTGAAAATAGTCACAGAATTTTCCCGACTCGTTAATAGAACTATAATGATCCAAGGTACAAACTAGACCAGAAAAGAGTGGTATGATATATAGTGTAGATCATATTTATTATAAACCCTTTAAATGATTGAAGTTGAACCTGGGTAAAATGTATACATCAAATTTGAACTCAGGAACCACTTTAAACAACTCAAAAATAAACTACTACGTACTATTTAATTAATAGACTACTTAAGATCGCAATTTCCCACAAAGAATCCACCACACAAACATCAATACAAGTTACTCATATACGATCTGCATGGAAATCATGAAATTGATCAAATAACATTATAACAAGCCATCTGCATGATCTAACAACTAAACCTCAAGTAAACAAAACAATTTCCAACAAATTCAGTTGTATCTGTGTTTGTGTGTAAGAGAGAAAGGAAAACACTAGCAGCGATTGCAAAGTTGAGAAAAGTTTTCGGTGCTTAAATCCCGTCCATTTTGCAACGGATCGAAAGAAGAATTTCCACAATTGAAGCAAGAATTGTCCTTGGATGATGAAGATGATGCCATTGATGAAGTTTCAAGAAGAAATGAATAAACCCTAGATGGAAGTAGAGAATAGAGAAGTTGGCGATGTGGTTTAAATGCTAAAAAAAAATTCTAAGAAAAAATAAAAAGAATATATTTTAGATTGATATATCGAATCGGAAGATTATTGTTTTTGTAATAAAACATATGTTTCATGTGATTCGTAGCATAATGTTATCAAACAAAAAATTAAAGTATAACATTTGAAAAGAAAGAAATTACAAGAGCAAGAAAGCTAATCCCATGTTGGAGAAGATAGCCTAACTCCAGCTATAGAAATCTGTTCAAATAAGTTTTTGGAGTCAAGGAAGTATTGCAATGTTTGATGTTTGTTTTATAAAAGAACTACTTGTACAAGTTATAGTTATTTTAATTATTTTTATAATAATGAGGATGAGGATACGATAGATAAAAAATAACCACAAAGGGGGATGAATATATAGCGATGCAATTTAGCAAGTCAAGATACAGTAGTTTAATTTGGGTCGAAATCCATAAGATATAGTTTAAATTTGCAAGGATAAAATCAATAATATTAATTGTAATTTACGACCGCTTAGTGATTGAGATGTTAAGATCAAATGTAGCTTAGCTCGGATTGTTTTGACTGAGATGTTAAGATCAAATTAAGCTAAGCTCGGGTACGTTGTTTTGACCGGGCAAGACACTATATAGCTGTGAGTGATCGAGTGAGTATTTTTCATTCAAAAAATTAGACTCCGTGATTGAAACCGGCATAATTTCATTGTTAATATAGAAACATTCAGTTCTGGCCAGAACCATTCTGGAAATAATACCAATTCCTAGTTATTTCATCACCAAAAAGGGTTATAAAATAGGATAGGGGTCGAAGTTCAAGTTAACATATATAACATAATAATAGTCAAGAAAAAATGTTCCATAATAATAGTCAGATAACTTCTCAACGTCGAAATAAAGACAATAAAACATCAAATGTCACGGGGTTAAATTTAATAACAAAATTTTATAGCCATAACACGAGCTGCAAAACAGATGATGCAGCTACTTCACAACACTCAACACGCATCCATAGAGCCAGAGTTGCTACCCTCTCCATTCACATCAGGTTGACGCCTACAATATGTTCAGCACATGAATTAAACAAAGATATGGACAAAACGTACGTAACTCGACTTTGAGAAACTGTGTATATATAATTAAGTGTATTTTCAACAATGGGTTAAATTCAATATATAATTACTTCAAAACATATGGGTGACGTACTCTTTGGATATATATGATAAAATTCTAAAAAAGTTTAATCGGTATCTTAAGCACTTTAAATAATGATTCAACTACAACTAGTCAGGACTTCCTATATATAACAGATGCAAGTAGTACCTGATGACAACTGGTACATTGGGCATAGCTTTTCGCAATTCTATAACTATCTGTTCATCTGAATCCCTCCGGTAAAATGACACTGAAATACCAACAACTTGTTAGTATAGAATAATTGTCACACATATATAAATATAAAGATAAGCAATGACGTCATTAACTCGAATTTGCAAGCAGTTTAATATGTGAATCACCTGTATCACCTACTTGCAGGTTCTTCGAAACCATATAATCCTTTAGCCCTTGTAAGACATACATTTTGTTCTTACCATGAACCCAGCAACGGTAGCAAACATTCCACATTTGTCCATCTGTATCCAGAATACTCAACGGCAACCGCTCACCTTCAGAAACTGCTGGGAAATGCTCCTGCTTAAAATTGTGCATATGTAGCATTATTAAATTTTCAAACTCTCATATATTTAAAATTCCATAATAGCCGGTGCTTTACTTAGGCATTTTTCCCTCACCAAAGCAGACTTTTTAGGGAGAACTATACGGCTGTTTCGGTATCTAGCATCACTGGGAGTCATCAATTTCTGAAACAAAAAGGTCATAACAGTTTCCGGGCTAACATAAAGTTAAGAATTAAACATGTAGATTAAAAACAATATACAACAATGTTAAGAGACAATATGCATATATAAATTAAAGGATACGGTGGTGGGATTAATTGCATGTCCGCATCTTGAGGATTCGATTCTGCATGTAAGCGATGTTGTGCCTAAGAAAATAATATATATAGTATTAGTTTTGTTTAGAAAACTAAGATAAAGGATGATATACCGCCTTCTTTTGTAACCCATGATAACTTCTGATCCAATAAGTAATAATAGAAGCTGTGAAAGTTGACGTTTTATGAATATCAAAGGTCGACATCAATCCCATAATACCTGAAGGTATTCAGTCCATGAACAGTCTACACATAAGATCCCACCAAGATCATGCATCAAATAGTCGTCAAGTGACACAATACATCCACAATGGATGGGCTGCAAAAATTTAACGTAACATATGCTATAAGGAAATGAAGAAATTATGGTGTAAATCTTCATAAATACTATGTTTCCTAAAACATATTTATGTTAGAGAAGAAACTGAACTAATTCGATCAGACAAACTCGGAATCTACTCACTCACCTTGGAACAAGATTTGCAGTCTCTCCAACCTTTTTCGTCTTTATGAAACTTGAGACAGAACTGTCCCGCATTATAAACGGAACTACACGAATTCAAAATACAAATAAGGTTACTAAATATTCATTTCTAATGAATCTTTATGAGAATTGTTAGTATAATATTGAAATATTAAGGTCATCAACTCTTCCAAATTTACCACAATGTTTTTTGCACTAAACTGAACAAGTTTCCTCCCTCTCTCCCTCTTTTTTGAATTTGATTCTTGAGTCATATCTGAAGATTTCTACTACCTTAAATTCTAAACTTAATATAATGTATATTGTATGTCATATTAAAAAACCCTTTAGTTACATTGAATTCCAAAATATGCCTTTTTATATGAGAAATATCATGTCCAAATTAAACAACTTATATATAACTCAAAAATACATTACTACTATACAAATTTATCGTAAAAGAATCAATACAGTTACTCGAAATCATAACATCTTCACATTTAAATATGAGGAAAATCTTGTAATTAAGTGAAAACCTTTTTAGTCTCTCTTTGATCTGAGTGTTGGAAGAAAAAAAAGTAATAGCCAAAAGCAACTAATAGAACTCAAGAATGTCTACCAAATTACTAGAACTCAACCATGATGAATTACATGATCACTCAAATGATCACAATGATTACATTAAATCTAATTGAAACCCCCTTTTGATATCACTGGATTTGGTTGTATAAGTACATTAACTTATATATCAAGAACTTAACTAGATCTAAAAAAGTCCATCCGAATTGTTTAAAATTCGACTATTAAGAATCCATACAACTATGCATATATAGCAATCCAAAAGTACACCGGGTTAACATCAGTTAGCATGCTTGCATAAAACTTAAAGCATGCATATACAAATAAGATCACCAACAAATTCAAGTGCATATAGACATGTAGTGAGACTTACTAGCAGCTGTTGCAAAGCTGAGCGAATTCACCGGTTTCAGATACCCATCCGTTCATCAAGTAAGCGGAGGAAGAATCATTGCAGTAGACACAAGAAGCCATTGGAGTCTAAGAAAACCCTAAAATGGTGAACAATGTATATATGTTTGATTGTTAAAATCCCTAATTCTTATAAAGTTGTTGGGAAGGGGTAACTTTTGGAAGAAAAAAAAATGATGACGAACCATAAGAGCATTTAATTCAAACCATCATAAATGTTTGTCATGTAATAAAGCATGATTTTTTGGATTGATATTGGATTACTGTAATATTAATATTATTATTTTTATTGAGCTCGTGAAAGTGTAAAGCTGTATCTTATACTACGTATATGCTATCCAAGAAGGCAATAACTTCAGTTTCCAGCTAAGGTTACCGGAAACTAACTGTATTGTAAACTGAAATGTTTTAGTTAATGAGTTAAGGTGGTTTGTGTTTATTTAAATTTAGTTAGATTGATTCAAATATTAAAATAACGGTACTTAAAATTATTATATAAATGATACCAAAGGGTACTTAATTTTACCAAATATATTTCTTAAAATGTTTGCGCAATACAGTGCGTAGTTATCTATGTAGATTTTTACCGCTTAAGGTTATAAGCTCCTCATTAACTAATATTCGATTAAGCCTATCTATAGTTTTCCATTAATTATAATTCAAATATCCATCTAAAATTTGCTTGAAATAAATTTAAATGTGTAAATATTTAGAAGCTGCATCCAAAAATGGATATACAAAAATGGAATACATACATATTATTATGATATTTTTATATAATTTATGATTTTTCTCAGCCAACATGGGTTTCAATAAACATATAACTCTACAACAATAACTCAATGACCGCATGCATCTACTCTAGAATAAGTAATAATAACTTAATCTTTCATCCACTAGGGTTAGTTTGCTACTTCACATATCAAGTTGATGTATGCCTGCAAGATCAATGTTTAACACAGATGAATTATATTAATCATGATTGTGAGAAAATATAAGTATTAAAGATTTATATTTCAAAGTATGTAATTTAGAAATTTTGAAATATATCAAATATATTAGATTTAAAACGTGTTTTAACATAAAATAAAATAAGAATGAGTTAAAATTTGTAACACATATGAAATATTAGTAATGAACAATATATACATACATATATTTGAATAGTAACTAAGTTGAATACAACTATAGAAAAATAATATGTAGTTACAAATAACTCGTTATAGTAAAAATAAAAAAAATAAAGAAATATTGATTGCATTAATTTATGTAAGCAATTTAAAATTATAGTAATAATATTGTAGTAATATATATAATATTATATACATACATATATTTGAATAGTAACTAAGTTGTATACAACTATACAAAAATAATATGTAGTAACATATAACTCGTTATAGTAAAAATACAAAAACAAAAAAAAAATAAAAAAAAATTGATCGCATTAATTTATATAAGTAATTTAAAATTATAGTAATAATATTGTAGTAATATATATAACATCATATATGTATTTTTATAAGTAATAAATGCTAATATTATTTGTAAATAACCATATTTTCATAGTACAAATTTATATAATATGAGATACCAAAGATATAATAATATATATATAATATAATATAATATTGCCTATAATATAACATAATATAATATAATATTATACAACTTCTTATAATAATTAATGTTTTTTAATGTTAACAATTTAATTTAGTAATGCAAAACAACAATAATAGTAAACCCCAATAGTAATCATCACTTACGTATAAATAATAAATTATTTCTATTGAAATTTCAAATCATTATTATAATTGTAAATGTCACATACAAATCGATAAGATATATAAATTTTCCATATAGTAGAATTCAAACAATTCAAATGATCATTACTTTATTTTCATTATAACAAAGTGTAAAATGGACTATAAGTCTATAACTATCACACACTCGTACCAACTAAATTAACATGAAATGTAATTCTAATTAAAAAGGACTATAACACTTATTCGAATCAAATGAGACATAAAAGTTGTAAGATCGATAACCTTTAGTACTATTGTTAATCTCACCATATATATAAAACAATCACTTAATTATTATTATTAAACAAGTATAAAAAATATACAAACATGAAAAGTGGTATTAAACTACAACTCTTAAAGAGCTTTTTAATAATTAATATAATATATAATATATATAAATTAATTGATAATTTTTATTTTATTTTATTCATACATTCTCATATAATTAATACAAATGATATAGTTCCTATTAATTTGTTAAGACATGAAGTTTTAATTCTAACCATCGCCTTTGACGCATATTCAGTTTTTTCTGTGAAAACATATACTGAAGACTTTTATGATCAGTACAAACAATACATTTAGTACCATATAAATAGTGTCTTCAGATTTTCAAAGCAAATACAACAGCTGCCAGCTCTGAATCATGTGTTGGGTAATTCTTTTCATGCGGTTTCAACTGACGAGAAGCATAAGCAATAACTTTATCTCTTTGCATAAGGACACAACCCAAACCAGAGTAAGATGCACCACAATATACAATAAAATCTTCAGACCCATTCGGTAATGCTAACACTGGAGCTTGACATAACAATTGTCTCAAAGTCTGAAAGGCATGTTCTTGTTGATTATTCCATTCAAACTTTTCATTCTTGCGGGTTAATTTAGTCAATGGGCTAGCAATTTTAGAAAAGTCTTTAATAAACTTCCGATAATAACCCGCTAAACCCAGAAAACTCTTGATCTCAGAAGCATTCTTTGGAGCTTTCCAGTTCATCACAGCTTCAACTTTGAAAGGATCAACTTTAACCCCATCATTGCAAATGATGTGACCCAAAAATTGTACCTCCCGAATCCAGAATTCGCATTTTGAAAATTTAGCATATAAGTGTTCTCTTTTCAAGGTTTCAAGAACTAACCTCAAATGCATAGAATGTTCTGATTCGGACTTAGAATACACAAGAATATCATCGATGAAAACGATTACAAACTTATCAAGATATGGTCGACATACCCGGTTCATTAAATCCATAAACACTGCTGGAGCATTTGTTAGACTAAATGGCATAACCAGGAATTCATAATGACCATACTTGGTACGAAAAGCAGTCTTAGGAATATCCTGTTCATGAACACGAACCTGATGATAACCCGATCTCATATCAATTTTAGAATAAACAGAAGATCCCTGCAACTGATCAAACAAGTCATCTATTCGAGGCAGAGGATATTTATTCTTTACTGTTCTTTTGTTTAACTCCCGATAATCAATGCACATTCTGAATGACCCATCTTTTTTCTTAACAAAACAAAACCGGTGCACCCCAAGGAGAAGAACTATGTCTAATAAAACATTTATCCAATAACTTCTGAATCTGATTCATCATTTCACGCATTTCAGACGGAGCTAATCTATAGGGAACTTTAGCTATAGGCGAGGAACCAGGAATGAGATCAATCTGATATTCAACTTCCCTAACCGGTGGTAAACCAGGTAAATCATCGGGAAACACCTCCGGATATTCAGAAACTACCCGGACATCGGATACAGATTTCTTTTCAAGTTTGGCATCAATAACATAAGCTAGGTAAGACTCACAACCTTTAGACAACGAATTCCTAGCTTTCATCATGGAAATAAGAGGAATATACCCACTATCCCGTTCTCCTCGAGCCACAACGTATGACTCTTCAGAGATTGGGATTCTAATCAGCTTATGGTGGCAATCTATACTTGCTTTAAACTGACTTAACCAATCCATGCCAATAATTACATCAAAACTTGGAATCGGCATTAATAGAAACGAAATTGGAAAAGTCTGACCATCTATCACAATATTAGCTCCAGTCACCGAGGTGGTAACAGGAACTAATTTGCCACTAACAATATCTACTTCTAAGGGCTTAGTTATCACAGTAGGGATCAGTTTTAACTTATCACAGAAACACACAGATATAAAGGAACAATTTGCTCCAGAATCAAATAAAACACGTGCTGGTACAGAGTTTATAAGAAAAGTACCAGTTATGACATTATCTGTGTGGACAGCCTCATCGACTATCATTTGGAATGCCCTACTTGCTGCTGGCGGAGGATTCTTCCGCTTTTGTCCGGAAGATGACGAACTCCTGACCGAGACCGAACCCTGCTTTCCTGCCTCAGGACACTGCCCAACACGATGCCCTTCTTTCTTACAGTTCCAACATAGATAATTGGGAAACTTACAATTCTTAAACTCATGACCCAATTCAACACATTTAACACATTTGTTCGTCTGAATTGTACATGGGTCAGTATGTTTGGATCGACAAGAACTACACCAATTAGAACTTCCGGATGAACCACTTTTATTACTAAATCTTTGACCCTGACGATTACCCTGCCACCTTGACTTTCCTTTACCCGAAGAATCTGTTCTAGTTCTTGGAAATGAAGAAGAAGTATCTCTAGCTTGAGACTCTCGAAAACCTCTAATATCACTGTCAACCGAGCGTGCAAGAGTAAAAGCTTGGGATAGATTACTAGCTAACCTCACTGTAGTACGGTAATTATGAGGTAAAGTTTCCACAAACTGCTCAATTCTGGTTTTCTCATCAGGAACCCACTGTTGCACAAACCGTAGTTTCTCCTAAAACTGTGTTATTAATTCGTCGATGGTCATCTTATCGGTTAATTGAAGATTCACAAACTCTCTCCTAATACGTGCCATATCAAAGTCGGAACAATATTGATTACAAACAGCTTGATGGAAATCAGGCCATCGAATAGCTTCTTTCTGCTGTTGAGTTAAATGACCGGTAATCGAGTCCCACCAAACCATGGCTTCGTCTTTTAAACACTGAATAGCATAAAACACTTTGGATTCTTCTTCACAGCGAGTAACATCAAATTTCCGCTCCATATCTCTTAACCAATTTAAAGTTACAGATGGATTTGTACTACCTCTAAACTCTGGTGGTTTACTTGCCATGAACATTTTGAATAAACATAGTTTATTTTACTGAAAAGGAGGAATATTACCAAACACAAGTATTTGTTGCTGAGAACGTTGCTGAGATGATGCAGTTTCCGTCTGCCTTTTAAATTCTCTGAGATTAATCACCTCATCTTCTAACTGAAAAAGATAATCATCTCTATTCGATTCTTCACGAGCAGGAATAGAAGTACCCTCATGATCATGTCTTTCATTATGAATATCAGAAGGGGGAACATCGATCCTTGAGGCATTATTAGGGTTGGTGGTCGGTTGCTCATTATCTGCCATATCTGTATTCAACACAACAACTTGAAACTTGTTAATCGTTAGTACCTATCTACTAACCGATTTATAACCAATGCTAAATCCCATACCCAAGAATGTTTGACGTAACACACTCTAGATTTGGGATTGAACACTTTATAATGCTCAACTCACCCAAATCTATGCTCTGATACCAACTTATAACACCCCTCATTCATTATATGAATATTATACAATTTAACTTGGAAGCGTTGACTTAAAAACATAGTTTATTAATATACATCATAAAAAGTGTATAATCTTTTTCAAACTCCGATACACAATAGTTTAAAACTATTGAAACCATATTACACATATTACACAAACGGGGTATTATATAATTCCAAACTTTAATTTATCAAAATACATCAGAGTTCACATTCGTCAAATATTCCCTGCCAAAGGCATCCACTTCCTGTACACCCACATATCTATTCAAAACCTGCAGGAAGTAATATGAGGGATTAGCACGAAGCTAAGTGAATAGATTTATCACACACGCTTCAACTTAGCTTAACTATGAGTTTACACCAAATAATCGTAAACACGCATATTTCAATGAGGATCGGTGGCTCTTGGGATATCATAATACCCGGGGATTCCCAAAGAACACTTAACGTCAATTTGTATGGCCAATACAGAATAGACCGATAACTATTGGTTATTAAACTCATACACAGGTCTCAAACACAACAAATGAATCAAAACCTGTGTAATTCACATAATAACCAAAAGTCCAACTACACGTTGACCTCAATAATGTGATACACATATATTCACATATCACGTAGATTCATAGTCAATAATCAAGACTAAACAGTCTAACACATATCTACGTTTACTTGTTGCAACCAAACAGTTACAACTAAACCGAAGGGTGAGTTCTAAATCCATTCACCGATACCTCTAACGTCTCCACACTCAGGATTCTTATATCACTGAGTCTTAGGTTGATCTGAAACAGAAAATCAAATATAAGTTAGAAATTTGTTCCATAATCATCATCAGAGCATATTTATTAAATCAGGTAATCCCTGAAGTTTAGTCAAACAAAAGTTCATTCAAAATAAAATTAGAAAATCCCGAAATGACGTTTAAAAACTGAAAAATGTCATTTTCGGGCCCTAGATGACCCCGAATAGCCAAAAACTGTCTAAACTCTTAGAACAGAGCCGGGATCATTAGGTCGTTTCCGAGTGACCATGCGAATTTCAATCCAATCCGAGTTAGTGAAATTGTCACCTGTCCGTTACCCCGAAAAGACTTGCGCATTTTCAAAATTTGCGAAATAAAAATCTTTAAAAATTCTCGGTTCGCAGTGATCTGTTTTTGCAGGTCAACTCGGTTCGCAGAAACTCGACTCGCAACGAAATAACTCAATTCGCACAGCCATCTCGGCTCGCAGAACTCAGTTCGCACCGCAAAACTACTCAGTTCGCAACGCGAGTCAACTCGCTTCGCACAACGAAAACTCAACTCGCATCGCAGCGACTCAGTTCGCAGAATCTCATCTCGCTTTGCAACATGAACTCGGTTCACAGAACGAACTGAGAACTGCGAATTTCGCTGTTCTTACGAGTTTTTCGAATTAAAACTCACCAAAACTTCAAAAAACTCAATTCTATGGTTTCTAATACTTCAAGTAGCATCATATAACATCTAATAACCACATATCAAGCTTCAATTTCGTGTAAATCAATCAAAAACTATAAAACCCAATTTGTATACCCAAAATCAGATTTAAACTCACCCTTTTGATGAAGATAAGGGTGAAAGGATGATACGAAATTGATGTTTAGAACTTGAAATCAACTAAATAAATTTGGCTATCAACTTGGTATGATTTTCATGAATTTACAAGTTTAAAAATGAAAGTAGGAAATGAGAAGAAATAAGGAAGTTGTGGACATTTGAGGTTATAAGGGTCGGTTCATCAAACCGACTCTGTTTAATTGTTTAAGCTTTTTACCCCTTCTAAACCTATTATCTGGAACCTAAAAACCATTTGCGAAAATATTAATTTTATTTTACCGTCATCTGTAATAATTTAAAACAACTAATAGTTTACTATCCACAATAAGTTCTGGAACTTATTTATCTAAGTTTCACAATATAATAATGTGATTATGTGACATGTAGCCATTGGGCACTATGTGATTTGGAGGTCAACACTGGTTGGGGTTTGCTGCTACTGTTTGGCTGGTTCATGGGTCCCTTATACACATAGTTAATAGGAACCTGTGGCTAGTGAAGATAACAACAAGCTATCGGTTAATCACTGTATTGGTCTGCAGTGATTTTAATGGTTCTTTGGAGGATACCTCAAGAACCACCGATCCTCTTGGGTTGATAATTCTGTTTAACGATGCTTTGGGCTGTAACCATGGAAATTATGTGTTTACGGTGTTTTTGCTGTAAACAGGGTTGATATGTGTTTACTACGCTTTGTTGTAAACAGAGTTGTTATGTTAAGTTGGACTGTTGATTAATTATTCACTTACTTATCTTTATGCTAACCCCACCACCCCACTTCTTGCAGGTTATGGTGTTGATATAACGGGATGGGCAAGAAGCTTTGTTGGGACGAGATGTTTGACCAGGCAGTCACTCTGATATTTGCTCTGGATGAGTCACTGTTGTATTTTGGAATTATATAACACCCGGTTGGATATACTATGATTTTAAAATAGTATGACTTTGTTTACATATTATGTAAGTTGGTAATGTACGTTTTAACCTACGTTTCCGAATTGTCGTTTAAAAAAATGGTTCTGAAATTAAAGGGTGTTATAATTTTTATGTCGAAGTGATGTGTGAAATCTAGACTTAAAATTTATCGTTGTAAAATGAACAAGAAAGTACCGTGCTAGACCAAAACACAACCGGGCAGTGGACCCTATCGTGTAGTAGTATAGTTGGGTAAGTTCGGGTTCGAACACATGGAGCTTAGTTTTAGATTTATTAAGTTAAGTGTGAGAAATTTAGAAAACAAAATAAAAGTTTGGTTGGTGTGACCGAGTTGTCACGCTGCTTAAAAACTACAATTTGTATCAAACAAGAATGGTGGACTCAGGAAGAGTCAAAGTAGTAGTTTAAAAACTTTCGTATACTAAAAACAATATTTACTTGGACTATGTCGCCGGTGATTTCAGGGTGTGAAGTTAAAACCGGTTTATTCAATGCAAAAGTGAATTTCCATCAAACTTAGGCTTAACGTTCGCTAATACCTAAAGTCAAACTTCAACTCACAAAATAATGATTTAATCAAGTAGCGGACATTCGTCATAGCTACCCACTTGCACATTTGAGCTTAATTTGTTTAACCCATTCCAAAACTACATCCGCAATTAAGTTCAACCATTTATAGACAAATAATCGATAATAATTTACTAGATAGAAAACATTCGCTATATCTATTAGCAAATCACCAAACAGGTTAATTCATTAACATTAAGCTCAAACACGCAAGCAATTGATTAAACACAAGTTCTAATTAGAAGAGTTTATGATTCATCCATACGAAAAACATTCGCCATATTCGCTAACTTATATATTTTTAGCTCACTAGCTTTACTTGCATCAAATTTCACTTCCGCAAAAGTTGGTTCATTCATACATTTAATACAAACGATAAGTATTATTAATAAGCAACAAACGTTCGCTATAGTTGCTTAGCTAAAATACCCACAAGTTTCACCAAATCAAACTAGTTATATACACATTCATGGATGAATCTTAAACTCGAAACATAAAACTCACACCAAAATGTAACACCCCTAGTCACTAACTAGTTCATCCAAGCAAGCATAACAAATCTAGCTAACAATCATAATCATATTATCATAAACACATATAATCAATGAAGCCAAAGAAAGCATAATTATATTTAAATAAAAAGTGCAAACCAAGTGATTACAATGCTTTGATGATGATTGTTGGTGACCTATTGATGTTATATGATGAGAAATCTTCAAGAAAACTTCAAAACCCTAGCAAAATCGTCCTTTTTGGTGGTGGTTTCCGTTTGTTTTTGCTGATGACAAAGTTGGTGAGATCCCAAAAAAGCAAAAGTGCTTTTCTAGTACAAAAGTAGCTGGTTGCCCAAACTACCCGGTTGATTTGGGTATTACCCGGTGGGTCATCCAAATTCAAATGACCCGACTGATTCTTAAATCAAGTCGACGGCTTCCAATAGACAAAGGGACCCGGCGGCTCATATTACAACCCGCCGGCTTCTACAAGCTTCATTCGGGCGAATTTCTCTGTTACCACAAATGTTGGAAATTCTTAATTCACCCGGCGGCTAACCCAAACAACCCGGCGGCTAATGCCATCGACCCGGCGGCTTATCTGCTTGACCCGGCGGCTTGTCATCATCTTCCAGCAGACCACATATCATTTTGCTTTATTCTCATTAATCTTAAACCTAACACACAAAAATAGATTTCAAACTAAATAAGTACCAAAAGTTCATGAAATTTGCAAGAAACAAATACAAAATAGATGATATCGCGAGAGATTCATATATACAAAATGAGCGATATCACGAAGTTATGATCTAATTTCTTAAAATGCACAATATTTATCGGTGTTATGTGTCCAAACAAATTATTACATCCCGTCTTATATACAATATATAATATATAATAAGCTCAGACTTA
Organism: Pseudognaphalium luteoalbum; assembly: GCA_963422505.1. Lineage (NCBI taxonomy): Eukaryota > Viridiplantae > Streptophyta > Magnoliopsida > Asterales > Asteraceae > Pseudognaphalium > Pseudognaphalium luteoalbum. The sequence goes on along the minus strand of OY730194.1, from coordinate 116,438,069 downwards.
CCATATCAATTTTACTTAACTTATCCATAATAAAATTGCAAACATAATTTACATACATTCCTAATGATAACATCCAATTATCAAAATCATTTAAAATAAGGGCAAATAGCCCAAAAATGTAATGTGAGATTCAAAATTTCTCAATAAAAAAATATATTAATTTTTTCGTTGCCAAAAAAGGCCGATAGTTTTAATTTTTGACAGAAAATTATTATCGTGTAAAAAACGTAAATTAAGGAGAATATCAGTCGATTTTTTATTTTTCAAAATTGACTCTTGAAACGACTTGAATGAGGTATTATGTGGTGAAGACGTTGACATCGTTGCATCATCACCACACAAGAAACTTGAAATTTTATGAATCACATCTTTTGGATACGTATTTGTCACTTCAATTTTGGAACCCTATGTGGCTTGCTAATGATCCCTAAATGTTTTAAACTTTAATTGGAGTTATAAAATATTTATAAATGGTGTACGTCATTTTTAACCGACCTTAATTTATTATAAATAAATTTGACTCACTGATATTCCCCTTAATTTTTTGCTTGAAATCATCTAATATAAAATTTTAACACCCATCTAATAAACAAATCACTATTAATTAAAATTTTCAAGTCGTCTTTTGTATGCAACGAGTTTTTTCCATCCCTGCATTGTAGTGGGTGTAAAAAATGTATACATTTAGACGAACGAATTTATCTCTTCTTTTGATTGTTTGGTTATTTTACGTAACTTAAAACGTAGAACAACGTAACTTTTTAGGTACCGTAATAGGGAGAGTTCATCGAAGCAGTTTTTGATATTCTCAAGTCGCTGAGATTATCGTGTATTTTTTTATAAAATTCGTACTCAGCTACATAGCCAATACAATCGACTTTTCCCTATATTCGATCTAAACCAATTTTAACTGATTGTGTTGATATAATGAAATTGAATGAAAAACATTGAACATACTGTCATTATCAAGCTTTAAGAACTCAATTTAAAAAATATAAGTGTTAAAATAAAAACATTATAAAATTTTAAATTTTATAATGTACCGCTTATAACAATATTACCTTATAACAACAATTAACATTTTAAACTTTTATTTTATAATATTTTAACACATATAGTTGATAATTAATATATAATCCACTCATTTCAACGAGACAATATAATTTGGGTGAATAAATTACTAGTTAAATGTCAATATCTAAAAAAAATCAATGTATTCATTTATAAAGATGAAAATTAATTATTTCAACATCGATTAGAGATCGAAAGTTTCAAAGTTATATAATGCAAACATTCTAATAACTCATATAACATAGTCAAAAAAAATTTATTTTTTTTATTTCTAATAAAAACTCTTTATAATAACACATATTTACAAATTACAACAATGCGTCATTAATCCAAATATTGACACTACTAATTTGCTATAGTTGATCTTATACATGTCCCTCCATATATAAAAACAATCACATGTAATTATATGTATAAGATCCATATCATTCATCTGAGTGTAATTAAAAGGAATTGTCGGAGTTAAAATTTAATTATAAAAATATATAAGAAACTTATCATTCATTTGAGCGTAATTAGAAGGAATGTTGCTTCTAACAGTTTAAATTAATAACAAAACATGTTTTTCTTTTCATTTTACTTTGTGTAGAACCATCATGATGAGATTATACATATGCACATTATTATAAATTACATTATATATATATATATATGATCGTGACTAATACCCTATAAAAAATTACACAATAATAAAATGTGTGCAGTTCTTATGTTAGCTTTTTTTATAAAAGTTAGGTTGAATAAGAGAAGTGATATAAACATAATTTAGAAGAAGCAAATACTAAAAATGCATCTATTTTATAGTAGAAAATAATATAGATACTATTAATGAATTTGCAATAGTATATTGAATTTGAATAGGTTATAAATAATGAAAATCACATTTGATGACTATATGTGCTTAAATTATAAGAAATTATTATTATTTTCAATGTTACAATCTATAATCTTGATTACATCATTATTTGTATCCCATTAATACCATTTTCATCATGATATGCATGGTTCTTCTCGCAAAATATTAGTAAAAATATACATTTCTTGAAACTTATATATATATATATAAGTATTTTATAACGTAGTATATTATATTTACGCTTTGAACGTCTTATCATCATATTAATTAATTATTTTAGTTTTTTGATTAATTTTGGTTACAATTGTAAACAACCCTTACAATATTGGTTAGGTTTTCAAAACTAGATTCAAACTATTGCAGTGAATAAACATCAATATATTATGTTTGTAATGCATTCATTCGATAATTAGCGATAAACTTTTAATAATAATTTATCACAAAATTTGTTTGAATGTTTGTAATTATCTATTAAAGTGATAAATCGAATAGTCAAAAAACAATTTGCATAGTAATTTGGTTCAAATTTTTTTAAAAAAATTTGAACCGTTTTGATTATAAATTTTTCAAACCCGAAAGCCAATCCGTTTATCTATTTGGTTTGATCTAAACAGAATTAACACCACAAAAATCCCTTAAACTAATCCAAACCAATAATAATAATCTATCTATCTTATATATTAAAAGAAAAATCTTGAGATAATAAGGACTATTAGATTGAGATGAACAATTAGTATCTAACCCTTAATTTATTTCATGATATCATTAATCCATTTTTATGTGACTACAAGACTAATATACCCTTATATATTTACAATATACACCCTTCAATATTTACAATATAAATCCCATATTTTTTCTTTTATTTTAGTCTTCAAATATTTTATATGGTGTAAGGTTCACCCGTTGATTTATTTTATTATATATAATTTATTTTGTATATATGTTATATATCACACCCCATAATTCAAAAACATATTTTATTATATTTACTAACACTGGAAGCGTATGTCCCGAATTAATTACAAAATCTTTACAGTTCTCAAAACTTAACTGTTATATAAAAATATAATTACAAAACAAATTACTATCAGTTGGGTGTTATATAAATTTTTCAAACATATGCATTTCCAAATATATCAGAGTAGTCGCAGCAGTAGTCAAACATTTCATCCAAAATCCCAAACGCCCATTCCTTATCCCATACATAATCTGCAAAAATGTTAAATATCGAGGGGTTGGCTCACAACTAAGTGAATGGAACTGTATCCGACAGTTCAGTCCAGAAATAACAAATCTTACAACAAATAAACACATAAGCACATAACGTCAAAGAGGATCGGTGGTTCCTGATTAGCCAATCAACGAACCCTTAAACCACTGCCGGTCATTACAGTGATTTACCGATAGTTTGAAGCTATCTTCACTGACTAGGGTTCATCCATCAACTATGTGTATCGGAAATCCTGCCAGGCAAACAATAGCAACAAACCCAACCAGCGTTGACTTCTGAATAATCACAAATGCCCAACGGCCAAGTATCACATAATGCATAATCGTCATGCCATTACGGAATATAAACAATCAATCAACAATAAACATAATAACCCAAATGACTAAACAGTCAATAACCAATAACATATATATATGTTATAACACCCCATCTTTTACAACATTATTTATATGTATTTTCCATCGGAAGCGTAAGTCCAAACAAACATTAACAATTCAGTTATAGAATATTAAGAAATTAAACTATAATATTTCAAAAACTATAGTATATTGAAAATGGGTGTTATTTAATTCCAAATACAACTTGGATTTATTCCAAACCCAATATCAGAGTAAGCCGTCTGGTCAAACATTCCATCTCAAACAAACTTCTTTCCAATCCCGTTATATCAAACCCATAACCTGCAATAAGTGGGGTGGTGGGGTTAGCATAACGCTAAGTGAGTGAAACTATAATCAACAGCCCAACTTAGCATAACAACCTTGTTTACAGCAAATCATCGTAAACAACTAACATCACAATAGATCGATGGTTCTTGGGGAAACCTTCAGCCAAGAATACCAACAGTAAACACATAATATCAATGAGATAACATCTCAATACAATGAGGATCAGTGGTTCTTGAGATATCATGATACCCGGGGATTCTCCAAGAACACTTACCGTTAATCTGTAAGGCCAATACAGAATAGACCGATAGCTTGGTACTAATTTCATACGACCTAATTTCCTATTAACGATAAGTACAAGGAAATTCCTGTCATCTTACAATAGTAACCAAACCCAACCAATAGATTGACCTCAATACTGATGCCCGAAGGCCAAATATCAAGTGATCACGTATTCACATATTCAATCAAGTCAACATATCAGACTAACCAGTCTATCAACAGTATTATTACTATCAAACCAAATTAATCATGGCAAACCTAAAGCAATAATAATACGATTACTCGTTGTAACCAAACCTGTTACAACTAAATTACACTGAGGATTAAGATCCACTCACAGACACCTCAGTTGTCCACTCAGTAGTCTAATGTCACTGAGTCTTCTCGTAATCTGAGAATTCAAATCAAATATAAGTTAGTAATCAAGACCATTAACACTTAACTTATATCAATTCACAATACTAGGAACTTAATACAATTGATATCACAATAACAAGTTCCTAATCACGTATTATAAATCATAACACAGCTATTATCATGTACTACTACTGATTTATCAATGTTATATCATATAACAATACAATTAACATTAACATTAAAATATAGGAATGGATGTTGGACTGGCCAAAGAAGCCACCGGCTGGGGTCTAGGACCCGCCGGTTTAAGGTCTCATGCCGCCGGCTTGGGTCTTTGACCCTCCGGTTTGCCAATCCAACATAGAACCCGCCGACTTGACTCATCAAGCCGGCTTGTTCTTCATTTCCTGCGATCTGCAGGTTTAAAACCCTGCTGTCCAACTCAAACCAATCCCCCAAAACACACAACTCAAGCTAGAAATCGATATTATGCATAATTTTACATTAAACAACAATCACAACATCATATATCATCATTTCAAGCTTCAATTTCATATCAATCATCCTAATTCTAACAAATACCCAAAAACCCATTTCCTAGGTTTATAGAAATCAAAGAATTAAGACTTACAAAATAATTAGAAGGATTATAGGATGATTACTTCATGTTTTTGGAGCTTGAATTCAAGTTCTATGGCTTCAATCTAATCTCACAGCTTGTTTTGAAATTTTAGAATCATCCCTGTGCGTGATATACCTCAGCCAAACAAAATTCAGAAAGAAGCTGAACTTTGTACAATTGATTTGATGATTAATGAAGAACTAGGGTTTTTGAATCTTTCTTTCGCTCTCTATCGATTTCTCTAGAATGAATTTGGAAGTAACATACATATTTTACATATGTATTAGAATATATGTACACTAGTTTTATCCCCTTTTATATCTATTGTCTGGAACTTAAAAACCAATTGCGGGAAATTATTATTTTATTTTACCGTCAACTGAATTAAATTAAAACAGTTAATAATTTATTAACCACAATAAATTATTTGACTCTTTTACCCATTTCTTTTCAAATAACAAATGAACCTATTTTCTGACATATTAAATAATAATTCATCATCAGAAATTTTAAAATACTACTAGACCCGAGGACTGGGTGTTACATATGTTCACCCGTTGTAATCAAACTTGTTACAACTGGGTTGAACCGAATAATACAGTACCACTCACCAATTACCATTCGTCTACTCAGTAGTCTAATGTCAGTGAGTCTTCTCTTTTGCTTATCTGAGAATACAAATAATAACAAGTCAGTAACTCATCCCATAATCATCATTCTAGCATATTTATTGAATCAGATAATCTCTGAAGTCTAAGCAAACAAAAGTTTAATCAGATAAGAAATCAGTAAATCTTGAAATGACGTTTAAAAACTGAAAAATGTCATTTTTGACCCCTAGAAGACCCCGAAAGCCCAAAAACTACCTAGGCTCTCTTAGAATAGAGCCTTGGTCGTTGAGTTGTTTCCGAGTGACCATGCGAATTTCGACCCAATCCGAGTTAATGAAATTGTCACTTACTCGCTACCCTGAAAAGACTTGCGCATTTTCAAAATTTGCAATTAAATATAAAATTTTAAAATCTCAGTTCACAGAGATCTCGGTTCACACAGTCAACTCGGTCCGCGAGTCCAACTCAGTCCGCGAGACGAACTGGATCCGCGAGACGAACTGGATCCGCAAGTCCAACTGGGTCCGCAAGACCAACTGGGTCCGCAAGACCAACTGGGTCCGCAAGACTAACTCGGTCCGCAAGACCAACTCGGTCCGCGAGACGAACTGATTTCTGGTATAAACTACGAGATGAGCCGATGTTACCCCCCAAAACGACCAATTTTCACCATAACTCAAAAACCAGTTTTTCTGATTCGACCTACACTTCATATGACCTCTAAAATAGCTGTTGACACCAAATAACAACATCTTAAACTCCAATTTCACTCAATCACTCAATACCCTATAAAACCCATTTATGTAACTCAAGATTCAAACTCACTTCTTGAAGAAGAGGAGGATGATAAGAAAGATAAGAATCTGATTTCTACAACTTGAATCCAAATACAGATTGTTTACTTAGTTCCCTTCTTGATTTCTTTGAAATGTTTTAGTGATAGTTTGAGATATAAGAACCAATATGAAGAATTGAGAAGGTTAAGGAAATTATAGGTCGGTCTCACAACCGACTCTCCTTTTAACATAGTATAATTTTTATCCCTTCCAATTCTATTGTCTGAAACCCGAAAATACCCGCGTGACAAAATATTTTATTTTATCATTAACTTTAACAATTTAAAACAAATATTATTTTATTAATCACAATAAATCCTGTGACTCTTTTACCTATTTATTTGTAAATAAACCAAATTAAAATTATTTCCCATTTTCATAAATAACCATTTTAAAACTTAATAAAATACTATAAACTTCTAGACCCAAAAACAGGATGTTACAGTATATAAACCTTAGACAATAATAACAATTATACAGCTATACATACGAGTGCTTAAATATTTTTCATAAATGATTCTGCGAATTTTGCGGGTCCTAAACTAGTGGTAGTAGTGGTAGTAGTGGTAGTAGTGGTAGTAGTAGTAGTAGTAGAGGTAGTAGTAGTAGTAGTAGTAATGTAACACCTTCCTTAGGGGCCTAATGACATTATGGTAATTTTCTGACTTTAAATTATTTGTTTAATGTGTTAGCAAATTAATTGTTTATGTTATTATGTTTATTGTGAATGATTAGTCAAAAAGTCAAATAACTTATTGTGACTCGTAAATTATTGATTGTTTTAAAATTTATATAGTTGAAGGTAAAATAAAATTGTTGAAATCATAAAAGGTTTTTATGTTCCAAACAATAGATTTAGAAGGGGACAATATTAAATGGATATTGGGTCGGTTATGAAGTGAGCCGACTTAAGTTTCTTAAATTTCCCAATTCATCTTACACTCTTATTTCACAAACTAAAAACTTCCTTAAGAACCATAAACAAGAAAATAAAATCAACAATTGAGTTGTGATTTTGATTAGTTTCATCATCATCATCATCTTGTTCTTCCTCCAATTTGTAAGTTAATTAAATCATTGATTTTGATTATGTAGAAATTATAGGGGTATTGAATGATTATGAAATTGAAGCTAACTTTGATGCTATTTGATGTTATATGATGATAATTAGCCATTAGTTACAGCAGAAAATGAGTTTGTTGTTATTTTGGGTTTAAAGTTCGGGTATGGGTTTGAGCAGATGGTGTAGGTCGCTGGTAGGGATGAAGTACTTGGCGGGTACTACCATTACCCGGCGGGTAGTGCAAATTATTTAGTACCCGACGAATCCAAACTTTGATCCGGTGGATCGTTGGATTTGATGAGTACCCGACGGGTACTCCATCAATCCGGCGGGTACTCCCACTGTTTTGACAAAGTTGGTTTAAAACATAATTACGTGGACATACGTTTGAAGTAACATAATATATGAAATGAATATGAATTGTTAAGTCAATTATTGTTATTAAAGCTTGATTTTAAACATAATCCCATGGTTAAAAGATTCAAGGTAAATTATAAACAACAAATGGATTAACAAGTTGTTTATCATTATAAATGTTATGATTCGACTGAGTTTTTATAATGGGTTATTGTTGTTACTATGTATTGAAATACGAATTGATTAAGTAGTTATGATTGATATTATAACTTGGCGATTAATTGTAATTTGATGTCATTAAATTAAAATGAGTTATATGTTATGATTAAGTTATTAACGCATTGTTTAATTGTATTATCAGATACGGAGAAGACTCAGTAATATTAGACTCATGAGCTAGCGGCTGAGGTAACAGTGAGTGGATCTGTAACCCTCAGTGTGATTTAGTTGTAACATGTTTGATTACAACGGGTAAACGTAGTATTACCAATTATAGACTGTTTAGGCTGCTATGCTGTTATTACAGTTGATAGACTGTTTAGTCTGACATGATGCCATGATAATTATGGATTATGTGATTTATTAAGAGGTCAACGTGGGTTGGGCTTGGTTGCTATTGTTTGGCCGACAGGGGTTCCTGGTACATATCGTTAATGGGAACCTATGTCATGTGGGGGAATAGTAATAAGCTATCGATTAACGACTGTATTGGCCTGCAATTGGTTTTAAGTGTTGCTTGGGGGCCACCGCGGTAGTAGGGTTCTTCAAGGACTACCGATCATCTTTGAAGCTATTTGTTTACGATTAATTTCCGTAAACATATTTGTTATGCTAATTTGGACTGTTGATTATATATTCACCCACTTATTGTAGGTTATGATTTTGATATAACGGGTTGGGCAAGAAGCTTGTTTGGGATGGAATGTTTGACCAAGCGTTTACTATGATAATCATTTTGGATGAGTCATTGTTGTTTTTTGAAATTATATAGCACCCAGTTGGATATATTATGTTTTGAAATAATATCACTTTGTATACATAATATGTAATGTAAATTTATAATGTATGTTTTGAAGTGCGTAGTTGTATGTAAACCCATAGCAAAATATAATATATTTAAAAATGGTTGTAAAATAAGGGGTTTTATAAGTTGGTATCAGAACATATGTTTGAGTGAATTGGACAAGGTGCTCAATCCCAACTCTGAACTGGTATTAAGTCAAACATTCCGGGGTGTGTGAAATCATATATAGACGTTGTGAAATGAATATTGCGATTTTGTCCATTATTGAGAAATTGAGTATTATTTTGTGAAAATTTGGCTAACAATTTGTAAAATGGCAAGCAAATTTTGTATATTAAGAGCCCTAATAATATAATAATAATAATAATAATAATCAAAACCGTTAATAACTTCACGTTAAACACTAATTCCGACAAGATTGATTAATACTGCTGTATTTACAATCAGTAAAATCAGATCCCAACGTCCGCGCCACTACCACCAACCTGAAAATAAATTCAAAATTTGCCTTTAAGCAACAAACAACCAAATCACATTTTCCCCCTTTTCCCCTAATTTCCCCAAATCCCCAATTTTTAAAATTAAAATCCAAAACCTAAAATCACCCACCACATAATTTCTTCTCCCCCCCCATTAATTATTAATTCATACATTATTTATCGGCACCATTTAAATCTTCTTTGTAGTTCATGCTTTTAAGGCACTATATTTTTAAACCGAAAAAACCCTAGATTCTAGCACAAAAACTCACTCCTTAATTTTGCTTATTTCAGACGATTGTTGTATTTTGATTCTCACAAAATCTTAAAATCATGATTGTGTTATTCGCTTTACAGCTCATAGTTTCATATATTGTTCATTAAGTTTCAAGTTTTTGTTATCCCCCCAAAAATTAGGTTTCTTTTTGGCAGTCAAGTTCAGACTAATTTCAAATGTTTTTTACGAAATATAGATTTTTGGAACATAGGTCCTAAACAAAGTTTGAATTTTGATCTGAATTTGATCTGGGTTTATTATTTTCGAATCCTGAATCATTAAAAAGAATCAAAATAAAGATGATTTCTGTTTCACCGTCTTTGGTAGTTAGGAGTTCGTTAGAGGAAATGCTGGACTCTTTGCAACGGAATGATGATGAGGGAAAGAATCCGGCAGACTTGCCGCCGGCGTTGCCGTCACGACCTGCGTCCAAGGCTCGTCTGCCCAAACGTCCAGTCCCGGCGAAGTTTGGTGCGTCCCCGGAGGTTGGGAATACTAGAAAACAGGATGTTAATTTTGGCCGGAAAAAAGTTGCATGTGGTGGTGAATCACCATACACTATGGCAGCAGTTCATGAATGTAGGATGGCGGAGAACGGTGGTGCCGGTCTTGCTACTCCGCTGTCACGGGCTGTGGATTCCGGATGGGATAATAATAGTATTGAATATTATATCAAGAAGGTAAAAATTCATGCTTTTTTTACCTTTTTACTTTATAATCCATAATTCAATTGTTAGCAATTATTTTATTGTTTAGATTTGGGTATTGGGTATGAAATGGATCAGCATCTTATCTTCAGATTATAATTGATTAAAGTTTCTGAAAAAGTTGATGGTCACATGACCACTAAAAAAGCAATGCTATATAAAGTTGTAGGTAAATAACTAAACCATTTAGGACTTAGGATTGAATGATTGATAACTACACACATAGTAATGATTGCATGAGATGAAGACATAAAACTGTATTTATAAATGTGGGTGAACAATTTGGTATGATTCTTAATTTCTTATTATGTCTCATGAACTACAACATACATTAAATATAGATGAGTCTTGTGATATCAAGTTCTGATGATTAATCTCTACTTTTTGGAGTTCGACATAAAGAAAGTTGCTATGAAAAATGTGATTATAAAGGTACCTTTAAATTTATGTGACTATCCCTGATTTCAGTTGACTGATTAGTATTCAAGGTGCAAATCTGCAATATAATCACTTAGAAAACACACATCCAGTATTCCAGACACCCCTGAATGCTTATTAATATAGTTATTCTTTTTATTTTGGAACAACAACCATGTGATCTATCTCCCCCTTGAATGTCTATTAAACTCCTAGAAACAGTTACTTTGTCATAATATGCATGCTCGTAAAATACATGGGTTGTAGATTAAGAATACGTAATTGGTCTGTTAGCGTAATAAATTTGTTTTGTTTCAGCAACTTCGAGTGTGGTGTCGGGTCCAGAATGGGCAGTGGGAATTGGGAAGAATACAATCAGCAGTAGGAGGAAAAGCATCTGTGACACTTTTGGATGGAGCTGTGAGTTTCTTGAATCTGTTATAAGCTAATATCTGCTTAACAAGTGTTATAGTAGTAAAATTACATATCGTTTTGCAGGTCATGACGGTGTCTACAGGAGAGCTCTTACCTGCAAATGCAGAAATCCTCGATGGTGTGGATAATCTTGTAGGGCTTGGTTATTTAAATGAGCCATCAGTTCTATGTAATCTCCAGTACAGATATCACCGTGATGTAATTTATGTATGCATATTTTCCATGTCTTATTCGCATGCTTGTTTAATTGTTGTTCTTAATATCACATCAACCATTACATTGGTTTACGTCTGCAGACTATGGCAGGGCCTGTTCTATTGGCAATCAATCCCTTCAAAGATATCTCGATTTCTGGAAGGGATGTGATCATGGCTTACAGAGAGAAGATATTGGACAGCCCTCATGTATATGCTGTAACCAGTTCTGCTTATAGTGATATGATGACCGGTAAGCATTGCAAGATACCATTAGGACAGCCTTCAGATAATTACTTAAAAAACGCATATCAAACCCACTTTCTATAAAGAGAAATTATATGTTTACAATTTTCTTGCGAAAACTCTCGTACAAAAAGAGGCGGACTAAGATGCCGACCAATTAGAGCAGGGTTTTTTTGCCCTCTTAATATACTCTTCTTGCATGATAAATACACATCATTTTGTGTATATTTTACTTATTCATGTAAGTGTAGCATTGCTCTTTTATCAATTGGCATGCTTAAACACTAATTCAATATTTGATATCATTTTCATGATAATGTGTGCAGATGGTGTAAATCAATCTATCATTATCAGGTTAGTTGATTTATGAGCGATCTCCTTTTTTCTGCATCACAGTCATTTTTATAAACGTATAATGAATTGAAGGTGTTTGATATAGTGGGGAAAGTGGAGCTGGAAAGAGTGTGACGGCAAAGTTAGCAATAGAGTATCTTGTAGAAGGCGCAGGAGAGGAAAATGAGATGGCATGCAAAATTCGTGAAACTGGATGTCTACTGGAAGCTTTTGGAAATGCAAAAACGCCCAGGAATAAAAATTCTAGCCGATTTGTGGGTTATGAATCCTATTTAGTGGCTAATGAGTGTGATATATCCTTAAGGTGTCTGAGTTCGATTTTAATGTGGTGCAGGGCAAATTAATTGATATTCATTATAACTCAAAGGGAATAATTCAAGGGGCTTATATCCACACACGTAAGCATATTTACTTTTGAAGTCAACTTATCAAGGGGAAATTTCACTCATATAAGTTTTACTAACCAAGTTAAAATGTTCATGGTCAACACCAACACCTCTGATATTGTGGACAGTTCCTCTTGAAAAGGTACTTCTTATTTATTATTGTACTTCGTTTTTGAGATTTGGCTGTCTCATTATAGAATCATTTAAAGTGATTTTGATGTTTTTGAACAGTCAAGAATATCTCAACTCTGCCGAAGTGAAAGGTCGTACCATGTTTTTTACCAAATGTGTGCGGGGGCCTCATCTGATATGAGAGGTATGTTGATTAAAAATTCAATTTCATGCTTGACATAATTGGCTTGCTCAAGATTATGCTCTTTCCTTTAACAGATAAATTGAATCTAAGAATGGCAAGTGAGTACAAGTATCTCAATCAGAGTGGGTGCTTGAAAATTCATGATGTTGATGATGCCCAAAACTTCCAAAAATTGATGGTAAGTAGTCACTAAAACGACAATTGATGGGTTTTAATATTCGTCTAACATTAATGTATGTTGGATCAGGAAGCCATGGATGCCCTTAAAATTTCATATGATGATCAAGAGTGTGTCTTTAAGTTGCTCGCTGCAATTTTATGGTTAGGGAATATATCATTTGAAGTTACTGATCATGAAAATCATGTCACGCTGATGATTGATGAAGGTACTTTGTTTATGCTTAGTTTTGTATAATGTTTATAAATTCTCTCTGATAGCAAAGTCACCTTAAGTATACTGAAGTGCTTTCAAGTTACAACCTTCTAGATTTTCATATTCAACAAGTCAGATTATACATTGGTCTTTGAGGTCTTATATAATATGTTAATTATTACGAGAATCCAAAAAAAGTAGAGGAAAAATATGTTGGCAAGTCAACCCAAATTGGTTGAATCCTTTTTTACATGTTCATAAACCCTCCCACTTTGCAAGTATTATTTATGATGAGTTTTGTATATTGACAGCTAGTCGAAGTGCTGCTAGGTTGATGGGTTGCAGGGTGAAGGAACTCACAGTGGCTCTATCTACTAACAAAAATCAAACCTTGACGCTTCAGCAGGTACATGAAGAGCTTATAAAGCACACCGTACAGTCTTGTTTAAATAGCTGTAAACTATTAATGAATGCTCTTTTTTTAGGCAATTGATACAAGAGATGCAGTGGCAAAATTTATTTACACAAGCTTGTTCAGTTGGCTTGTAGAAGCTATAAATAAATCACTTAAGGGGGACAAAGAGCATGCCAAGACATCTATCAGCATTCTAGACACCTATGGCTTTGAGTCATTTCAGGTATACTAGTATCTTAACCTTCTAACTTTATCTTCTATGTAAAACTACATCATGTCATTTCATGTTGAAATTTTCAGAAAAATAGCTTTGATCAATTGTTAATAAACTATGCTGATGAGAGACTGCAACAGCACTTCAGTCGGCATTTATTTAAGCTTGAACAAGAGGTGAGAACCACAATGGATTTCTCATTGTGTAACCAGTTTGTGTTCTTTTTTCCTGCTTTTCTTGTTATCCACAGTTTGCTATTCAATTGGTAAAGTTCTCCACAAATCTATAGATGACTACTATTATTCTTAGGAGTATGAATCTGAGGGCATCGACTGGAAAAAGTTAGAGTTTGTAGACAACCAAGGCTGCTTAGATCTCTTTGAGACCGTATGTATTATCACCCTACTTGTTATGCTTTCTTGAATCATCTTTAATTGCATTCAAATTGTAATTTACTCCATTTCGTTGATAAATCTTCTTGTAGAAAAACGTGGGGCTAATATCTATGCTGGATGAGGCTTCAAATGCATGTGAAGCGACTGATTTGACCTTTGTCAACTTGATCAAACGTCAATTAAATTCTAGTTTACGTTTTAATGATGAAAACGCAGCTTTCAGGGTTCACCATTATTCTGGGGAGGTTCAATATGAGACAAATGGGTTCTTGGTAAAGAACACAAATACACTGCAGTCTGATACAATCCTATTTCTCTCATCGTGCTGCAAGAATTTTTTGACAAGTGAGTCAAATGTGTCTGATTTGGATAAACAAAGCGTTATGACAAAATTTAAGGTAATGACTAAACTGTTATATTGAATATTGATACAAAAATGTGAGGCTACCTAACTATTTGTATCTTTTAAGCACCTAAATATTATGTTAACATTCAGGACCAGTTGTTTAAATTGATTCAACGGTTGGAGAAGTCAAAGCCTCGTTTCATTCGTTGCATAAGACCAAATGCCAAGCAACTTCATGGAATGTATGAAAAGGATATTGTCTTGCAACAGCTCAGGTGTAGTGGAATTTTGGAGACTGTGAAAATGTCAAAATCCCGATATCCAACACGTATGACACATCAGGATTTTGCTAGCAGGTGAGTAATATCGTGTTACTTATCTCATGATTGTTGAATGTTTTTGTTGATGCTTAATGGATTGTTATTAGGTTTGGCTGCCTTCTTTCGGACAATATTCTTTGCCATGATCCGTTAAGTACATCGGTCGCTATTCTGCAACAGTATCATGTTCTTCCAGAAGTGTACCAACTTGGATTTACAAAAATATATTTCCGAGCAGAAACAGTTAGTGTTTTGGAGAAACTACGACAAGAAGTTAAGCAAGGGACGTACACGGTGGAAAATCGCTTTCCTTGTGGCAGAGTTCTTTGTGATTATCGTGAACTAATGTTGGGAATTGTTACACTGCAATCATGTAAGAAAGTTGCAATTTGCTAGTTGAAATTACTTGTGTGTTTATTGTTATTGTAATCCATTGGGGTCCACTAGATTACTGAAAAGTTGAATGCCCATACAGTTATTCGTGGTGAAAATACTAGAAGGATGTGCTACATTTCAACAAAACCGAGTCACCAGCTTGCACCAGGATCAGTTGACCGTTTGAGGGCAGTTGTACACATACAATCTGGTATCTCTTTTATTTATTTATATACTCCGTATTTCATTTTAATTTATCTTTTTGTCCTTATAGCGAAGTTCAGATGATTACAATAACGCTTACGCACACATTCCTATTTGTAGTTACTCGTGGGTGGTTGTCTCGAAGGTATTTCAGTCATTTGTTAAGGTGGAAGAAGTCCTCTCCCGATAGTCCAAAAACCAGATGGAAGTCTTGCAGTAAAGTTTCAGAATCGAAGGTACATCATTCCCTTATATGAATCTTACAAAAAGTATAATAACATGGGTTTTAAGAATTATGGTCATTTTTGTATAGGGTGTGACACAAGATGTCCCAATTTTACCCTCGGATGTTGAAGAGCTGCAGAAGCTAGTTACGAAGGCAGAAGTGTCCCTGAGCCAAAAAAGGCATGAAAATTTGGCATTAAAAGAGCAAGTACGACAATTTGAAGCACGATGGTCGGAACATGAAATCAAAATGAAGTCAGTGGAGGAAACATGGCAAAGGCAGATGGCTTCCTTACAAGTGAGTTTACCCTATAACCCTTCATACTCTTATCAGTCTTGACATTTTTAGATCAAATTTGATGGGGTATTACCAAATTGGGTCAGTTTGGGTACTTTCATTCATTTTTTTGGGTTTGTTTGGACGGAACAGCATATCCATATGGGTCCAAATGAGCTATCACTATAAAATTGCATAGAAATAAAAGGAAATACAGTTTGGGTTGATGCGATAAAACCTTTTGTCGGGTTTCTTTTTTTTTTTTCATTTATAAATAGCAAATATTAAATGTGATTACATAACTATTCCATTACAATAGGAAAAATATAACAATAAAGAATAAAATTATACTAAAGAGGTTGTAAATACTCTTGACCCATTCTATCACTGTTGATAAATACTTTTAATGTGATGAATTATCAATTCTAGATTTCTAGTAATATTTTTTATTTTTTGAAAAAGAAAATGGCCTGTACTGACTGGAACCCAATATGACCCCTTACCCGACCAAACCGTTTTGCCAACTCTATATAAAATACACCGACATATCTTGGGGGTTCCGGCCCTAGTACACACACATGATTGTGAAACTCGCTTTTCAATGCAAATAAAATGTCATTTCGTTTAACAGACGAATTTATCTTTTTATACTTTATACTTCGTTGGCCGTTGCATCTGTTCTTAATTATGTTTTAACGGTGCAGAAGAGTCTGGCTGCAGCCAAGAAAAGTCTTGGTGCAGACGATTCAGTTGGTAATGTATCAGGAACTGAAAATACGGTTGGGAATAATGGTAGTGATAGCGCAGTGGATCATTTAGCTAAAGAATTCGAACAAAAAAGACAGAATTTTGATGACGATGCAAGAGGCTTAATCGAGACAAAATCAATACAGATACCTTATGCGAAGCAACTAGAAGAATTTAAGAAGGTAAAAGAGAGATTTGAAATTTGGAAAAATGAATACAAGCATCGGCTACGGGAAACTAGGACAAAACTGGTAAAGGGCTTAAATGGCGAAGGAGGAAAACAGTCGTGGTGGGGCAAGTTAAGCAAGAGATACACTCCCGTGTGAGTTTTTGAATTTTGGCCAAAATGGTGATTCGTTAAAACAATTTTGTGTGATCGGGTGTAAGTATGAACAGTGAAGATATAGATATAGATTATGATGTGTTGGCTTGCGTTCTAGTCAATGCGTTTGAGTAAACCCGCAAGTGCAAGGGAGCTGATTGGCGGAAGTTCCCAGCTATGCAGAGCTAAATGTGTGCAGGTTTAGGTTTAGCCGTTTAGGTTTAGTGTAATCATATTTACATATCATGATGTAAAGTTTTTTAGATTGTTTGGTAAACAGCAGTAAATTGTGAGAATTTATAACATGAACAGCTTTGTCCTTTTTTTGTGAGTATATTCTGTGTAAGCTTTAATTACTTCCAATTAACTAATTATTTTTTTTAAGTTCAAAGGAGTATTAATTAGACTAGTATATTGTCCGCCCAATGCAGTGGTGATAAACTTATCTTATTTGTAATTGTTATGTATCATAGTATATTTGTTAATAGCATTGGTGAATTGTAATGTAACATATTATTTCATTTTTTCATAGATCTAATTTTACTTTGTTAAAATAACATCACATTATTATTACTAATAAGTCGATAATAATGCGCTTTCTTTTCTCCTAAAAAATATATGTAGACGAATGAGATTAAAATTTAATATTGTGAATCGTGACACAAATGAAATGGTAAATGGTTAAGAAAAAAACACAGGGACTGAAGTGGAAATAACCCATAGTTTGAGGGCTTCTAATATATTTTTATCCTATTTCAAAATATTAGCGGCATTCCAATCGAAGCTAGAATCCCCAAAACGGTCGTTCCACGTAGGGTTTTACAATAAAAATTTGCAGTGATCAAATCGCCGAATCAATCAAATTCGATGTCTCGATTTTAATCGTGGTTAAGATCAAAACAAATACTTTAATGGAATCCAAAAGAAAACAAAAAACGGCATCTTCCGGGGGTCAAAGAATCATCGACAATGGAATCGAAGTAGTCAACAACAACAACACAAATTCATCAGATCATTGGCATTTTCTGGTAATTTCTAACTCCTAGTGTTATATTATTGTATAGATGATACAAATTAATTGAATTAATTTACCATCTAGGGTTTAGTGTTATATTGTGTAATTGGTATTGTACAGGACGAAATCGAAGCACCTATGTGGGCTGATCTCAGTTTATGCGATGTAACCGATAATGACACGTGAGTCCGTAGTTTCGTCATAGACTGAGTTGTACGTAATCCTAGGGCTAGAAATATTGACTTTATACAGACACATATTATTAAGTTTCTTATGGTAAATCAAATGTTATGTTTTGTGTTATTTTGCAGTGATGATGCGTGGTTTGACACAAGCCATCAGTAAGCGTCTTGCTTCTTGCTTTTGGTTTCAGTTGCTGTTGGAAATATGTTAAATAATTGATCGTATTACTTTGATAATATATATGTATATGTATAGGTTCCATCAATGTTCTTCAAGCCAGTTAATTTCTTTATTCTTTCATTCGACAAATGTACTACAAGAACCATCTTCGCCAAAGCTACCTGGCTCGGTCTCAAAATCAAGAGGCAAAAGCTACAAAGTCAAAGAGTGGGAACAGAGGAAGGGAAAGGCCATCTCTAGTAAACAACATCCAGTTAAAATGGTAGCTAAGAAGTCTATTGTAAGCGCAGGATCAAGTAACAAGACAAATCTGTTTTCTAGGAATACAAAAATGAAAGAAAGTGAACGCTCAAAAGCATCTTCCAGTTGCAAAAGTGATACAGCTAGTCTCACTGGGCCGAAATTGTCAAAATCTAGTTGTTCACCTGCTTTAGCAAGACAAGAACAGGAACATGAAAGCAGTTGTAGAAGCACGATTACTTCTGACCGCAGTGAAAACCAAGAAAATAAGTCTTCGGAAGTGTCTTGTCAAACATCGACTCAAACTAGTGGACTCTTGTCATCATTGAGGATCAGTCTCAGAAGAAGTTGTGCCACAAGACCAGCTGCGCGGGTGCTTGGGAATAGTGGGAGGAGCTCCGAAGGCTGCAAATCCTCTTCAAGTAAATCAAGTGTCGGTTCCCCATTGGACCAAGGTTCTTTTGGTAAGAAAGTTGTTCTCGGAGATGCACAGAATAATATCAAAACTTCAGATGTCGTAAGTGTTACGGGAGCCTTCAAACCATCGGAGAACAAAGCGAAAGTTATCAATATGACAAAGGCCCCTGCTTTAAATGTTCGGAGTTTATCCAACAGACAAGGAAACACCATGATTGCTTCCAAAGCAACAACTAAAGGAAAGGTATACAAAGTTGATTTAGATATTTATGTGTCCGTTTTACTTCAAAATTAGTGTCTGTAATTCAGAGTATTCTTTGATTAACAACAGATATTGCAGTGTATTACATGTCTAAATGGCAATTCAAACCTTGCAGGCTCAACAAAAGGCATCTTTAGGAAAAGTTTTGATGCCACACAAGGTTAATGAACAGTATCAACTGACGGATATAGAAACTGGGAAGGTAAGTGTTCGCAAGCGTACTGCCTCTCTGTCTAGTATTAAAGAAACGGCATCAACAAAGACGACTACATATCAGAAGACCAAATCGAATAATAAGGCAACTCAACCCATGGGACTTGTAAAGACAGCTTCTAAGCAAAGTGTGGCACAGAAGAACGGCAGTAAAAAGCTGGTTGCTCTAAAGGTATACACTACACTGTTAATTATTCTACGCCTTCTAAAAGTAGGAACATATGCAATGATGTCTTCAAAGGTTAAAATACTTTTTTCGTTCATGTGTTAACCCAAGTGAATTCAGTGATTTGTGGTATAGACAACAGGGGTCTTTGCAAAAACAGATACTGTCTAATCACCTCTTGTTTCTTTTCTATTACCATCTGTAAATGTACTGCTTCAAACAATGTTCCGATCTTGCATTTCGCTCACTTAGTGAGTTTCTTGAAGCAGGAAAAGACCAACAACAGAAGCAGGGACAAGGATACCGCCAATGCAGCTCGAGTGGTTTATTTCCGGTAGCGGATTAGATATAAGTCTATATTGTGAACCTAGTTGATAGTGAATTCAAGGGTAGAGAAACAGGGGAAGTGTTACTGGATCATCTCCCTTGGTCGTTTTTGAGTGTAAGTGGTGCGATCACACTAAGACCTTCATATTTTTGGGGCCTCCAAATTTGCTATAAATACTAGTATATATTCAAATAGGAAAATATGCTACCGTCAATATTCATATGTTGTTCGACGTAATTACTAACTGATTACATGGTAGCAGTATATGCAAAAGTATCATTGAGAAAAATATCATGTGTGCTATAGTGTTGAAGTCATGCTATTGCGTACATGTTTGTGGCCCTTACTCATTTTAAGACTCAATTTTTAATTTTTTTATATTATTTTATTAAAGTGGTTAAATCTCGAGGGTCAATTCTTTAAATTACAACTTTTTCCTATAAAACATGGACCTATAATAGTATTCCTAAATAAATTAAAAAAATGGAAATGTTCGATCAATTGTTAGCCATTTATAAGCTTCTTCATAGAATCACTTTTTTTTTACTTTCTGTTGAGATAAATACAATTTTTTTAACTAGTCAGAAATTGAGATTGCAATGACGCTGATGCAACCAAGTTCTTACTAGGTAATCATTACAGTACGTTGTCTATTTGCTAGGGCCTAGGGTTTTTCAACTGTAAAAGTTTGGAAAAGCTTAATTTATAACTCTAACATCGTGTGCATCATTTTGGTTCTCTCAACTTGCGATTGACCTTCATGTCAGTTAGCGGTAGACCACTATGCACACTAAAAAGATGGATTTTATTTTCATATCGGATTCAGTACGTATAATAATTTTCATTAATTACCAAATTGCAATTGTTCTAGCGGTGTTAAAGAGACCTTCCAACCATTAGGTTGTTGATGAGTCTTGGTATTGGACATGCGTACATGTTCGTTGATAAATTTATGTATTCGTGGTAGTTTCAACAGTTTACAACATAAATAATGAAAATTTATTATCTTGGCCATAAAAATCTATAAAATAGAGATCTATAGTACAGCACCAAATTTCCCAAATGAGAAGTGACACTAACCTTTTTACAAGTCCCGTTCCAATTCACACTTCTCTTGAACACTGCCACTGATAGCAAAATCTTGTCTATTGGTAAATTATGGTTACATTAAAATAAAGTTTTTCAATAAAGATGTGCAATTGCTGATCAAATTTGATCCTCCTGAAAGTGAAGCTTTGTTGAAAATGTTTAACAGGATTTTTGGTCTAAGATAACAAAGTTCCATTATGGATAACTGGTCGCTTTGCAGCTAAAGAAAAGAAATGAAGATATCATCAGTGAAAGCTTCTATCAGCTTCATAACACGTTTACAGAAAAAGCCACGACAAAATCGCATTTCATTTCTAAATGCATAAACCATATAACCCCAAACTTTGCCTTTACATTGTTCTGATCATATTCCATTACAAATTTTTACAAACTCTGGTCTGGCAATGTTCATTACAGATCATTCACAGATGCAATAATATGGGACTACCTGAGCTGGATTTGTATATAAAAAATTCACTACAAAATTAGAAGAACCCCTTGCTTATGTTACCTCCTCAAGGCACCATAGTTCCTTGTTGCCTGCATAGAAAGTAGTCAGGTCGAAAAGAAAAACCTCTGACAAAACAGGCAATTATAATAACGAGTCACAGTCGACACAGATTGAGTATATACTACAAATAAGAACTGAAGAATTGTTCACTTACCCGCGGTTGAGACTTGTTAATTCTCTTTGGCACATCATCATCATCGTCGTCATCGTCATCATCATCTCTACTCATCATCATTTGTTGGATTGAGGATGAACTGTTGTCCGATTTCCTTCCCCTCTTAGCAGTAGTAGACCCCCTACCTCTTCCCCTAGGAGCACCTCTTTTGCGCCCCTTACCTTGTATGCTCTCATTATCATCCTTAAAATATCAAGAGAAGAAATGAAGGGATCATTTTACTTTTAGTCGGAAGAACGCAATATATAGATCACTAGTACTAGATAAGGAAACCTCAGTAGGTCATGTCGGATTTGTTGGGTTGACCTGCTGACACTTCATCTTTTATATTTACAAATATAGTTGAGGTGTCGGTTAACCCTACAAAAATATATCTTTTAGATGGCGCACCATATAGAAGGTTGTATGCATTAAATTTAAACTTCGGGTTACTTTCAATTTGACACGTTCCCATTTTAGCTATCATTTTATTTATTTTGGTGTGAACCATATGACCTATTTAAGATATATTAAAACCCAATAAGTTAATGGGTCAAAATTGCCACCTATAACTAACATAGTGTGTCAACACAGGCACTGAGGTATTATTTGATTGTCGTGTGAACTTATATTCACTCAATTGGTACCCAACAAACCAACATATACCAATATTACTAATACTACTCTGCACAATTTATTACTGCACAAATTTGATGAGCGAATCAGTCTTTGATATAGAGCCCGCAGAAGCATTGGCAACACAAAAATGGCGAACAGAAAACCACTACAGACTAAAAAAAAGTTGAGCTTAGGGTCATTCATACCGAACTGTCATGAAGCTCGTTTATTCCAAATTGCACTGGTTCATCATCGGAATCAGAATCGAGGTTTTCTTCATCAGCCGCTATACTTGGAACTGAAGCTGACGCGGCCACTGATGCTGATCTGCAGGAAAATGGTTTAACCATAAAAGTTCCATAGCAAGTATTAGCGCTACAATCGTATCAGACAACGGCCAAATTCTTTCAATTCAATCATGTAGCATAGCATAAGATAAAGCATATTTTATATGTAAAAAAAAAATTGTGTTCATTAAACGTAACACAATAATGAAATAACAAGCACACCTTTCTGAACGACGAAACATTGTGGATACATCAAGAGTCGTCTGCTTTAAACCAGTAGATCCCTTACCTCGCCCCCTTCCCCTTGAAGAAGTCTTGCCAACTTCAGAGATATCACGAGCAGACTTATTCGGTTGCAGCAACCCTTTCCTGCCCCGACCTGTAGCCTTCGATCCAGTAAATTGTGTGGCTTCCTCATCATCACTAAAGGAAACTGCACTTTCGATTCCTCCGGAAGCTTTATTCATCGTATTCTGTATAAGTTAACATCTCGATAAATGACTTGTAGTGATCAAGAAAACAACAGTAGAAATAACAGACACAAAACTAGTTCTGCAACCACCTGACCCACACCAGTGTAGTGCTCGAATGTTAAGTATGATGGATACAGAGAAGGATTAGAATGAAGAAAAAAGAAGTTATATTTTTGTCTATTAAAGGAACGAGCTATTTCTGAAGGAATGTGATTCCTTCACATTGGTTGGTGTCATCTCATGGTCAGTGAGTGTTTATTCTCAATACCATCAGAATAGAATGTAATGAAGTAACAAATTAATTTGTAAGCCAGCTTCATTTGCCAACATTAAGTAGAATATATATCATTTTATTATCAACACATTTGCGGTAATAATGAGCTTGTATTATGTCTGATCGGTAAAAATCCAATGACTTCTAAAACTGCATAGAGATAAAGATGATACAGTGTCTCTATATGACGTAAAAATTTATTATGATAACTCGTCTATATCTTTTAGGCCAACTAAACATGTTAATGAAAGCTCCGCCTCCTTCCTAATAGAAGGGTTGACCCCCAAGGATGTATTCTATGGTAGAGTGCGTTGTAATTATAATTGGGCCATGAGAGTTTTTAGAGTATTGTGTCTTCTTAGTCCATTCCATTATCCCACTCATTGCATTCCTTAAATCATTTTATCTTAGCCAACCAAATAGACCCTAAAAATTTAGTAAACACTACCTCCATGGACTGAGCACTAGAAGCAAATAGTTGGTCATCTTTGGACTTGGACCTATCCTTCACACGTGTCTGCACGTAAATATTTGTTAGAAAGAGATATAACATTACAGACATAACAAAATAGAGTTCAGTTCTTGCCTCTAAGCAGTTTTCGACTTTGACAATTATATCTTCTACTTCAACATTCATATGATCTGTATCTCGGGCGATATTTTTCTGTTTCACCAAAAAAAAGAAGATCAGATAATCAGCATATAAATATTGTAATTTAGATAGATATTGGTGAAATTATCCAGAATTTTAGAAAAAGAGTTAGAAGACAAAAGGTTGCAACATACCGAATAAAGTTAACCATAATAAAATCTGTAAGGTATGGCAATATGACAATATAATTTACACAGAGACAACTTACTCGGGTTTCATCAAGGTTGTATTGCAAACAGTTATAAAAAGCACGGTTGTCCTCCTTGTTAACAAAATTGTGTAGCGCTACATCCAAATCGTTCACTGGAAGAATCTCCATTTTCTGTATAGATAACTCATGTTATGAGACCATCATTAAAAAGGAAAAAGAAAGAAAGAAAAAAGAACACAACATACAAACAGACAAAAAGTTGACCACATACCAGTTGACTCTCGGCAACTAAAGCTTCAATGTTTTGCTGATTCAGTTCTTCTGGTCGAAGCCGTTCGGAGTCCTTAATTTTTGCTAAGGTCAACGGAATGTTTAACAATCATCATGTAAGTATGAAATGTCACCAAATAGATTCAAATTTAAGAGCTTATTTCACCCTAATCTTACACTCACCAACGACATGCTTAGCCAAAAATAGTTAATTATATGTATTGAAATATGTCAAAACTTCACAGTATATGATGTCACTAACCTTCACCCTGAGCTCTCTTTGAAGGTTTTGAAAATATAAGAATATCCTGGGGATTAGCAACCTACAATTTCAATACAATGTCATTTTCGTTGAATCATTATCAGGCTTCCATGCAGACCTACTCCTAAACTAAAAGATAAAGGATAGTACCTTGCCCACATACTTTTGGCCAAATCTTTGGGGATTTATGGTCATGAAC
The DNA here is from genome assembly GCA_963422505.1 of Pseudognaphalium luteoalbum. Classification (NCBI taxonomy): domain Eukaryota; kingdom Viridiplantae; phylum Streptophyta; class Magnoliopsida; order Asterales; family Asteraceae; genus Pseudognaphalium; species Pseudognaphalium luteoalbum. The sequence goes on along the minus strand of OY730194.1, from coordinate 116,413,120 downwards.
CCAGAATAATCAACCTGGCCATATATTCATGTGTAAAGCACCAAACAAAACATTGTATAATTCCCCTTACTATTACAATCGTTTTATTTAAGTAGAATGTAGTACCTTCACACGGATAAGTGGAAGCATAGCCTGTTTTCTAGCATCCATTCGGTTACATTTTTCTATTAGACTGTTCACCTAAGACAATAAAGTCGGTAAAATCCACACACAACACATATAATTTCATAATCTTCTCGAACCAGGATTGCTTACCTCGCTGTCAAGATATTCAAGAATTGAATTCTGATCATTTGGGTCAATGTCAGGTTCATCCTTCAATACTATCTGCATCACAAATTACAAGCTTTCATCAGTTTAAATTATTAATACTATCTATGAATATTGAACTTTCTGAAAAGATCAAAATTAAATATATTGAAATACCTCTTTATATTCAAAAGGCCTTACAGAGTGTAAGGGTATCTTGGTTGGCCGATATTGATTTCCCTATATTAAGGTTTCTCAAACAGTTGGAATTCAAATCAAAGCCAAAAAACTGTTTAACAATTTCAAGTGTTGGTGGAAGAACCTTGATTTCTACCAAAAGTACATGTTTTGGTTTTGATTCTCCATCGATTAGTGATGTTGCAACAGAAGAACCTGGTTGAGTAATGTGGAAACCCATACCTGGAACTTCCTATTAAGTGTTTACATATAGATTAACCTTCAGTCAGGCTCAATTTGATACATAAACTTGAAAAAGGAATAGGATTCTGATTCCACCTGAGGATCAACAAGACATTCATGTTCATGTCCCCAAACTATAAAGTCCAGGAATCGAGGTAAGAAATGCTCATTTATGGCATTCTTAGGATTTGTCTTCACCCTGCATATGGAAATGCACTACATTATTGCAACATTGTAAAATTGTCTCAAACCATGTTCAATATACTTAATTTCTATACACATGTCAAAACAATTGTGTTGGATGGTCGCCAACAGGTCTTCACTCAATTTTTTGGAATTTTTTTGATTAATATACGAAGTATGATTGAAAACCACGTTACAATAAAAAAATATAGATATGCAGTTTACTTTAAGGCGAATGATTTGGGACGTTATATATTACATGATATCCCCAACTTTGACCCATTTCGCTTCTAGCAACTGTTTTTTTTAATCATTTCAACCGTAACCTAACGAACAGAGCCAGAATTGACCGAAGGGTTGAATATGCCACCTCTACCTATCAGTTTTAGTGATCATATTCTATATTAATTATAACCTGTTTTGATGAAGCACTAGAATGTTGAACCAGTCTGACACCTCACAGTTTTCTTGAGGTTCAGGACGCATCCATTGTACAGCATGTGGAGTCTATCATGCACAAACAGATAACAATCAAAAGAAAGTTACTAATAAATACTTGAATATGTGGTCATTGTTGAAATTCAATAATAAAAAAACGTAGAATCCAGACTAGAACCTGAAACATTCTATTCAGGCGTTCATCTCTAATATTTCCAAGACCGTACAGAGCAACAGAAGTAGAACCCTGTAAAATCATACACAATTGTTATCAAGTGGATATTCTACTCCCATAACCTCGATGAAAATACTTTATGAGTTATGACGAACCTTTTTAATAAGAATTGGGTAGAGAGTAATCTGCCCAACCCCAGAACCTCCAAGAACCATTTTGCCAAAATAGTTTACAAGATTGCATGCTGAAAGAATATCAACCGCGGAAAGGTTATCCTGTAATCCATCAAAAATTAAAACTTCAAAGGCTGAAAAAAAAAGACAAGTAATATATACAAACAAAAACAAAGCTAGTATGACTTTAGAACCACTGCCCGTTAAAAGTTGCAAATTTCATATACAAAATTTATGACAAGCCAAGATGATAGATAGACAGTTAATATGTAAGACACTGCAGCAAAAGCAGAAATGCTAAATATAGTATAATAGTACACTTGCTTAGCTGACATATGTAAGGAGAACTACGTCATGTCTATAAATCTTACCACTCCAGCTGGGTCGTCATGATTTCCATGAATACTGAAGACTGGCAAGCCAACGTTGAAATGAGGATCTTCATAGTTTACATGACCAAACCTGTTCAGATTGACATTCAGCAATTATAAACCGACCTCGTTGTGTAGCTCATGACCAATAGTACATGCTATACATCTAATGGACTTGTGTTATCAAATATGCAACGTTTATGTTTGCATGAACATGTGTATAGAATCTTTCTTTTTCTATGTAATATAGACATACACATTCTCATGTAGTCACGTATGTGTTTTTACAGATAGCATCTCCCTGTATAAATTCTTATTAGAGGTCATCACAAATCATTAATCAACAAGAGCAAGACGTTAAGAGCAAGAATAATAACTAGGATTGTTTGTTTATCAAAAGATATGATAAACATATTATTAGAACCATCCCATAACAATTATTTCATGTAAAGTCAACCACATGGGTAGATAATAAATGATCACTGGTGATAAGAATCTAGTAGAGTAATAGGTAATTACACATTTGCAAAGTTTATTGTCTGGTCACTGACAACTTGAAATTGCACTGGCTTATCGTTAAGACAATATCGACGCAGAATCTCTATCGCCTTCACTAATGTCGTCCTCGATGGTTTGTTTTCATGAAAAAGATCTCCACCGAGAAGTAAAAAATCCACCTGACATCAGATTAAATACGAGTTCTTATCAAGTTATATAAACAGTCTTCAAAGCTGTAGTGCTTGTATGCTGATGGCAGTAGGCGAAGTATATTCATGCAATAACTAGACAAAATATGTAGTTCTTGCTTATTACCTTCTTCTGCTCTGCTATGGAACATATCTCTTCAAACGCTTGAAATGAGTCATGCCTACGAACCTCATCCTTTTCCATATAACCAAGATGACAGTCCGTGGCAACAAGCACGCGGACTGTGTTGCTATTATCCTCCCTATACATCATACGATCAACATACTATATGCACATCAAGTCATCATTTCAAGCAACTACTTTTACAGATGTGTAATTTTGATTAAATTAATAGCGAACTTGTTTTGCCGTTATACTTGTTAATTATACAAACAAAAGAACATAATTATTTTTCCTCCCACTGATTATTAGAACAATAAATACTAAAACGAAGGTTAACGTACATATATCACACTGCAACCTAAAGTTTCTAACCTTAAGGAAAATAATAAATAAAATATTTACCTTGACAAATCACCCATATGACACCAGAGTTTCAGCTTCTTAAACCCTAAAATAACACCACAATAAGAATCAAGGATTAGAAAAGCAACATGCAGATAACAATCAAATACATATGTTGAAACCCTAACTCATTACAAGACGTATATAAGTGTTGCTTTAAGTATTGGAGCTAAAACCCTAACTCAATTATACTAATCCTAAAACGAAAAATGGCATACAAGCGCCAGTATACTTGTTTTACGAGTAATAAAGATCAAATTGAAAGCTTGATGAATTCACCTTAATTCGATTCCAACAGCACGAGTGGAGCAATGGCGGGAATTTGAAGGAGTGACAGCGCGACTGTTGTTCATATGGGCACCGTTTTCATTTTTCTGAGCTCAGATTGCATTGTAAGCATGAACCAGTTAGGCCCGTAATCAGCTTATGAAATTAGGCCCACTACGTATTTCCGCATTTTTTTTCATTTTTATACGGTTACGTCGAAAAAAATAAATAATTAAAATGGTGAAATTTCTTCCTAAATATCTCTCGGTTTCTATTCTAAAATCCAGTAATTGAATGAATTCATGTCATGTAATTAAATTTCTCATGATTTATTAGAACTAAAACGAATTCTGTTCTGTTTAAGTATCGTATTGCTTAAGTTGAAAGATTCCATTAGAATAGGAATTTGGTCATTCATGGCTAAATGGTTGAAACACCCGACTTATAATTGACGAATTCATATTGTTAAATTTGCAATGCTAACAATGTTTGACACCTAATCTTTCAAATCTTGTTTACTTTTATTTTATAAATTTATAAAAATAAGCTATAAGTAAGAGGGAATTTTTTGTTGTTGCTTTTGTGTATATATGTTAGAGTGTAACATTAGTAAGAGGGACTTCATCTAATTTTTTTTAAAAAAAATGGGTCGATATTGATATCTAATATAACTTTCAATTGTATAATAATCAACGGGTAGACGAATCTAGCAGGTAAATTTTTTTATTTAACACCTCATTTCATTCTTAGAGCAATTGCATCTTTTTATACTATTTTGATTTGGATGCTTTATGAATACATCAGATATGGTCTTGTACCAAACATCAAACGTTAGTTATCATTCATATATTGAAAAACTAAATACTAAAATCAAAATACTCAAAACAAACACATAATGAAATTCTTATTGTTTTTTAAAATTTTAATATTAATTAATTATTAATAATTAATAAAATATTTATAACAAACAGGAATATTTAGTTAAAAACATTAAAAAATAAAAAAAAACGCGCATGGGTCCGCCCCTAGACCTACCAGGCTTCGAAAATTATAAGGGAAAATTATTGAGACTTGGTTGGCTGGTTGCTTTGTCAAATAACACTGCATGCATAGCCCACACTCCCACAGATGTTTTTTGTTTCATAGTTTGAAGTGAGAAAAATTCCTTTACTATTGAGAAAATGTTTTAACCAGAATAACAAAACTGTTACTCATGTCTTCCAGGTTAATACCTTATACATTATATTATTATAATAAGTAACCCGCACTATACGGCGGTATCTTATACGTGACATAGCTTGTTATTTTTGACACGTAATTAAGTTTGTTTACATACGTTTGAAAAACTAACATATCTATTTGTGTTTAAATGATGAAAATTAAATAACCGTAGCATGTCAAGAGAAACTGCAGATAATGTACATTTTGATTCAGAATGGGAGAGGAACATGAGAAGAAAGAACATGACATGTTGATATATTATAATTCCAAAACCATCTATTGAATGCAAAGTTGGTTGATTTTGAAATTTCCAATAAACTTAAGAAGTCGATAATATGTCAATAGCGTATCTAATGTTGGTTCAATAAGTCGGATTTCGTAGAAGCATATGTGAAGGAAATTTTTATATCAGTAACTTGGTACGGTAGTGTCCATCGCTGTTGCTCAAAGGCAGGATTAAAGCATGTAGGCTTATTGCCACATTGACATAGATAAAATATAATCTTAACTGAATAATTTTCCAATAAACTTGTCACCTAAAAACTTTTGTTAAATGTACAATCATGGGGTTAAGTTGGGTAAAAGAATCCAAGATAAACAGAGTACGTGCAGGGTTGTGATGTTTTGAGAGGGACCTTTCGAATTTGGACAAGGGATCGATATGATAATACCCCCAAGAGGGTGAAGAGGTAGAAACAGCTTTTCATGAATGAAAACATCCAAAAAGATGAGGCCAAATTAAGACTACCCCCACCCTGTTGTGGTCCTTTTTTTTTACTTGTGCACCCTTAACCCAAGCTAGTGTTATCTCTATTCTTGTGACATAATATATATATATAGTCCAACATATCTTCTACCTAGCTACCTACTTAACCTTGTCTTTTTTCATTTTTGTTCTTATGTACATGCATATAATTAAGTTAATAGTGTTTGAGCTCTTTCTTCATTGTTTTCTTGAACTAACTTTGGTAGCCTAATAATATACTACTCCCTCCGTTTCACCTAAAGTGTCCACTTTGACTTTACACGCAGTTTTAAGATTCTTCACTAACTACACTTTTCACCAATCAAATAACATATTTACCCACTAAATTCCCTTTCGATTGGTTATAACATGAAAGTGGACACTTTTTTGAGATAACCCAAAATAGTAAGGTGGACACTTGGGGTGAGACGGAGGGAGGGAGTATATCACTTGTTGTATTCAATAAAGTGTACTACGTGGCCAATGCTTATTATCATCAAACTATACAATAGTGGTTATTTAGTTGACCTAGTAGTTACTATATATATTTTTGTTAACGGCATTTGTTGGGCGTGTATCTCATTACATGGCTATCTTCTGCCTTAGGGTAATGTTTTGGTCACAAACAATATAATGAAATTTAGATTACATGGGTTCGCCATAAGAATTGCCCCCTGGCTTAGAAGATACATGAAAAGAAAAACAACTATAAACGATAGTACTTAATGGCGATATTTGACGATGAAGGTGATTATAACGTGTTTATTATTTTCATTTAGGGACGACTCTAGTATAGTTAAAAAAATAAAAATAAATGACAATTAGGTAATATATAGTAGCTATAATAAGGGAATTGATAATGACATCCTGAAAACTGTCAATAAGAGATAAATTGTACATATATTGAAATGACAGTAACCTTATTTAATCAAAATTATAATTAATACACTAAAGGTTTATATTTAATTTACTAAAATATTCCTTTTATTTGTGATCTATTATTTATGATATTTGATGATAAAGAAAATTTTTAGTTAAATAGTTATTGTCATGTGATTCTATTGACATCCCTGTCAATATCATTTTCCTAGTAATAATAACAACGCCTGTAATTAATTTCTATACTGATGCAATTATTATTAGTGTGTATATATATATATATATATATATATATATATATATATATATATATATAATGGAATGATAAAGAAGGAAACGCATTTTTTGAGGGAAGAGGGGAATCGTTAGTATTCATCAAGAAGCATATTACCTTCACCTATACAAATATTGAAAAAAAAAAAACTGAAATATAGTAAATGTTAATTAGAATCGATGTTATGAATGTTAAGCTTCATTGATAAATTCTTTATACAAGTTATAACATCGATTTATGAATATTAGATCCAAAACCGTTAATATTCATTGCAAAAAAGGCATTTCCCTCTTGATCACTACCATATATATATATATATATATATATATATATATATATATATAGGATTGGGATCAAGGGAGAAAGGTTTTTTAGTGGAGAAATGGGAGAAGGAATCCTGATCATTAGATTTGTGATTCGACGGATAGGATTTGTCAAAGCAAAAACTTGATATTTTGGATGGAAGTTTAAGCGGGTAGGGGCAATTCTGTCCATTCGGTGCCTTTTAGAAAAAGGAAACAAAATCATATTAATTTTCTTATTCCATCCGATCAGTTTCATGTAGAGAAAAATGTAACACCCCCAAATTCGTTGATTTTGTTTAGTGGAAGCATTTAGTTAAGTATGGGGAATGCCACAATTCACAGTACATGCATACGTATCAGAGCTTATGATTACAACAAAACATAATATATATTAAGATGCCAAAAGTAATAGTAACAAAGATTATGATTCATCGAATCGTGTAAGTTGAAAAGTATTTAAGTTAAAAAGTAGATTTCGTAAATATGACTAAACAGCTTAGTTATATAAAAGAAATCCAGTTGTCAAAAGTTGGCATCCTATTCCTTCAGGGTCGCCTACGTTCTATGTGTGTAGGATGTCTTACATGCAGCTAATTCCCTGAAAAACATAGTAAAAGTCAACAACGAATAACTATATATTTTTTTGTTTGACCTAAGTTACATACATGTGGATAACCGAAACCCGCGAATAAATATGAATAACCGATGGTTAATAGTTCACGATAATTAGGTACCCAACGGGTATTGGGTCGTGTACGGGTATAAATATTTTAAACTGATATGTGTACAGATACAATAAATCCGTCGGAACTCGACCCGTTGGCATCCATAATTCATATATTGTAAATTAAAAAAATGATAAAAGAGTTCAAAAAGGGCGATGATATGGGTACAAATACCATATAAACCGTCTGAATCCGACCCGTTGACATCTATAATCCAAGAATCGTAAATTAAAAATTGATAAAAAAAATTAAAAAAATGTGATCATATAAAAATTTAAATCACTGACCGATAGATTAAGTCATGAATTTTTTAAGATTGAAAATAACGTATTGGGGCTTTTTCATAAAAAATAAATAAATAAAGAAGATTATAGGAATAGTTTGAATTGTGAAAGAAATAATAAAGTAGTTATTAAACTAAAATCTGCATAAAATATTTGAAGGATTATGTACGATTAAAGAATAAATAGATGTTTTATATTGTAAATATTGAAGGGTGTGTATTGTAAATATGGAAGGGTATATTAGTATTTTAGTCACATAAAAATGGGATTAATGATGTCATTAAATAAATGAATGGCTAGGTCTTAATTGTTAGTTTCCATCTAATGGTCATTACTTTTTCAAAATTTTTCTTTTAATATATAAGATAGATAGAAATAGTTTTCTAAGGTGATATTTAATTGTTTAGATTCACGACAAGAGTAGTAGTATAAAGGAATAATGGTCGGGGGTGAAAATATAATGAATAATAGTGTTTGGTATTATAATTAAGACACGGATTTTTATTATCCATTAGTAGGTTTTCAATTATTCTCAATTTAGTTGGGGGTAATGGATATTATTTCGTTTAATTTTTCGGGTTAGGTTTTGGATCAAGGTACAGGTTAGTGGGCCAACACACTAACCAAATACCTGAAACTGCCAACCTGTTCAATTTTTCACGTTGGTCTTAGGTCAAGGTTTATTTTAACGGGGTTACAGGATAACTCGTCAATCAAAAGGTAACCATTAAATTTGACATATTTGAGATGAAACCAACACACAAACTAATATAAACACAAAACTAATATATCAACCCATAAACTTGTTTACTTAAATGTAAGGATGAGCATTTAGACTGAAGTACCGGTACCGAATCGGAACCGAACCGGTCCAATACCAAACCGGTACCGATCGATACAAATTGTATCAGTATTCGGTATTTGATTTGTGGACAAAAAAAATCCGGTACCAACCGGTCGGTACCGGTTTAGTACCGGTATGGTACAATACACACAAAATACTTAAACCGAACCGGAACCGACCGATACCGGACCGAACCGGTACCGACCGATACAAGTGGTACCGGTATTCGGTATTTGATTTGTGGACAAAAAAAATCCGGTACCAACCGGTCGGTACCGGTATAGTACCAAGCTCACCCCTACTTAAATGGGTTATGAAGATCATGTCCGAACTAACTTTTATAAAATTAGGTCGGATTCGAATGAGATACTTTAGACTCGCCAACATAGCTCAACCCAATTTGTCACATTTAATTGTGACAATTAGTTGTATAAACCAATTATCAAACGTCAATGGTAAAATTATTAGTAAAGAATGCTCATTTCATTCCTTACTATGATAATTATCTTTCCCTTCTCATTTGATTTTTCAATTTGAACCGGCCACCTTGGTCCGTATATATAATGGTTAACAGAATACTTACAATTTTTTTCTTTTTTATGTGTTTAATAGAACTAGTCAAATAATGTACGTACGTAACTTTTATATACTCTGTTATAGCTCCAGGATTCAATTATATATATTATGACATGATCGGAATTTTTGGGGGCATAGAAAAAATAAAAGTACGTCTGTGTTGGTTATATACTCCGTATATGATGACGATGCGGTACGTCAGTCTGCCCTTCGGTTGCTCAGAGCTTCACATAGTCACATGGTTGATCGCAAGACCCTCGGGCCCCTACCCTTTCTCAAGTCTCATCCCGAACCATATCATATCATGTAAGTACCAAATTAAATTGTTCACACAACATTGAATATAATATTCATGAAGTTGGCTCTTTTTATTGATTATTATAGTTATAGAGTCTGGATAATATTATTATATATTGAACCTAACATAAACTGTATTTATTTTCAATTAAGGAAAACAAGTGTACGTAATTAAGAAAAAAGACAACCACGTACACTTGTTAGCCTCGATTTGGCTGGCTGACTTATACATACGTCGTAGTCATTATTTCACCAAAGACTTGCATATTTATTGTATCTTTAGTGTACGATATATGTAATACTATGTATGTGTTGTTTTAGCATCGATCACAATTCACAAGACTTAGTACCAACTGAAGGTTATGGTTATACAATCAGGGTATATACGCTTTATATGTAATTATATATACGTGTACAACATACCTATGGATATCAAATGATCGATCAGGAGATAAATTAGAAGTGTTAAATATATCAAATGATCAAAGCACGATTGGTCACAAAAGACTAATTATAATCGACCAAAATTAAATTTCCTTTAATGAGATCCTTAGTCAGTTGAACAAGTAATGCATAGAACTCTAAATGTGAAAATCCTCTGAATCATATATATTTTACATGTATATATGATTACCATAGTATGTCTTACATCGTATCTTATTATAGATATAGTCTAAGACTTTAAGGAGACTCTCTTTGAATATTGCACAAGAAATTAAACCAGCTGAGGTTGAATGATTTAAAATAAGATTCCTATGCTTTTTATCTTTATTCTTTTATAAATAAATAAATTAATTAAATAGAATAAATAGTAGTAATATAAAATAAGAAATAAACAAATATTGGTATATACAGAATAGATGAAAGTGACGATCAAATGTGTCATCTAGTTAAATCAGTTGCATTAAAGTCCAGGTGGGCAGCAGATTACACATGCACTGTCACAGTTGATCGACAGAAGAAACTTCTGGTATATATTGCAAGTCAGTAACCAGTGACCATCAATATATTCCTTCTTTTCGAAATAAATTAAAACACTCATCACATTGTTATTGTATAATTTCTTAACTTATCATATAATATTATTTTACTATATAGTGTTATACATGTTGCGAATAAAACAAGTTACTTTCAAGCAAGCATATATTCTATAATGTTTTCCGTTTTCATATGTATAAAATTTGAATTAGAATATTAGAAAGGTTGGTGTTACCATTGATGACATGATACGTGAACAAACGGAACAAGGACATGGATACATGCATATATCATACATGATATGATGTATTATGTTACTACATTAGAAGGGCAAAAGTCCAAAACAAACGAAGCTACGAAGAACCTGCGGTTGTTCAAACTTATTTGAATACAAGGAAATTTCCTTTACTCTTAGCCAAACCCTACGTTGTTTGTTTCGTTTTCAATGTATGTTTTTCATTTTGTGGTCCAGTTTCCATCGATCTTCATCATATCCATCAATCTCGTTGTACGGCTCATGTCCGTACTACCTTTTCCAGCCTATTTTCATATATTACATATATGGTTGATGTAAATCGTTATGCATTTAGCTAGCTTCGTACTCATAAATTAACCTGTTTCTTTAAACAGGAGAATGGTATCGTATATGGTCAATTTGACACGGGAATGTATTTAATGTTAACCTTGATGACAAAAACATGAGTCCATACAATTAATTAAGTTGGAATTCGAATCCAATGAACCATATATATAAAGCAGAGTCTAGTTGATCTCATGTTTAGAAATAACAATAGAAACTTGAATAGATAGTAAACGCATGAGATTTTCTTTATTCAGAACTTCAGATTATCCTAGAAGGGTTTCTTAACTTAGATATACACGACCTAATCGGAACATCCCTTGACGGTCACCGACTTTTTAATTCCCTGACCATCTCAAGACATGCATCAATCTAGTGATGTTCGAACTTGACACATCACACATGTTTGCCCCCTTGCCACTGGGCCAAGTTGATGAAGATTAATTAACAAAAACTTCGATAGAAATGCATATATATATATATATATATATATATATATAATACTCATTATTATGTCAATTGTAAAAAATGTAGGTGGTATTATAAATATGTTGTGTAAATGGTAAATGTGTTAAAAATCTTTTTATGGGTAACAAACGATTGGGTTGGATCGACAAGTACTTTGATACATTTACAAATACTTCTTTTTCTAGTGTAAATTTTTAAGTTTTGATATCAACTTTAGTTCATATGTATCTTATATTATGTATAAGAAACATCTCATGATGTCATCAAAAGTTTAATTAGCCAAGAGAATTGCTTAATTTTATCAAATTAGTTAAAATTAAGGATCGACATGATGATGTTGTTTATTAGACATGTTACTTTGAAGACAAAGCGATCCAAAAGTCAACAAATGAGGAGATCGATTAGTTAAACGATTTCATGCGCTCTCCAAAATTATAAAGGAGGTGAAAACATATTTCAGTTCATATTCTATTTGTGAAAGCATCTAATCACCAAACCACATGCTGACAATCCCAAAAGGTGTGCTAGTAATTTTACTTCGGAACATTGATTACTCCAACGAAAAATGCAATGGAACAAGATTACATATTGAAAACGCTTGGTGAATATTCTATTGAACCATGTCATCGATAGTCAAGGAATCCATGTTGATCCGTAAAAAAAATCGAGGCTATCAAAGACTGGCAATCGCCAACCACTCCGACCGAGGTACGTCAATTCTTGGGATCGGCGGGGTACTATCGACGATTCATTGAAAAGATGATCATCTCAAGGACATATAACCTTTAAGTTTGTTAACTTCTAATTTGTCCTATATACTTTCGATCTCGTTAATTATAAGAAGATTCCTTAACAATTCAATGTTCTTTGACTTATCATGAATATTATCCTAACAAAACCGACTCTCTATAGCTACTCACTCAAATTAATTCGTACCATCAATAGGCTTTTTATACATACTATTTAAAATTAATTAATTCACAATCTGGATATATTTTTTATCACATATAAAATGTTCGTGGTACTTCTAAAAATTAATTACATATTCAAGGGCCCTGTGTATGTACACGGATTTGAGGTGGTGTGTGTAATTTTTGGAATTGTAGAAATTAGAATAAAATATTTGCAATGTAAATATGTAATGCATAATTACAAATAATCTAAACTATGATCATATATATACACGGAGTATTAAGAAAATTATTAAATATTTTGGATTAACTTTTATCATATTTGATATGACCGTGATTACATAGATATAATAATGAACGTGGAGATAGTGAACTGTGATTAGAACATATTCAACATGAGATTAGATTTGATATGAAACAATTCAAATTTGCATCCAGATTGATTCAATGATTCTTATAAGATTTGTAGATCGATCGAGGTTTCTGTTTCACCCACACTATAAACATGGAATTTAGAGGACCAATGATGTTTACAGAATTATAGCCGAGTTCTAACACACTTAATTACAAGTCTACGATTTTGATTGTAACCCTCTATTTAAGCTACAAGATCGATTCCTATATAAAATAACTGAAGTTCGATGCGAATCGGTGAGGATTATGTTTTAGAGAGGGAAGGAGGTGCAGATGATATCAATCGTTGGTTTGTATAATCTACGGCCCAGATTCACCGTATATTGTATCATAAGAACACTTCAATTAATCCTTACAATTTGAGTGCATCATAACAACACTTCATTTTGCTCCTACAAGTTTGACACATGACCTGAGAAGATTGGTCTAATCTTTGCCATATCTTTCCTATAAAATTAACCTCTCCATCCTTCGAAACCGCACCCTTATATTCAATCAAAAAAATATATAAATATATTTATGCTGTATTAGATATATGAAAACCAAAATAATCAAAATTCTGAATTCAACCAGTTAATTAACTAATTACTAATTATAACATGATAATTTGTAGCTAGTAAGCTAGTAAAACAATTGGGATACAATGACTTAGATAACTTAGAAAAAAACAAAATGTAGAATACAATTCAATGAGAACAAATTGAAAGTAACATCATATCTCTATTTATTTAATATCAATTCTTCATTTTATGTGTTTCTCTTGTTCAACACATGATCACTCCTTCCTTCCAAAACATCTCTACATATATTCCCTCTGTGCTCTCTTCCTGACTCAAACCCATCCTTCATTCCCCCTTCTCTCTCTCTTCTCTCTCACACACACTGATAGTGAAAACACACCCACATATACATACATACAAACATATATATGCACACACTTATACATGGCTAGCAGCCTTCACTTCACAGATGATTACACCGACACAACTGATGATGAAGAAGATCAAGAAGAAGAAGAAGAGGAAGAGGTTCAAGAAGAATGCAAAGACGCCATCCCTACCACGTGCCCTCCACGTGGAACAGTGTTCTTGGACCCAAGATCTGAATGGGTTCAAGAATGGAACCGTGTGTTCCTGTTGGTTTGTGCCACTGGTTTGTTCATTGACCCACTTTTTTTCTACACACTTTCTATAAGTGGTTCATGCATGTGTGTGTTTGTGGACGGGTGGTTTGCAATTACGGTCACGGTTCTTAGGTGTGTTACGGACGCCTTGCACGTGTGGAACATGTGGTTGCAGTTTAGGATGAGCCGGTGGTGGCGATCACCGCACCACCACCGTGCGTTAAGTCATGATGGTAGTGTTGCACGTAGCGTTGCGGCTCGGATTATAACTAATGCTAAGAAAAGCTTCCTTTTTGATCTCTTCGTTATCCTTCCTATACCCCAGGTATGCTTTTTGGTATAATTAATGGTTCATTTTATTTATTTGCGAATTTACTTTACTTAGATTTATATATATAACACCTAGCTAGGGTCATAATCAATTGGAAACATGTACTATACACTAAATCATATGGCTAGCTCTTGGATATTGGACATAATATTATTGAAATCAAACCACATACTACTATACTAAACGCACAATTATTAACACATGACGTATTTAGCAACTTAAGAAGTGTTTAGGCATCCTGTATGTTTTACTGTTACAATTAATTACGTCCCATACGTACACGATCCATTTAGAAAACTATTAGCCGTGGTCGTGTCAATAACTCAATTAGTATGTTAACCTAATTAAGAACAAGTGCTTAATTAATCTCTTTTCTTAGATACAATAATCTCTAATACTTGTAGTTGATCTCAAAACTTCGTTAAGGATGCCTCGCAAAGACAAAGTTGGGGGACGATATCACGTTTCTTTTTTGTTTTACTTTTCATTATGATATGACGGATTTAGAATCGATGTACTAATTAAGTCTAAAATCAAACTAAACTGGCCGGATAGAATGGATCGAATATGTAATCCATGTTACTCTAATCCAAAGCATATGTACAATATTCATTTATTAACTTCGTGTTAGGTTTTTTAATAATCAAATTACAGTTTGAAAATGCACCAAAAACTTACGATGAATTGATACCGAAACACACAAATATGACATCTAATAAAATTTGTAACACGGTGTACAGACTGTCTTTCTTTATAAGAGTATCCAAAGGGCAATCTGCTACATTAACTTTTGTTTACTGTACATCTTCGTACAAAAGGAATATAGTAGCACGAACACTATTCAACCGCGCAATCATTTCTGTATGAAATAAAAAATACAAATATTTGTCTGCCAAAAAAATGATTTAAATCCTGCATACTGTTATACGTTAATTGTACGTATTTTGTATATATGTATTTGTAATTGTAATTCTTCAAGTGAAAATTAGACTTCTCCCAACACGGGCCGTCGGCGTTCGTCACTTTCGAACCGACGAGCCGACGGGAATGGTACCAAACCGTCAGTCGTCTTGTCGATTTGCTTACTTCGGTATTTCGATGTGAGCCATCGGTTGGAGTGGCGCCAGTCGCTTTGTTTTTTTCCTTTTTTCTTTTGTGTGTATAAAATGAATAATAAATTGGTAAATGCGGGACCTAAAAATTAAAGTGATGGAGCAGAGATGAGAGTGGTCTGTCAGTTTCAGTCAGTTTTCTGACAAAGCTGATGTGGCGTTCACGTGACTCCGTCAGTTTTAGTCAGTTGATTTTTGGGTTGGGAGAAGTGTTAGTTGAAAAAACAAGAAAATTGTTTGGAATCATAGAAGGGCAATTCGGTACATTCACTGCATGTATGCACCGTATATCAGCCTGAATCACGTATCAAAACCTCACACTCGTGTAATTTCTAATCCACGTGTACCCTCCTCACTCTCTTGATCTGCCTCTATACACACAGACCATAATCACATATATACATCCCATACATACACAGGTATGTATGCATGTATCTTATCCATTTTTTAGAAGCGTGCTACTCAAATTAAAATGTGTAGTAGGCATCAATTTACCGATGCTTACTCCGAAACCTCAGCCGAGGATTCCGGCGAAGAAACGGAATCAACAGATTGCGAGAAAAACGTTCATGGTAAAATCGGTCGAGGTGTTATGATAAAGACATGGGATCAAATCTACGTGTTGGTATGTTTCACGGGTCTGTTTATCGACCCGTTATTCTTCTACGCGTTTTCAGTGAGCGAGTCGTGTTTGTGTGTGTTCGTGGATGGGTGGTTTGCGGTCACCGTCACGGTAGCCCGGTGCATGACTGACGTCTTGCACGTGGCTAACATGTGGTTGTGTTATGACGGTGGATTACGACGTGACGATAGGAATTCATGCAACGTGTCAGACTGGATTTCAACGATGGCTACAAAGGGATTCTTCTTTGATTCTTTTGTTATCCTCCCCATCCCCCAGGTTTACGAGTTATCACATTTTTAAGTTACGATTACGGTTACGGAATTTACATAGCGAGTTTGAGTCCGTTATAAATTTATTATTGTAAATTTCGTAAATGCTACTCCCGCAAAATTTATATATATGCGCGCAGTTCGAACGTAATAAAGTAGTAAAACTGAATAGGTGGTCATTTCCTTTCATGGGTTGTTACAAAAGTATTCCAAGATTACTTTTATAAACACTTAGTAATTTATACAGTACTTACTTTATGCCTGAATCTTTTGATTTACAGAACTGAATCATACTTGTCTTTCTATTAATGTTCTTGGCAGATAGTGTTGTGGGTGGTGATACCGGCATTGTTGAGAAAGGGGTCGACTACGGAGATAATGACGATTTCTTTAATTATGTTCTTATTCCAATACTTACCAAAGATTTATCATTCCGTATGTCTTTTGCGACGCATGCAAAATCTATCCGGCTACATTTTTGGTACCGTTTGGTGGGGAATCGCTCTCAATCTGATCGCTTACTTCGTTGCCTCTCATGTAAGCTTCTTTTCTTTGATCTTGATTTCAGTTTAGCATGCCGCATATCTGAATTTTTAAATAATCCCACCTACATTATTTCTTGTTATAGAAGGTTTAAGTAAGCAAACAGTAAATTTGGCCGTCTTAGTGATTTGTTGAGTCCAGATTGCGAACTTAGAATAATAATTTAAGGGCTCAGTGTTGTTCAGAATATTGTTTCTCGTAAGATGATATGATATTAAATTAAATTAATGGGATAATTTTGGAGTAATAGAAATTCTGCCTTTGAACCATAGTGTATGAACAAAAGAACTTCAAGGTGGTATTTTTGTGAGTTCGTGTTTATTAGTATGGATACAACCCGTCGATTATATAATCATTATATGTTATCTGATGTAGGCAGTAGGAGCTTGTTGGTACTTACTTGGCACACAGAGGGCTGCAAAATGCTTAAAAGAAAAATGCATCGATTCAAACGGTCTTTGTTTCCAAAGATATTTAACATGTCGAGAGCCTGTTTATTATGGCACACAAAATGGTGTGAGTGACCCCAATAGGCTCGTGTGGGGGGAGAATAATAAGGCAAGATCCGCTTGCCTTAAGAACGATGATAATTTTAGCTATGGAGCTTATAAGTGGACTCTTCAGCTTGTCACCAACAATAGTCGTTTGGAAAAGATCCTCTTTCCTATTTTTTGGGGACTTATGACACTTAGGTATGTACGGTAACTTAAAATTTTCATAAAACTTTTACAAAGTCAATATATTCCAACCTTTTTTGAATATTGTTGTTTGCATGATGTAGTACGTTTGGAAACTTGGAGAGCACCACAGATTGGCTAGAAGTTGTTTTTATCATCATCGTTTTAACAACGGGTCTTCTTCTAGTCACTATGTTGATTGGAAATATAAAGGTAAGGTCATAGATTTGATGATTTGATATCAAGTCTCAACATATGAACATATTTATAGATCGTGACGGTTGTATGTAGGTGTTTTTGCATGCGACAACATCAAAGAAACAAGCTATGCAATTGAAAATGAGGAATATAGAGTGGTGGATGAGGAGGAGGCACCTTCCTCAAGGGTTTAAACAAAGAGTACGAAACTATGAGCGTCAACGATGGGCAGCAATGCGTGGTGTGGATGAGTGTGAGATGATACGTAATCTCCCAGAAGGCCTTCGGAGAGACATTAAGTATCATCTTTGTTTGGACTTAGTTAGACAGGTACATATATGACACCTTAAACTACTTGTTTCGTCAAACATACCATTAATAAATGTTTAACTCAGGTACCTTTATTTCAACATATGGACAATTTGGTCCTCGAGAACATATGTGACCGCGTGAAGTCCCTCATTTTTACCAAGGGAGAAACCGTAAGTCCATCTAATTAGTCCCAACCTTCATATATACTACTAGCTAGCTTCAAAGTGTCGTATCATTTTTATGATATGATGGTGCATATATATAATGTGTGCCTAATTTTGTTTAACAATGATAATAATTAACTTGGAGTAGATTGCAAGAGAAGGAGACCCTGTACAAAGAATGTTATTTATAGTAAGAGGTCATCTACAAAGTAGCCAGGTACTACGAGACGGTGTCAAAAGTTGTTGCATGTTAGGTCCTGGCAACTTCAGTGGTGACGAACTATTATCTTGGTGTCTTAGACGACCTTTTATTGAGAGACTACCGCCATCATCATCAACACTTGTGACTCTAGAGACAACTGAGGCTTTTGGGCTAGAAGCTGATGACGTTAAATACGTGACACAACATTTTAGGTACACATTTGTCAATGAGAAAGTGAAGAGAAGTGCACGGTATTATTCTCCAGGATGGAGAACGTGGGCCGCAGTGGCTATTCAATTGGCGTGGAGAAGGTATCGTCATAGGCTCACGTTGACTTCTTTGTCATTCATTAGACCAAGAAGACCATTATCGAGGTGCTCTTCGCTTGGAGAGGATAGGTTACGGCTCTACGCTGCTCTATTGACTTCTCCTAAACCGAACCAAGATGATTTTGATTTTTGAGAATATATATACATCATGCTAATAGTATCTTGGCGTATAAATAATAAAAAGGAACTATATATATATATAGATTGATATGTATAACATTTATTTATTTATTTATGATTTGTTGAAGTATCGATTGATTATTATTATGAAATGATCGAGAATATCATATGTGATACGAGTAATATTCACTTAACTTAATTAGAAGCAAATTACTATATAATAATTATCGATCATACTAACCAAGATTTTAACATTGAACACTAGTGGCACCAAAGTATATAGTTCAATTCATTTTCATGAGTTTGTTCATGGAATCCTCTTTTATTCTTGGGGAATTGGAAGACAATCGCAATTGGCTAGAATGATCAATAATTATTGCCCAAACGATGGCAGCCACCAACTAAGCTTTCCGTATGGCTTCACAAAACATGGCTTTTGAGAATATATACATCGTGTAAACATTCAATTTTGGATATGGAATTTCAAATAAACAGAGCGCAAGACAAAAATAAAAAGGATTTTGCTGCTATGACTAATATGATAACCGCCTCATAACTTCCATTAAAACTGACAACCAATTTAAAACCGGCAACTATTACGGTTAAATTGTGAACATTTAATCAACAAAATTGATTTTTTAACCGCTATTTACCAATAATCCGTGAATTTTCAATTGCTATAATTATACCCGTACTCGAAATCAATGTACCAAAAATGGTCACCAACCTCAATTATTTGAGGAGGCAACCTCCTGTTTCAAAACCCATACTCCGTATCAAATTTTATATGTCTGTGTTTTCTTTCACTTGATCACTTTCATCATCACCCATATCTTCTTCTTCCTCTCTCAAACTAAAACACACAAGATTAGAACTCAACAAGCAGGAAGTGGAGTAGAACAACAAGCCAGGAGCAACATCATCATCATCTTCATCTCGTATCATCATCTCTCTCACAAACTCTTTTGTAAGGAACTTTCGATTCTTTGATTTCTTTGTTTAAAATTCATTATACAACTTGTTTAAACATCATAATCAATACATATAACAAATAAATGTGACGATTACATGATTGATTCTTGAAATGGGATCTTAAAACCAAAACTTCAAAAACAAAATCGATGCATGGAAACTTGTTAAAATGTGATATAATGATGTATATTGATGTTATGGATTACCTAAACACGAAAACCGTTCGAAAAATGGCAAAAACATACTTCGATTTCGAGTTTTGAAACTGCAAAAACGGAACAGAGCCGCAGCTCAGGAAGCCCGAGCCGATCGGCTGGGCACCCAAGCCGAACGGCTGTGGGCTGGGCTAAGCAGTCTGGGCCGAATTATTTACTTAATGGGCTGCGTATATAGGCCGAACTGAATAAAGGACTGATTAAGTAGGCTGGACTGGGACTGAAGCCTCAGCCGTACGGCTGAAGCCCAAGCCGAACGGCTGGGCTAGGCTGTTCTGCTGGGCATCGGGCTGTAGACTGAGCTGGGCCGGATCACAAACTGGGCCGGACGTGTAATGAATCGTACGTTTAAATTAATTGGGCCGGGTTCTATAAACCGTTAATGGGGCCATTGGGCCAAGACTTGTATATTGTTTTTGGGCCAACAAAATGGGCCGAGCCCAATAACCTACAAAACAATTAAAAACATGAAACGTGACCCGAGACATTTAACGGAACGAGTAATTATAAAATGAACTCATAAACTTTACTTATATAATAACGAACAATTATGATTATATATACATATATATATATACATAATTGATAACAAACGACAAACCTATATATATATTTTATATATATATACAAATGACAAATTTAGAAACGAAAACACATATGTATTTCATAAACGGAATAAATATACTAACGAGTTTTATAACAAATAAAACTTATAACGTTTTAAGTACGTAAACTACGTATTACGATATACGTATAAATATATACAAGAACATAGGTGTAAATATATACACAAACGACCCTTAGGAATTTTATATATATATCCACACACACACACACATATATATATATATATACACAAATGAAAACTTACATATTTTCTTACGTAAACAACGTATCAAAACTTATATATATATATATATATATATATATGTGTGTGTGTACATATGACATTTATAATTATATATTGTCATATATACATACAAATAAATTACACGTTTAACAAACATACGCCTTAATAGTATACAACAAGTACATGTACAATGGGGTCGAAACAACATTCATATATATATACGATTACATATTTGTATATACACTTAACACAGTATAAGACGTGAGAAATAATAACAATATTTCAACACAACGTCACCAACGAATTCAATGACATACATTATTAAGAAATCAACAATTTCTTCAAACAGATAAACTGTTAACATAAGTTGATTAAACAAATCAAACGTACTTATGTTAATACAGTTATTGTACATAGGTTAATATACCTTGGGCGTTTACCTGTCGGCTGCTAGCATTCATACCGAGCAAACCACAGTGAGTTTACAGCCCCTACTTTTAAATGTTTTCTGCTTTTAAACACAGGGGTGTTAAACATAGAAATTGCATGCCAACAATCAAACTATAAATGCTTTATTGCTTTTATACAACTGTTGATTTGTGATATTACATATTCACTGTTATTTTGAGAATTTAGACAAAGTATCCTAGTACGGACCCAGACTTGGAATGTGTGCATGAAAAGACCTCATGACATGCTAATATAACCATTAGCTAGGTGACTCTAGCCACTGAGTATACGGATAGTACTATTGCCGTGACGACCCTCCTACGGTGGAGCGTATACTTAAACGTCCGTTCAGGCAAACAACATAAGTTCTGGTCGTGGTTTGGTTATAGGGTTAGGTCACGTTACTTTAACCTGCGAGGTTTAGCTCACCTTTCAGGGGATCACAGTCTAAGTAAATTCCCACATACTTTTAGGAAGAACGAATCCTACAACTGTTAAACACCGGAAAACATACCGGTAACTTATTTTACACTGGTAAACAACCAGTAACATATTTTGGGACGACATCCCACGTATAACAATACTTTAGGGTAACAACCCTACATAACTTGTATTTTATAATTGAATAACAAATCATTTATACAAACTTGGTTTAACTAACCACATACACATATAAACCTGTAAATTCATTCAACATATTTGTTGACGACTTTCTCTATGTTTTTCAGGAAATTAGCTGGGTAAGTAATCACATGCATTCAGGATGGACAACCCTGGACTACTTAGGATGGAATCCTCTTTTATTCATGAGTTTGTTCATGAAATCCTCTTTTATTCTTGGGGAATTGGAAGACAATCGCAATTGGCTAGAATGATCAATAATTATTGTCCAAACGATGGCAGCCACCAACTAAGCTTTCCGTATGGCTTCACAATGACTTTTGAGAATATATACATCGTGTAAACATTCAATTTTGGATATGGAATTTCAAATAAACAGAGCGCAAGACAAAAATAAAAAGGATTTTGCTGCTATGACTAATATGATAACCGCCTCATAACTTCCATTAAAACTGACAATCAATTTAAAACCGACAACTATTACGGTTAAATTGTGAACATTTAATCAACAAAATTGATTTTTTAACTGCTATTTACCAACGATCCGTGAATTTTCGATTGTTATTCATAGCCTCTCCGGCTACTTATGGAAATATTCAAATTAAAAAGATGCGGATTAACCCAATGAACTTTTAAAAGTCGTTAATTCGGGTATGTCAAAATTGGCTAATGGATGAGAAAGGTAGCTTTCAGACTTTGTTGCTCGCTAATTTCTACTGTACGAGTTAAATTACCTAATTTCCTAGATACTAACCGTACAACTCTTAATGCGCGACGTACAGCTCTTGAGAAACGTCTTCTCGTAAAAACAGGGGACAAGCGGCGGCATTCTTAGAGTGACACGAATTTCACGAATCCGCACCACAATCAACCTCCGTTCATCCAATCGCCACCGCAAGATTCATCACAACCGTCATGTTCCACCGCCGCCGACAGCCACGGTTACAACACCGACGGAAATGATTCAATGCTTCAGCTGGTGAAAATGCTGGCGTGTATCCTATGGTCATTTCACCTGTTTTCATCTGATTCACATGGCGTTCGCAAGGTAATTTAACCATTTATTTACAATTTAAATGGTAGCTTTTAGTTTTATGATATTTATTTGCACTTAATTAATTAATTCATTTTTGATTAGCTGAAATACGGTGGTTGTGGTTTGAAGTTAGGGTTTAGTATTGAATTGTGATTGACTGTATTTATCTCATCACCTGGTGTATATGTGGGTGATAATATATGATTTCAAGCATTTGCGCATTCCCTGTGTTTAATTACTGTATCTTTTCACCTAATCTGTATAACAGTGTGGTA
Source organism: Pseudognaphalium luteoalbum (assembly GCA_963422505.1). NCBI lineage: Eukaryota > Viridiplantae > Streptophyta > Magnoliopsida > Asterales > Asteraceae > Pseudognaphalium > Pseudognaphalium luteoalbum. The sequence goes on along the minus strand of OY730194.1, from coordinate 116,389,707 downwards.
CTTTAAAGATCTTACAAATATTATGTTTCAGATACTGCTGACGAGCTAGTTCTGTTTTTCATATATTGATGAATAAGAGGTAGTTATTGCTAGAAATTCAGGATTCGCGTTCCACTTTTGGACCTTTTCACGCTGCAATTTGGATGATTTACATTTCGAAAACAGACTCGGATTTGTGACTTAGGGATGACTATGCAGATTCTGATACACATGAGTGATACTAGTACCTTGACTTTTATGTGTGTTTAGTTCTATACCATGTCTCTATTGTACTACCGAAGTTTATAGGTTTATAGTTGAAAACATCCATGACAATATTTCATCAAGAAGTGTCTACTATATCGTTGTAGTTAGTCAGCATTATGAGTAAACGACCTCCCATAGTTGGCATGATATAGAGGTGGTATGTTAATTCTATGCAGGTTGTTGCCAATGTTAGAAGGGCACCCGTTCTTCCAAGCTGTAAAAGCTGTTTTGCTGATTTAAGTAATCATGGGACCCAATTGGCACTCGGGTTTCAGCATTCCTATCATAGACTGCATTCACAGTATAAGGTTCATGGCAGAGGTCTCACTTGTACATTCTATCAATCAAAGGGGACCTTATGGAGTTGTAGACATGTTCGAAGATATTATTTCATATCCGCAAGTAGTAAAGTTTCACATCATGCTCAAATTGCATGGAGAAGGGTTTCCCAAATCTGTACACATAATTTGTCATCCCAACCATTGAGTAGGATCGCTTGTGCAGTGAGCTTTGCTTTGAGTAGATCTCAGTTGATTGGTCCTGGTATATTAGCTTTTCTAGTAGGAGAGCTAGCATGGAACCAAAGAACATGGGCTGAGGCCGAAGCTTTTCCTATAAGAATGATCTTTACACACATGCACAAGATGGGCATGTTTTCTTGACCTCATTTGTGATTTCCCTTGTAGAAGTTTTAATATTATGTCTTAGAGCAGTATATTTAGCATTTCTGTTTGCACCATGCATAGCTATGGCTCCTTTCGCTGATACATTTGGCACTGATTTTCGTAAGACATGGCTACAATGTGTCCATTACACCTTAGAAAAGGCCGGACCCGCATTTATTAAATGGGGTCAGTGGGCAGCTTCAAGGCCAGATCTTTTCCCAAACGATCTCTGCACAAAGCTAACAGAACTTCAGACAAACGCACCAGCACATAGTTATTCATACACAAAGAAAATTATTGAAAAAGCATTTGGTCGTTTATTGCCTGAGATATTTGAAAACTTTTAGGAGGAACCAGTAGCATCTGGAAGTATAGCTCAAGTACATCGAGCCACTTTGAAATTTCGCCATCCTGGCCAACGTATGAAGCCTATTCTTGTTGCTGTAAAGGTTAGACATCCAGGAGTTAGTGAGGCAATTAGAAGGGATTTTATATTGCTTAATTTATTCGCTAAAGTATCAACCTTTATCCCAACTCTTAGATGGTTGAGACTTGATGAAAGCATACAACAATTTGCTGTCTTTATGATGTCTCAAGTTGATCTTGCGAGGGAGGCAGCTCATTTGAGTCGTTTTATTAATAATTTTCTAAGTTGGAAGGATGTGTCCTTCCCCAGGCCTCTCTATCCGCTAGTGCATCCGGTTATTTTAGTTGAAAATTTTGAGCGTGGAGAAAGTATTCTGCACTATGTGGATGATCCAGAAGGACATGTAGGCATTAAATCTGGCCTTGCTCATATTGAGACTCATGCACTACTAAAGATGCTTCTGGTATGTTATACATTCTTGTCCTATCATTCTTTTCCCTTATATATATGTAGAGATTTAAGAGCTTCGGGTTTTCATAGATACTTCCTTTTCCCGAAGTCGGACAGAGGATTTAGTTTTTAATATGGGTAAATTGCATAAAAAGGTAATGTACTTTCCAGAAGATTTTCATTTGGGGTAACGTACATTCAAAAACTTGATTTGGGGTATACTGACCTGCTTACGTGACAAAATGATGACATTTCAGTGACTTTGACCATGTTGACTAAACTTTTTACTGTTCTGGCAATTATGTTTTGATGTTGCCTTTTTGGGAATAAACAAAAGTTCGTTACCGCAAATAAAAATCAAAGCAAAGTATTTTACCTATGTATGTAATTTGCACTATTAAATTTATAATAAAAAGTTTAAATCTTGAATCAGATTTTAATGCACACAGCCACACATATATGGTTGTGGGTCGTGCTATCAATTTCATGTATATTAGCTAACAGACTGCCCCTAAACATGTTTTCTTTTTCAATTCCAGGTTGACAATTTTATTCATGCAGACATGCATCCAGGAAATATTCTTGTGAGGATGACGGAGGGTCCAGCTTCGGATACAAGGCTGTTTAAAGCTAAGCCTCATGTAGTTTTCCTTGACATCGGTATGACTGCTGAACCTTGCAAGAAAGATAGAGTCAATCTGATTGAGTTCTTTAAGGCTGTTGCTCTTCAAGATGGCCGTGCTGCTGCGGAACACACCCTTAAGTTCTCAAAACATCAAAACTGCCCAAACCCAGCTGCCTTTATTAAGGTCAGGCTCTTCTGTATTTGTGCCATTATTCATATTTATACTCATTGTATGTTCCAACAGAGAATATTGATCGGTAGTTGTGTAATTGGGTTTATTTTGTATTTTCATACTCAAACAGAGAACATGAGGACATACTTTCAAAAAGTTTTTATGGAAGGTGAGATTATATTTTTGAGAACTTCAAAAACCACAAAGAATACATGTTTGTTCACATATGATTAACTTCAATCATATGTGAACAATGATCTACGTTTAATTGAAAAAGAAAAAAGTCAAAAAAATCTTAAAATTATATTGAGAAACGCAAAAAAACAAATTTATGTTCACTTGTGAACGATAATGTGAACAAATCGGTTTAAATGTGTTTTAAGACGTAAATTTATGTTTTTTTTGACTTTTTTCTTTTTCAATTAAACGTACATCAATGTTCACATATGATTGAAGTTAATCACATGTGAACAAATATGTATTCTATGTGGTTCTCAAAGTTCTCAACTTTAGAGTGGTTCTCATTTGAACCTCCTACTATATATATATATATATATATATATATATATAGTTGTGGGTTCAAATAAGAAGGTTTATTTTCGTGAGAACGTGAGAGACACTAAAAAATCTATATTAGCTATCCAAACCAGGTTATTTTACAAAAATTTCTTCGTAGCTTCTTTTTCAAATAACTTTTAGAATCTATATTTCAAATATAAAAAATTCGACGTTTTGTTTTGTTTTTTTATATTTTTTATTAATCTTTTTATTCACAATAATCACATTTTATAACTTGATAATCACATGAATAATATGTGATTATCATTTCATATTTTGTGATTGTCTTGAACACATGATAATCACATTATATTAGAGAATAATCACATGTGATTATCATGTTATATTTTGTGATTATCTTAAATACTCACAACAGTATCAACTCTAAAACAAGTTAATATTTTTTATTTATATCTATATCATAGCTTCAGAAAGTTATTTTAATAGTAATCATTGAAAAAGTTTTGAAGAATAATGTGTTCCGGATAATTAAAAACTGATTTTGAAGGGCTTCCTATGTTCTCACGAAAACTAGCCTTCTTATTTGAACCCACCTCTATATATAAGGTGAGATTATATATATATTCCCATGTTCGGCAACCAACTTTCAATTATTGTCCATTTTAAAATGACTTACAGTAGTTCTATGGTGGGTACAACTGAATGGTCATTTCTATATCTACGTTCAATTTAACAGGTAACCTAAAATTGATAAGGTTTCATAGTTTATACCTTTTAATGAGTGAGAAAGTACTATCTTTACCTGGAATAGATATGAGAGTGAAGTTGGTTATCTATATATCCTTGATAAGTTTTGATGGACTTTGAGTCTGGTTACTAGGTAAGCCAATATTTTTGCTTTATTATTTGCATATTTCTAGAAGTGTGTGAACTCATACTTTCTTTCATTGGCTTCTTTGAGTTGCCATTAGGGATGACAATGATCATCCGATCCAGTGGATATCTACCCGATCAATCCAATTGATGATTGATATGGACAATCTAAATGGATAAATAGCGGATATGGATATGTATGCCGATGATTAGTGGATCGGATGTGGATGATAATTTATCATCCATGGATATATCCACTATCACCCGAAATACACATATACATACGTAAATATATACAAATATACATATATGCATATACATTTACATTTTCATATCCGTATACACATATACCATTACATTTACATATCCATATACACATATACCATAAACGACTAAAGTGTTATCAAAGAATAGGGTTGTAAAAAGATATAATTTTGTAGATATTCATAAATTCAGTTCGCATATTTAAATATCTAAAGGGTTTTTGTGATGCTGATATATAGCGAATAGAAATGCATATATGATTATCGCGTTGAGTCAAATTTTGCTTACAACCATATATTTAAGTCACTATCAATGATAGATTACAATCAAAACATGTATGATTAACCAATAAACAGATATTACACATTTACATTTGTCAAAATTTATGCTTAATTGTAACTGTAACAATTATGCTCTATTGATGACAATGGTTACACGTTCTTCTCACTGGTTTTCTTATGTTACGTAATACATATTACTATTTTTTTTACTACAATTTGTTTAATTTCATTTCATATTAGGAAATATTTGAACATTTTTTGAAATATCCAGTGGATAACCGGTAACCTGCTTAATCCAACGGATATGGATATGGATGGATGAATTAAAATCAAATGGATATGGATATGGATGGAAAATTTTAAATGGATATGGATATGGCATCACCCGATCCATATCCGATCCATTGCCATTCCTAGTTGCCATGTTTATATTTCCCCTGATCTCTTATTCTCTAGTGACGTTTAATGAAACTATGGTGTTGACAGGATGTAGAGAAATCGTTTGTTTCATGGAGTTCTGGAGAAGGTGACTCCTTAAATCCTGCTGATTGCATGCAGCAGTTGCTTGAGCAAGTTAGGCGGTATAGAGTTAATATTGATGGCAATGTGTGCACTGTGATTGTAACCACTTTGGTTTTGGAGGTAATTTCCTGTGTCTTTGAGCATTTGTTTCTTTTACTTTTCATTAGGCATTGGTTGTGGGCATAGAGCTTCTTTTACCAATTTTGATGCTAGAACTTACATTATTGGGTTTCCTAATTTTTTTTGGAAATTTGCATTCTTTATCACGGTGCAGAGTTGGCAGAGGAAACTAGACCCTGAATATGATGTGATGCACACGTTGCAAAGTCTTTTATTTAAGACAGATCTGGTGGAGGATCTCGTTTATACAATTGAAGGACTCATGGCTCCATGAGAAAGGTAAAAAGATTCATTTCATTTTCTATTGTTTCAAATTCGACAGCATAATCTGCAGGAATAAGTGAAAGAAATCTTATTGTATCTTAAGAAACAATAAACATACACACACCCTCGAGATCGTAAGGGCTGATTTTGTCATTTGATCAATTTTTTGTATACCTTGTAATTGTTTGTCTCTGATTCTCATGAACATATGATCTTGCTATCTGTTTAATCTGAACTAGTAACAAGCCGAAGGTAATACATGTAAGCCGAATTAGCTAGATATACAGAGACTTACAGGTTTGAAGTAGAATATGCTTCAGAAAAGAAGTAAAAACATGATTGAGTGCAGTGTTGACGAAACTCCCATTCATATGAGATTCATCAACGCTGCACTCAATGACGTTTTAAGTTCTCTGAATCTCCTAGTTCAGTTCTCGCGTCCTTGTAACTTCATGAGGTTTTGTGCATTTATACAAAGCTTGGGAAGTCGTTGATACATGAAGTACTCATCATGCATTATGTACTTCTTACCCACCTCCATCGGTTGTGTTACATAGAGTTGTTGCCAATTGTACTCCCATTCTGGTACTCTTTGTACTGTCTTGCTAATTCTTTTTTGTACTACCAATTGGTATTATGATTACTTTTTTTCATTCAATTTGTTTTATAAAATTATTGGGGTCTGTCATCACTCTTCATTCAATGCTTTAATATGTTAATGATGGGTGGCAAGCTATTAGTATATATTATATTTAAAATAAAAATAAAAATAATTAATTAAAAAAATATTATTATTTTTATTCCACATTCATTATGAAGTTTATTATACCTTTAAAGCTCCAATTGCCTTTCATAATTCTAATAAATAATAATCTCGTGTTAATAAGATTTGTTAGATCTTTTATATGGCTGTTGGTTGTCCTTAAGAAACAATTATATTCACACTCACAAACAAGTATATACAACATATCATACAACGAGTTTGGAGTATATAGACTGATTTAAGAGGGTGATAAAATAATATTATTGGTGGGATTTGACAAACTTATAAACTTGTTGGGTACAAGAAATAAAACGTTAAGTTGTGTGTACATATTCTGATTCTCGAATTAACCAAAAGCAAGAACCCCAAAATGATGAAGAATCTAAGACCACCATGGAGCATCACCAGTTCTGAAATCTGTCTCGGTCCATGGAACAAACACAACTTTCCCATCATCAATATCCGCATGAGCCAATGCCAATGACTGTTAACACATAATAGAAAATCGTTAAATTACTATTTTTACATTATGTTTGAAAACTTGTAAAGTGGTCTGGTAGAAAAAGGTTATAGAATTATTTACCAAAGGAGCAGGACCCCTTATAACTTTGCCTTGGTTGTTGTATTGAGAACCATGGCAGGGGCACATAAACTTGTTCTCTGCCTTGTTCCATGGCACAACACACCCCAAATGGGTGCACACTGCGTTGATTCCGTATGTTGCTAAGGTTTTGTCATTCTCGACCACTAGGTATGTCGGGTCTCCCTACAAGTTTTCATGATCAAAATCATTCCACAGTTGATAAACCAACATGTACTGTACTTATGATTATAACATTTTTAAGAATAAGTGAGATCTCAAGATATCTTTGACATTTACAAATTTCGTCTACATTGGTTTGTTCTTGCAAACTCTCATTTTTCACTCTTCCAAGAACCATTTAAGGGTATTTTGAACACTACTCCGTAGTTGTTAATGGTTAATGGAAGTCGTTATTATAAGAAAGTTGAAGTAGGTACCTTTAGACCTTGAGAAAGGGTTCGGTCACCAGGTCCGTGGGTTTTAAGCCATTCGTTTGCAATAATATCGTTTCCAAGAGCATCTTTAGCGGGAGTACCACCACCACCACCTCCTGAACTGTTTGACACAACCATACAACAACAATTCAGCAAACAATAGTGAATACCGAACTAAGCAAGAGCTTCCACCTTACACTAGTGATTCTACACCTTTACTCTGTAAAACAGCATTACATATATTGATTGTATATAAGACGAGAACTTTTGCAACAACTTACGGCTTTTGTGATATTTAGGTAAAACGAGCATTATATAGTCAGACTGCCAGTTACAACATATACTTTGCAACATGGTACATATTAAGAATCTCTAAAAATACATATCTTCTACGTGACACAGTTAATTAGTTTAGACACTAAGATTACATTACATACTTGATACTAAAGAGGTATTAGCAATTGCTTTTTAAAATTATGCTTTTTCAGATAAGCAGAAGTACGCTAATACAAGAGACCATGAATGCATAGATCTGCTTTCGCTGCAACGAGACACAATCACACATTGATCAACTAAATAGTTGTGCAAGTGTTTGACAATTATGCTTATTTAGGATTTACTTAAGAGTGGAAACTTGTCATAATAAGCATTTCGAATAAGCAACTATCAAAACTGCATATTAAAAAGTGTTTATATCACCTAACAGGTATTCATCGGTAGTTTACTTATATTCAGACAGCCGACCCAAAACAAGACTGATAGTCAGTTAAATCGTAACATAATAAGTAGATTTGGGATTGCTTATTTTGAAGTAGCCATCTGTTTAACTTAGTTAATTCCGTTAAATATTCCTTTTAAAATGAGTAGATTAAACAGTTTTAGATAGAACCTTAGGATATGATTATCTGCTGTAAAAATAAAACAATAAACGGATAAAAATTCACAAACATCTTCTACTTTCAACGACTAGTTATGTTACATATATCAGCTTAAAGTATGTATAGTGTAAGTAACTTAGCAACTTTTATAATCATCATCATTATTATTATTATGATATGATATGATATATATATATATAAGATTTATTTATTATAGGTAGCAGTTTATAAAGAGAAGATTGCATAAACTGACCCAGGTGGGACGAGGAAATAGGTGTAAGGATACAACATCCCTGTGGTTGGAAGACCGATAGCACCTAAAAGCAACAAGTTCATGAGCTTCCTTTTTTCCATATCCGGAACTCGATCGGCCGGGATGCTTCCTGCCTGACACGTCACTGTCATCACTCTTTGGCTCTTGTTAGTAGCAGCTGATGATGATTTGGCCATTAGTCCTTGAGCCGGTGAGAACATCCCATTGCTACCGGAGCGCAACTGTAATTCAATCCATCCATGTATATGGGTATTATTAGCAACCAAACCATTAAATTTTTGAAGTTTATATGGTTTCCAGAATATTATTGATACATTAATGTTAATATAAAATCAAATACCTGGGAAGAAGTAGCAGGGGAGAGAGTAAAGGCAGCCATGGAAATGGAAGTGGTAGAACAGAATTGAATTGAATATGAGTATGAAGATAAAAAGGATATGTAAATTTACAAGTGATAATAATAATATGGATGGATAAAGAAATGGTGGATGGAGGAACAGCCTTGTTGCACAGCCACATATTCCAGATATCACCTTTTTCTTCAACACAAAATCAAAATTAAAAAAGTGTATCTTCTAATCATTTTTTTTTTTTTTTTGATTCTACAGTTAATAATAACCCAACATTTCAACAATAACTAAGCGCTAGTTGTTTAGCACTATCGTGGTATCCCTTACAACCATAAGGTTGACAATCATATATATTCGTGATTTGATAATAACCCGACAATCATCATACGGACGTAAATTGTTAGACAAGAAATCATTGGTTTATGTAATCATTATAATAAGTTAACCATAAAATGTTACACCTGTTTAATTTCTAAACATTCAAATATATTTGAAATCAACAAATTATAGCAAGAAATGCATTAAATTCTATGCTTACGTTTTTACGATGTAAATTGGAACACGCTATACCAATTGAGCATTGCTCAAGTGGTACTCCACCGCAAACATTCAGATCCATATATGTGACATATATGTCAAATGTTTGAATTCGTGCCTCACCATATATTGGTGATTTGTTAGTATTAATCCTCCTTGTAGGTGGAACGGACACATACCATTGAAATATGATATCTCTAAATTATTATTATTATTATTTATTATTATTATTATTATTTTTTTGAAAGACACTATAATTGATTAGCAAAGAGTGCACTGAAAATGATGGTGTCAAAAATAACGAAATAATTGGAAAAACAGGAAAAAATGTTTAAAAGTACATGTTAATAACTAATTTATTCTTAGGTCGTCTGTGTTATCATAACTCCTATCATATTTAAGTTTTAAAAGAGTTCTTTGCAAAAGGGCTGCTCAATTGAATCTCAAGTACAAATGTTGAAGAAAAGCCAGAACAGATTTTTGGTAAATTTGGAATTGTAAACCGTTTATAGTTCCAGACTACCAGTATATGATCCCACAAACGGGGAAAGAACGAAACGTTGAACATCAATAAAGTTGAACATCAATAAAGTCGATATCTACTCTAATCCCCAACCTCCCTTTCCCTCTATCAAATACAGACCAAACTCCCAGGGAGTAAAAGAAAGATTCATTACAGACAGTCAAGTCAGAATACGATTCAAACTCTATTCTTGAATCCTCTCGTAGAAGTAGAGGTAAGCCATGTCTTTTGGAGGGTCTTTAGAAACACCCACTTTATCATCATTGAAAATCACCCACCTTCCTTCTTTGTACACATGAGCTACATAGTGCCCGCACAGTGTCGACGTACCAATGTGGCTCACCAGCCCAATCAGCCGGTATTCTGCAAAACCATAGTTATAAAGATAAGACAACTAATCACGCCATTGAGTGATCATCTGCATGCTTTGTTTATCTAATCATCCACTTTCAGGTTCATATAAAGATGTATGCTTTTTTTTCAGATGTTGAATGCCCCAACCTATTTAAGGATTTTCTTTATAATTTGAAAGTATGAAAAATGGAAATGGTAAGAAACTAACTTCCACCACCATCGGGTAACATGGCATCAGCAGTAGGTGCACTGCTTGATGTAGCATCCATATCTGAGGGCCCAGATGCAGCATTGGGATTAAAAATCCAATCTGTTGCTTTCTCAATGTCACCACCCTGTAGTAAACATACAAGGGGATATTACATTACACAAATGGATAATATAAAAAAATGTAATAACAAAAGAAGAAAGATTACCGAAGCCTTCAATGCCTTGCGAGCTGTGTCTTCTTCGAATCCAAACGACACAAGCATCGCAACTTTTGATGGATCAGCCTCATCGTTTTTCGCTTCTTTTTGAATAGGAGCATCAATGTCTAAGTACACAAAATGGAGAAAAATGTATTACCGATCAAGATGTCATTTAATTTAAATCTAAGTATGAGAAGTGATGTGATAAAAAGTGGAACCTGGATCATCCATGTGAGAAAGTAACCAGTTCATAGCTTCCTCCACCCCAGCATTCGAAGTATTGATTGCCGCCTTTTGACAGTGAAGATGGTTAAATCCCATTACAGCAAGATGAGATACGATATCCTCATCAGGCAAAAGCTTAGCCGACTCTTCCTCGCCTACAGGAGCTACATTGTAGTATAAGATAATCAGCAATCATTTGAGAAATTAAGTGTGTTTGAAGGAGATACGAAAATGGTTAATTAAATTAAAAGCACTATTTAGTGGGCATCAAATACCATCTTCAGGTAACAATTCTTCACCAGGCTGAAGACCTTTGCTACGCATGTGACTAATGTCTATGACATCATCAACATCAATGTAGACATCTACAAGGCAACCAAATATATGTTAATACAGTATAATTTAACATAAAAAAAAAAACCCAACTACATAAAGAGATAGTATATACCAAGCTTTTTCGGGACCCAACCAGCTTCCATAACAAACTTTCTCATATGCAACACCAAATAATCAGGGAATGAAGTTAGACCTGCAGTTCTATTACAAGCGATAGCAGCAACAAAAGAAATATAAGTATAATACACGTAATAGGTCAAAATAGCCACCTGGATTTTAAACAGTAAGATAGCAACGAAAAGGTAGCAAAACAGAGAGATTACTTGATTGCGGTTGTCCTAGTTTTTAAAGCAGTGCTATAGAAACCCTGAACCTCCTCTGGATGAGAAAAGCTATCTAGACAAACACTTAATGGCACCCTCGGTCGTACAATTTCATCAGAAGACCTATCACCAGGAAACACTTTTCATAAATTGTGTGTTCAAGAAAACTGTACAAAAGGGCACCAAAAACCAAACTATATCTGACTTACAATTCCTTCCCCTCTGCCTCTTTCTGCGCCTTCAACTTGTGAAACTCTTCTAGCTCCACTGAAATATAAAAATAACCAATATTAATGACCTAAAAAATAGAATCTAGCCAGTAAGGCAAGAAGTAAACTAGAAGTGATGACTTACTTTTGTTAGTAGCCTTCTCAAGTGGAATATTCAAGGAAAGAATGTAGTCGTTTCTCTTATTATAAGCAACCTTCCCGGAAGGACACTGAAGGCGCTCTTCAATACCAAACTTGAAGCTCCTTGCAGGATCCGATTCAGGGTTACCAGCATTAATTCGCTCAACTTGGTCAATCAAATGCAGGAAAAACTCTAGCGCATCCTACATATAATATAGTTTCAAACATCATATGCAAACAAAAAAAAGGAGCAAACAAAATACAGTAATTGCAGAAATATTAAAATACCTGCTGACGCATGGTTGAAAATTCAGGATGACTGGCTGCGATTACTGCCTTGAACATTCTGGGACGAATACCTTCTTGTTTCTTCCAGAGGAACAGAAAATACGGTGTATTAGTAGATACAAAATTTGAACAAGATGCAAAGCACTCAAGTGTATCGTAAACACAAGTAAATAAACTGAAAACCAGCACATCATAGCAGAAATTTATTCCTAATGTACTCAATATTCATCAACAAACAAAAAACACAAGAAACTACAAACAGAAATTCAGTTATAAACTTACTGTACTTAGAGATGATTCCACAGCATTTGCAGCAGCATCATTCTGGAGAATAAACAAGTGTTGGTTAAGGCACGGTAGGAGTTTAAATTTGGTAAATAAAAACTAAGTTGCAATCCCTCGAGATACCTGCGCAGCTGGAACAGAATATTTACCAGAAAGAAGACCATTAGCAAGTTTCGTTCTGCCAAACAAAGAAAGTACATAAGAAATGATGGCAAATCTCACACGAACTTCAATAATAGTTTCTTGGCCATTGTCTATAACTGGGATAGTCCTTTCTTCTTCAAATGTATCATAGATTACTTCTTAGCATGCTATTTACGCAATAATAACTTACAATTGCATATTCAGGTCAACCGTCGGATCAGCAGGAGCAACACCAAAAGCTGATTTCAAACTTTGGTTCTTGTAGTACCTGGCAAAGGTGAATAGAAGATGATATAAAACATGTAGAGACTGAATATTATGACGTTCATTATAAAGCACCAGTATACGGACCGTGAACAGAATGAATGAGTTGAAAAGATAACTTGCATAGTTGAAGCCAAATAGCAACTGCAAGAGACAAAACGGAGCCATTAGACATTAACACAAATGACCAAAGTTTTTACAAAACTATATCATCAAAAAGAACCATAATTACCTGTTACCAAGATTAGTAAGTCCTGTATACCCAGGTCCAAAAAGTGGTTCAACTTCCTTCCCACTTTCTTGAATCCGATTCCAGTCAAAGTTGGTGTTCTGGTCAAGTTCCTTTTCAGCTGTTGTCATTTCTGTCTGAAAAGTTTACATTCATATGTCAGAGTCATTTTTAATCCATTCAACCAATGTTTATTCACATACCCCTACCCAAAACTTGAACAGTCAACTTAGTGTCGACTTTTTAGCAAGCAAAATGTCTTACAAGTGTATCAGATAACATATATATGCTACAATCTTATAACAAACGACATCTTAAGTTTTGAGAATACTGATACGCCAAGAAAAATGTATGCCAATATGTCTTCACTGCAACTGTTTCTACGTAAGCAAGCTTAAAAATTGTAATCAACGCCTAACCTTATTTTTCAAAACTAGAAGGTTTCTTAATGCTTACGGAATCAGACTACTTTTCATCCAACGAGAAAACACAGTCTAGATAAACTAGTTCATATGATACAATCTGAAAAAAATGTAAAAAAGCAAAAAAAAACCTACTTTTTATTATGTACAGTATGATACATACCTTTTGCAAGGAGGAAAAATCTATACCAAAAAATGCCAGATGATCCGCCAGAAGAGGATCAGTCACACTTTCATCCTCCGGATAAGAAAACACATCTGAGCTGCCAAAATATAGGACTCATAATTATATTTGAATAAATATGAATTTCATAACCAGATCAGGTTAAACAAGGTGGCATTACCTGCTCCTTCAAGATCAGAAGTTATTGTCCCCAGCTTTACAGCAAGAGGATAATGAGTTTCATTGTAATGCTCAATGGCATGGTTATTACCACCACTCCCATCCCAAAGTTTCCGGCCACACAGGATCATTCCATCAGTTAAGTTCAACCATAAATTGTCAGTCTTCTCACACTTGGCACATTTCCATCCAGATGGAGGAATTATGACAGCATTATCTATCTGTTTCAAGGTCAATGCATGTTCACTGACTAGCTTCTTATCCGCTGTCCAAGATGCAACTTGCTCCTTCCGTTCAGCACCTTCTGCAATTAAAACTGCATCAACTGCCAGTCGTACCTGTTTAGAAACAATGACTAACCATTTAGTAACTACACAATCTGTGGATCTCATAAATCTTTTGGTAGATGGAAAGTGAAAAATAAAAACCTTCTCAGGCAAGGCCACTGATGGAAAAAGAAAAGTTGTGTAATCTGGCAAAATTACTATGCTGTAAGATTCATCATATTCAGGTTCTTGATTATCAAATCCTCCATCAATACCTAACAAAACAAGCCATAACCTAATATCAATCATTAAACTTCATTAAACAGTTCATTAAGGAAATTCATAAGCTCGATTACCGATAGCCAAGAGAGTAGGTTTCTTCAAAGGCCTATCTTCAGGAATTGCCTTCTTTGTTTGTTTAATATGCAAATACACTGGATTACCAGTTTTCTCGAAATTCCAACCAACATAATCCTTCCCAAATGCAAGAAACGTGTTCATATCCACAAACAATCCACCTTCGGATTTCTATAGAGAAAAAAAAAACATGTTATAAGAAAACCAGAAACAATGGTACATTGAGCATCACACAACAACTGTTTATACAACTGATTAAGAATTATGTAGTACTTCAAACAAAATACATATAAGTGGATGTGAGTTTGTTACTACCACCAATAATGTACAAAATTCAAAGAAAGAGTAAACACCTACTTCTTTCATTCTAGACAGCACATAGATTACTCAGCAATTAGAGTCAGACAGCTAATTCAACTTCTCAAAAAACAATTAGTAACAGCATGAAGTAACTTTCTAACTTCATACGGAGTAATATTTAGCAAATTCGATTTATTTGGTCTGCAATCCAAAAACAAAGTTTCGATCCATAAAAAACCTGTATCTTCTAAATTACGAATGACGACATGTCATACGACATCATTATGCAGGTATTCAAAATTATGATACCATCACACTAAACCCTAACAATGTAAACTAATCAAAATTGACCTTCCATGTAGCTAAACATTCCTACTTCATCTACTTTCATAAGCCATATCTCACACATCATCAATGCATATACATTATTCAAACAAAACACCTAGCCATATTCCAGTATCCATAACACTTACAAGCATTCGAAAACAATTAAGTTTAACATCTATAGTCATACTGAACCTCTTACAAAATTGACAAGTTAAACACCGTGAACTGTTTCCTGGTGAATCATGGAACAGATAGAAACCAATACATAGATACATACACAAAACATGCACATATCATCATCATAAACCCTAATAGTAGTAAACGAAAGGAGATATACCGGTGTATCGAAACTGATACAGCATTCCTGCTTATAAATTCGATTCGTAGGTTCCGGAATACGAACCCTAGATAAATTCGTTCGAAGCAGTTCCATATCCATATTATTTTGTTTCAAATTATACTGTTTTGATTGTAGTTTTGATTAATTGATTGTTTATGATACAGAATAGTTTGTGGATTCGGTGCCCTAAAAATGATTTGAGCGCCGGAACTGAAACTTCTCTGCGTATTTGTGATTTCTTGGAAAAACAGTCCTTCCTACTGTTAAATTCTACCACGCCATAGATTTTCGAATTTTCACAAAAGGTCCCTACAATTTGGACAGTTTTGCTTTTAGCGTCTTATTATTTTAGTAACACCTAAAACGGTAATTTTGTACTTATGTTAGTTACTCTTAAGTGATTATGTTACAAAATTGTTATAGTAAGTGAGACTTTGTTTTAATATTAGACCACACTTCTAACACACGTTAAGGTGCTCTTGACCTTAACTTCTAAGAAAAATTAATATAAACATTATGTTATTTTGCTTGATATAAGAATGCAACAAATAGTAATTCATTTCATCCGATAAAGGAACCAGCTTGAAAGATATTTTGAGAAAAGGTTTTAATCAGAAAATAAATTATTTCAAAATTATGTAATAATATTTAGATCAAAATAACGAAATAAATTTATAGGCTTTTCTCACTAAATAAATTACCTCAACTTAAACTAACAGATAACACAATTATACATACATAGTGATGTTGTAAAAGATAAGAGTATATTGTGTTTCCCATATTATGTGCTTAAAATTGTACAACCAAAATTATGCAATTTATTTTAGTTTTTCTACCCATTAGAGAATATAATAATAAATAAATTATGGGTGGTGATATTTTCACCAAGTTTTTTGATAAATCCACCATACTTGTGCATTAAATATTTGTATTGTACAAATAGTATATGCACAGTTATGTTGAATTTATCAAAAAATTTGGTGAAAATATCATCACCCATAAATTATATTAAAACATAGCATTTTTTGTCTATTTTGATTAGCACCAAGAGAGCTTCAAATAACAATATAAGATACCTGGAAAAAAAAGTATTGCGATGATTTTGCAATAATCTAAAAGTATAAGGGGTGTAATCGCACATTACAAATTCATCGACCTCCTATATCAGCATCTCAATTTTGCTTTTATCGTATTTGCGTGTCTTGGTGAAATACGTCCCCGGTATAATTGGGCCGGTTAATAGCACCAACCCCACCACCTATTAGGTCCAGTGGACTCACCAAAAAACATTTCAATGTGTTATTTTGCACTTTAGGTAAAGTTTGTATATAATTTTCCTAAAACGCTTAGAAATTATCTGGGAAAAATTTCGTATGTTACAACTGTTAAATTATTTAGTCAACTATAACATTGTAACGATCGTCAAAATTCACGGATTAAATAGATAATATGCTAGCTTTGCGCTCCTTACTATATATAACAACCAATAACTTATATAAATATACATTAGCACATTGTCCGTGCAATGCGATAGTAACAATTAATTTATTTATTTTTGTTACTTCGTTAACAAATTTAGATTAACAGTTTTTTAAATTGATAATATAAGTTCAAAAAAAGTAATAATATGAACTTTGTTCTAACAACACAAAAATTCAAATATGTGATTTTGGAATAAAACTTTACTATTTAAAAAGATTTTCATTTATGAGTGTAAAAGGGTAAAAAAGTAATTTTAATTATCATTTAAGAATTAAAATTCAACAATTTGGACATGTTTTATATGTATTATAGATTATAGATATAGATATAATATACTTCCTCCGTCCCAAAATATGTGTCATGTTTTATGTTTCGCAGAATTTAAGAATTTAGATTATTTGGTAGTGAAGATAACACTATTACCCCTATGTGAAAAATGTATTTGAAAAGTATATTAATGTTATACTATTTTGAAAGTTGACATCTATATTGGGACAAACTAAAATGGAAATGTAGAGAACTATTTTGATACGGAGGGTGTAATGTGATGATTGATAAATAAATACGTTATCTAGGCCCCGGCAAAAGAGGCCATTCTCCCATATATAAGGTCATGTATGAACGTATGAATCTAAAAAAAGTAATATCAATTTGTTTTCTCAAATATCTTATAATCATATTATCCATTTTTTCCTAGCCAAATATACAATTAATCGAAGATGGCGGATGAAAGTTCGAAAAAGAGGAAGAAGAAGAAGAAGAGAGGGACAAGTTTGATTTTTAAAGCATGTTTTCACACAAAGCATGATCCTTCTCCTGGTAATGCAGGGAAGATTTTGGCTTCCGATGACAATTTGGTCTATTGTGATGTATCCAACAATAATGTCCTTGAACCAGAGACCATTAAGAAATCCGCATCTTCTCGTGGTCGTGTGTCTCGTATATTCAAAGCTGTTTTGTTTGATACAGCAATGGTACGTCCTACGTTCGTAATTAATCTGTTCACATTTTAATTTTATATACATTTTCATCATACTAAATATTTATGGTTTTTCAATAACAGAAGAAGAAGATGCGTAGCAAGAAATCTTCGAGAGCTGTAGCCGATTCGGTTACCTCATCACCTGGACCGGATGAAAGAAGCGAGAGAATCGATGACATAATCAATGACAAAAATGAAAACACTGACAACATGTTGAACGGGGAAACTGAAAAAATGGACAACATTTGCAATGAGAATAACACCAATGTAGTGAAAAATATTGAAGAAAATGATTCGTCTAACGATAGTTCAAATGTATCTGCATCATCGTCGAAAACTATCGAACCTCAAGTAGCTGCGACGTGTGATTCCTCAACCAACACAGATGCACAAATATCGACAGAGAGAAAAGTAACGTCTCGAGTCAACTCAATGGATAAGAAGCCACCATTACCTTCAAATCCACAGTCATCGGTTAAGCCAACTCCTGAAAGAGATAACAACCATGTCACATTAGACAACTCAACATATCGGTTGTATTTGTTTGTGCTCGTTGGTGTTCTCGGCTTTGTAGTTTTGTGGATGGCTTATGGAGTCATTACGACCGAGTCACCGGGTGGTGACTCGGACCTGCATACAAACGTAGTTGTGGGATCAGACGAATTGTAATTAGGACGTTTTATAAAATATGTTTCAACGGGTAAGTATGTATACTTATTACAACATTTTGTATGAGACGTGTTTTTGTTATTAGTCTTATTAGACAAAAAGGTCATGTAATTTGTTGTCTCTTGTTTATGTATGCTAAATACAAATATTTGTGTAGGTATTTATTGGCATTATTGGGTCAGTTTTATATCGCATTCATCAAAATCTGGTGATTGACTTTTAATAAGGTTTCAATTCGTATGATAGGTATAGCTAGAGTGGTCATCGAGTGTGAGATATTGACATTTGTAACACTTTGTGTAGGCTGGAACATATATACAATCATCATTGTATTGCGTAGTTTTTAAAGAATATTATTTTCCAGTCAACCAAAAAGTAAAAAAGCCTGAGGTTTGTAAAAGTAGGGACATATACTTTTTGATGAAATAATTTTTCCAACATAGTACGTAAATTTGTTAGATACCAATAAAACTCATCTAAACATTGATCCCCAATATGTTTAGTATTCGATGTGAATGACATTTTATAAGTTTGAAGTTAAAACTTTATTTAGAGCACGTACTCCCATTAAGCCTCGTCGGTTTTCATCTGAGCCGACACCAATGACACGGTCCGTTGATTTGTATTCGTAATCGGTTGTCTTCATCGGATATCCAACGGAGCGTCGTTTTTCTTATTTTTATTTTCTTTTAATTTCTTTTTGTTTGTATAAAAATAAAGGTAAATTAGTAAATGTGAAATCTAAAAATTAAAGTGACGGATCACTAATAGCAAGGGTCCATTAGTTACAGTCGATTTTGAAAAAAGATAATGTGGTACTGTGTCATTTTATGTCACGATTAGGAATATATGATCTAAGGTTTGTAAATCAAATTTTGCATATCTTTGTTAGTTGTAAATTGAAATGCTTTGGTATAAAAAGACGATATTGATATTGGCATATATATTTGGCATATGCATATATCAATATTAATCGATTATACATGTTATTTAATGCTATATTTTAACTTGTATATACTTTTACGTTCATGTGACACACTGCACAAAGATATGCATGCCGATGTTTATTTTTATCTTAGATTTTTATAAAAACTCAAACTTTTTGAAACTCCAAAAATTATTAAAAGGCGTCTTCATCTTATCATGTAGTTTAAACAACGTTGTGGCTTTGTGTCTTTGGACAGGCAATATTTGAGCCACAAGTTGATCGATTACAGCTAGCTTCTATATATTTACATGTTAAAATTATTATGATTTATACCGAGTATTCAACATATTTAAAGACTACCATACAATAATAATAAGGGTTTTTTCTCGAAAAATGAATCAATAGTTCAGTTTTTTCATTTTCGGGTATCAACTAATTTTTTTGCCGAAATATGAACTACTAATTTAAAATCGATCATTTTCGCGTATATGCTAACATTTGAAACAGTCGCCGATGATTATACAACTGAGAATTTTTTCTTAAAGATGTATTTTGAATCGATCATAAGCGTTTAAATTGCTATATATTCCTCGGCGACCGTTTCAAATGTTAGCATATACACGAAAATGATCGATTTTAAATTAATGATTCATTTTTCAGCAAAAAGATTAGTTGATACCCGAAAATATAAAAAATAGAACTATTAATTTATTTTTCGACAAAAATTCATAATAGTAATAACAATAACAACAAGGATATAAATATATAAGAAATAAATAAAGGAACTAATAGAGTGCAAATGAGAAGCATATAATGTGAGATCTCACTGCAACAGCTGCTGCTGCATAATCTGCAAATAAGCAGCCACTGCTGCTCATCTTCAGATCTCTGTTTCTCTACCACCCTCTTTTACCTCAACAAGCACTCTTCATCTTTAAAGTCTCTTCCTTTTACAGAAAGCCTCTTTCCCCTTTTCCAAACCTCACTAATCTCTTCATCAGACACACATAATTAACATACATATGCTTTTATTTACTACTTCTACTATATGTTAGCTTAAGCTAGGCTACTTTTCTGGGTTTGCAGTACAAAAAAGCTTCATCTTGTCCACCCCATATTCTGATCACTCCCACATTTTTACCAAATTTAGGGCTTGTTTGTTTTTCCATGTCATACTACATACACATACAATTTCTTATGATAACTAGCTTTTGTAAATTAGTTAACACATGTAGAATTTGAGTGATATTAACAGTTTGTAACTTGAGGAGTCAATTGGCCTGGTGCTTCATATTATTTGAATGATATGATATATATGTGGACACAAGACATGAATATATGTAACATTATCATGTTTCTTCCATGCTTATTGTATGAAGTACCTATAGACTCATCAAATTCATATAAGATTGACCATTAGTACACAAGATATATCATCTTCCATAACTGATCATCTGACAAGCAGCATTACCACTACCAATATACATAATCTATATAAAAAAATATAACATTAAACTTTACTAAAAATTAAGCTTGGTATCATTGATTAAAATAAAGCTAAAATTAGATACATTCCAGTGCAATTAACTTAATAGAGTGTATCTTAATATAGCTAAACTGATTACACTTTGATTTTTTTTTTTACTAACTATAAAACTAGAAAATATAAAAGCAAGTGAATTAACCATATATTGCTTCCATCACATGCAGCCATACATACAAATGTGAAAGAAAACCACATAGACTAAAGCTTCAGAGACAGATCAACGGTGCATTCTTGTTCATTACCAGTAACAGCTGTCACACAACTTCCCTCACCACCACGTAACCCTATCATTCCTCCAACTGAACTCCTACCACCAACACACCATGCCGTCGCCGTCGCCGTCGCCGTCTCCGTCTTCACTCCGCCACCTTTCACCGGCATAAACTCATACTCCGTCATGGCACTTACTCCGTTCCTCATCACTTCCCTCACCTGATCACATATTTTATGATTAAAATTCTTCACTTCTAATCATCATCTATACATACAGACATTCATATATGTACATACACTATTAACTAATTACCTGTACTGAACAACGGTGAGTTTTACCGGCGTCAATTTCAACGACGGCGTTGTTTCCGACGACATTACGAAACTGATTCAGCTGATATCCGTTACTTCCACCGCCATTAATCCGCTTTTTCTGCTTACTCAAGTTAATTCAACCATTAAAAAACTATTTAAATAAATAATAATAATAAAAATGTGTACCATAGATAATGAAGGATGGATGTATTTTACCTTATGACAAACACCGCATCCATCAGAAGCACATTTGACGTAGTTTGGAATTGAAGTGAGCTCCTTCGAGTTCTCAAATCGGAATCTACCGTTGCTCGATCCGATCGCAGACGGATCGATGAACTGATCCGAGTAAAACGGATTCTGTCCGCTCATACCGATCGTCGGGAGCAACATCGCCGGATTATGAGGTTGACGGAACTGAACGGCGCCGTTGGGAATGCTAACGGAAGACGATGTCGTAAAAGTAACGGAAGGATTAAAAGAAGGAATAGGAAGTGAGGGTATTACAGTCATTTTCATCCACCTTTCTTGTAACCGACTATGTTCTTCAAGCTTTGCAATCCCCATTCCTCTCTGAGGTGGTTTGTTTTTTTTCTGAGTCAACTCAGTTGCCTTTGACTTTCTTCTTCCACCGCCATTATTAACGGTCTTCTTTGAACCACTGTTTTCACCAAGGTTCATATCCATCACCATTGAAGTTGTCATGATCAATTTTTAGAGTTAGAGAGATAGAAAAGTAGGGTTTTTTTAGAGAGATAAAGTGTGATTGTGTGGTTTGTTTCTACAGAAAAAAAAATGAGCAACAATATATAGGAAATGAAATGTTGTTTTTACCAGGCAAAGAGTTACTATTTTCAGGAGTATTGATTTTTCCTTTACTAGCCGGTACAAAGATTCAAGGAGTGGAAATAGTTGAAAATGAAGCATTTGAGTAGATGATAAGTTTGAACTTATTTAGAAGAGAAAATTCCATAAATCATATTTGTGCTTTACATACATTTTCATAGGTCGTATCCGAAACTTTTTTTACAAGTTATCAATAAAATAAGTTTCAAAATTGTTTAAAAATAATACCTCCATCCAATTCCATCTATTTTTGTCGTTAAGTTTTACCACGTGATCGACTTACATGTGAGGTATATTAAAAGCACAAACGACGATATAACAACTTCGGGTGTGACCTCACGTGCAAATCACGTGGTAAAACTTAATGACAAAAATAGATGGAATTGAACAAACGTATCATTTACGAGCAATTTTGAAACTTATTGTACTGATAACCTGGAAAAAAAAAAAAGTTCGAGTATGACGTGTGAAAATGTGTATAAAGCACAAGTATGGTTTATGAAATTTTCTCTATTTACCAAATTACAAAACTTTTGCTATATTCTATGCAAAAAAAAAAAAAAAAAATAAAAAAAAAAAAAAAAATCGTTCATATTTGTAGTATAATTAAGATTACTTAAACACAATAATACAAATATATACTCCGTATTACAATAAGATAGTATTGGACACACTTTTATCTTTGTGTGTGCTACTTATATACGTAGTTGTAGTGTAGTACTTTCTTCATCCTACTTATATTGTCTTCATTTTTAGTTTGAGTTGTCCAAATATAAGTGTCAAATTTTAATAATAACCACTAAAAAAATAATAAGGTAAAAGACGGTATGTTATTGAATGATGGTATAATGATTGCATATTCATTAAACTGTGTTCATTTTCATTTTTCAAACATGAATTTTTACTAGAGATGGAGAGAGTACTAATTAAGTATATCACTGTAAATATAACTAATTTCCCGGATTAAGTGACCATTCTTGTATAGTTTTCGGTACTCATGAGCTCGTTTGGTTTAAAAAGTGAATTGAGTTGGAAGTCATGAAATTCTTTTACTCAAAGAAATTTATACTTTTAAAAAATTCAATTCTCTTGATAAATTCTAGTTCTATTTGAAGAAGTTCCACGAAATCAAAAGTATCCTTAATCTTTCAAATAGTAGTAAAGTTAATTGTGTTAAGTGAAAAGAAACAAAAAAAAACACACAAATCCATTATTTACAATGAACTTGATAGAAAAAAATTTAAATAAATCAGGCACTTTATTTTTGTTGTTGATTATTTGGCATTGAATTGACGCCAAACAGAGGGCGCGTGAAGCAACAACCGAAATAACATGGGGAATTTTGGGAAAGAAAGGTGGTCCCCTAGTAGCTAGAGAAGATGTGTGAGTAGTGCATTTTAGTGGATAGGGTTAGCATTGGCTAAAATAAGTATGGAATGATTAGGTTAAGGGAGAGGGTGGCGCTAGCTTTTTAATAATTAATGTGGATATATTACGATTACCATCGATAATGACAACCAAACAATATCTGCATGCCAGGAACAATTTGCATGCCTCACTGTTCCACAACTACCTATACCTATTACTCTCTTCGTCCACTATTGAGTGACTTTCTAAAGTTTTCATTTTTAGAAAAATTTAACCTTAAATATTTTTATTTATGTTATATAATATGTGATAAAAATTATATCAATAAAAATACATTTAAAACGTAATTCATTCATATATTTTGCATCAAGTATTATATAACACAAATAAAAATATCCAAGGTCAAAGTTGAAAACAAATGACTTTCAAAAGTCAATAGTGGACATTTGTAATGAGACGGGGAGAGTACTCCGTACGTACTCTTGATTAAAATCTCATATTCCCATATAATCTTATTACTCCCTTCGTCTTTAATCTATTGTTCAATATTTCTTTTTTGATTGTACTAAATTAATTGTCCACTTACAAAAATAGATAAAAATAATGAGATAAAGTTTATTTTTACTCCTAATGTATATATGTAAGATAAAAAAGTAGGTAAAAAGTAGAGGGTAAAACTGTCATCTTACCAAAAAGTAAAAAAAATAATTATGTTTTCTTAAACTGCATATTTTTTGTCTTGAGACAATAAATTAGGACGGAGAGAGTATTAAATTAAAATATAAAAAGTTTAAAGAAATGATGCAATTATAAAAAATTTCTAAAATAAAAATCAGGATAAGCTAGAGAGACAAACAAAGGATGTTTTTATAATTGGTTCATCTTAACATTAAAATTTCAGTTATTAAATGTATATCACATTGTCTAATTATTCACTCCGTATTTTTAATATATTGTAATTTTACTTGCATCATATAAAAATGAAATGATATACTAAGATTGTTGTACAAGAGAATGTGCAAATATAAGTGAAAGATTGAGATAAAAAAAAGTACATAGATCAATGGTTCACATGAAAAGATTGGAGACGAATTTTTAGGGGTAATTTTGTCCTTAACCACTCTTGAATTTATGGTAGTTTAAGTACTACAACATGAAATTTCATTTTTATTGATGACGCCTAAAAACTAATCAAGGATTGCTAGCTACTTGGTTGTTTCCCTATCAAATCTTTTCGAAGATCAAGCTTACTAATTATATGATTTCTACAATTTCCAACAGTGGCAAAAATCTATACCAACAAGACCCCAATTGTTTATTTCTTTTTTTAGAAAATATTGGAACAACATACGCAATTATTGGTCTTTTTAGTTATTGTTAGTTACTCAACAACTAACAAGGGAAATGTGGTTCATAAATTAGTTACATCTCCAATATCCTAAAGTATGTAAAAAATCTTGTGGGGCATACTAATAAAACGTTAGAACTTTATATGATAGTAATAGTAATAATAATAATACTAGCCACAAGCAATGTATACAAAAGACATAACGGGATAATCACCCAATTAATTTATATTTTTAATCAACTTATACTCGCTAACTACTCCATATAATTTGCCAAAAGGCGTACAAGGTTGAATTAAAAATATTGTGACAAAACACGTTCTGAAATAATAGACCAAAGCACACTTAATTATAATAATTTACTTTCACTAAGCACGCGATCTAAGTATGTTTTCCTTGACGATACAAAGTGATGGAAATTTGATGATATGATGTTTTAAAAGACAATACAAGGCCAAAACAATCTAACTATTGATTAATGTAATTATCATATATTAAAACAAGCATATCATCATTAATAAAAGGCTGGGTTTAGCTTCACTAATTCTACGGAATTCGATGTATAAACGATGTTAGATTAAATAATGAATTTGAACTGTAATTCATCAAATTCTTTTACTAAAAGTAATTTACATTTCTTAAAAATACAGAATCTTTGACAAATTTCGATTACATTGAAAATATTCCGTAAATCAAATTCGACATGATACTCTAATATATATTTGTGATTTTATTTTTATTTAGAAAAACATGTTTTAGTACAACGAAATTAAAACGCAAATTTTGTGGTCCTAAGGTATCAAATAATAACAACTCGGACCGCGTGACCCACCAATGTTACTATCCTATGACCTCCAGCCGACCTCACCACAACCATGAAAATTGTAGGGTTATCATATCAACCAATTAACCGTCTCCACGTCATCACTTGAGTCCCCTACACCTTTTACCCATTTTGGCTTTCAGTTAATCTGCCCCGTAGATTACACAACATGGAAAATCCTACTTCCTAGTTCCTACTGAAAAATAATATTACAGAATCTTGGTATTGTATCAATAATATAGAAGATATAGATATAGAGTTGAGGGTCCACACTAGCTACCATGTGGTGCTATGGCAGATGATAGATGCCCAAAAAAACGTACGAGAAGCTGTGTATTGGTGATGAGTAGGCGGCTCCGGGAGGTGGGAATGATCCGTTGGTGGGTGTCGTGACACGTGTCAGTAAGTGTATGGAAGTGGTGTTTTGGTGGGACCTATAAGTATTAGAAAAGGGCAGACAACAGTGGATTCATATGGTTACTGTGGGAAGATTGCACTCTGCATAGAATAAAATTGGGATTTGTGTACAAGTAGAATTAACCCCACATCAAAACTTACTCTGGGCCCATGTGTAAATAAATTATTTTACTCAATATGTTAATTTTTGTTACTACTAGAACCATAAAATATCTTTCATCCTGATTATTTTCATATTTTGTGTTATGAAAGATTAGTAAGGCAAATAGCTAAGGATTAGGTTCTTACCAATACCATCCCATTGGCATGTCAGTTTGGAAACCGAAATGTTGGTTGCCTGACATAGATAGCACTGGTGCGCCGGTTGCCTTGGGTCTTAGCGAAGAGATGAGAGACGCAAGGAGTGGATCGCATGTTTTTTTTCGTTAATATATATAAATAAATGTATATTGGTAAATGTGAGGTTTAAATATGGACGTGATACAATCACACTTGGCATGGAGCGTTGTATCCCCCAAAGTCAGTGTGAGAAGCAGTGAGGTGTCGCTAGGGTGAATAAACCGATACAAAACTGACACATTAATTGACAGATAAAAGTGGACTAAAAATCTATTCTAATAGACTATTAGTAATAGTCCATTCATTATATAGTAATTCTTTCATCACTTAATTTTTTATGACAAATATGATGTTTTTTTAGTTAGCCTGTTAATGTCAAAAAAAGTCATTTAAATATGTACAACTACACTATAACATAAGTTTTAGTTTGCTAAACAGAAGTACATACAGGCTATAGCAAGATCACAGGAATTAGCTATATTTATCATCATCCTTAAATACATACATAGTAACATACACGTATACATACATGCATGACCAATGAAGATGTATAGCTATACATTTATACAAGGTATATGATGTATTAATTTGATAGTAGTAACTGTTATTTGTAGCTTTATGCATCCTTGTGTTGATGTTTCCCTACTTACAGAATACATACATATATACGTACAACAAGGGAAGAGAAATGGTAGAAAAAAGTAGTGAGTGAGGCTAGATGAGTAGGTACAGAACCCAAATAAGATAAAGACAGAAATAGGACCCCTCCATAAGGCTAAAATCTGGTACATTTTGTCTTTAAAACTTAAGGGTTTTTATGTATATATACAAGTAGCAGCCAGCCAGTATGTGTTATACTGTTATATGTATGCATGCATGCAACCACAGGGTGTTGGGGACAGATCTGGAGGTACCCTTCAGATTTATTTAATCTGTAAATAAAGTAAAATAATATATTGGAATTGAATCTGGGTGTTGTTACTGCAGTTGTATGATGAGAAGGTACAAATACTAAAGGGCTATTTCCATGCTTAAATCTTTAAAAAGAGAGATGCTGCTGCTGCAGCTGCTGTTGCTATCAGGTAGACAGAAGTTGGTTGTGTTTGTACAGCAACTATATTAATATGAACAAAAGTGAAGAGATGCTTCACCCTTAAAAAACACCCACACAACCCTCAACTGTACTACTGATTTATCAACCTCTCTCAATTAGATTTTGGTCCCACAATAAAACAATATACTAATATGGTATTTGTGGTACTCAAACATGTATTTGGTTCATGTGTCTTGATAGATATGATAGTGGTAGTTACATAAAACCTCAATTCATGAAAACTTATTAGTCATGGCACAATCTATAAGTGGTAAAATGAATGGGTCGGGTCACGGGTCTAAATAGATTTGAGTTTATATGGGTCCGGGTCTAGATGAGTCATTTAGAAGGATGAGTCTAAACGGGTCCGGGTCAAATGGGTCTCCGGTCGGGTTGACCCATCGGATTTTCGTCAAACTTTTTTTTATTTGAGTGAAAAAAACAAAATTTACCCGCTAGACCCGTTGGTTAATTGTTACACAATTGAAGATTATATTGAAAAACTCATTTATACTCATCAAAAAATGAGGAGGAGACTCAACAAACTCATCTTCTACTAAATATTAACCAAATTGGCTTATAATTAACCAATGTGTTTAAAATTGCCACCTATAGCACAATCTAATTAATTTTAAGTTTGATGATCAACAAAGAAGCAATTTAATCCTGTATTGTCGTCTCCGATTTCCGTAATTGTTCAAATGATATATTGTTACAATTCAAAGAAATATATAGGTTATAAATAATAATTCTAGTAATTAAATGAGTTAGTTGAAAAGGTGAATCTACAAAAAGTTACCAAGTTATATATGGTCTTAATTAAGTGTTTACCATTAGCATATAATAATATTATTAGGTAAAGGATCCGCGACAACACGAACATGTAAATTTTTGTTTCTAAGTTAAATGATGTATTTATTTATTTTGTTATATATAGGATAGAATAAGTAAACAACTTTTAAACTTTAAATAATTGATTAGCATTTGACGAGCTTGATGATTTAGTAAGAAATATTCACTTCGTAGATGGAAAGAAGGATGCATGGGAATGTGTGATCGATGATTCTAGGAAATACACTGTTCGAGCTCTTACTAAAGCAATCGAGAAGACTCACGTGATTGACGAAACCAAAGTGAGATGGAACAGTTTGGTTCCAAAAAAAAATAATATTCATTCGTGGAGAGTGGCCAACAATCGACTTCCAACAAGAGTTAATCTTGACAAATGTGGCATTGACCTTCACTCGACTAGATGCCCGGTATGTGATGACGATCAAGAAACAGAAAATTCACCTTTTCTTGAATTGCAAAATTGCTACACATCTTTGGAAAATTATTTTTGCGTGACAATTTTAGATCCATTGATTAATTATGGATCAATTTGGTTAATTTTTAGGAGGGGATAGGTTTGTTGGGACTCCTCCCCATTTTTGGATGGGTCTAAATGGGTTTTTCAATATAACCTATAATTGTGTAACAATTAACCAACGGTTTTGGATGGGTCTAGCGGGTAATTTTTTTTCCACATCATTTCATTTTTTTTATTTTTCACTCAAATAAAAAAAAAGTTTGGTGAACCCGATAACCCGACCCCCAGACCCGTTTAAACTCATCCTTCTAAATGACCCATCTAGACCCGAACCTATTTAGACCCAAACCCATCTAGACCCGAGACCCGACCCGACCCATTCGTTTTGCCACCTCTAGTGGAAACTACCCTTCCCTAATCTAGTCAGCATTCATAATATTCTTCATATGGCGGATCAAACTCATGGAAAAGTCTTACAACGGAAGCATTTGGATGTAGTGATTCAAACTACTATTTGGATGCTTTGGAGATATAGAAACGAGGTGACCTTCCACAAGAAAAAACTGAGAACGGGGACGACGTGAAGCGCTTCACATTCACTTGGATTAAACATAGAAGTAGTAGTAGTAACTTTAATTGGTTCGAATGGTCATGCGATCCATTTTCTGCTAGTTCAAAATCCCTCTAAATGTAATTCTGTTTTGGCACTAGCTCCTTACTAGTGTTTATTTAAATGAAAGTTTATGTTGTTAAAATATATATATATATATATATATATATATATATATAATAAATAGGTATTACAAAAAAAACTTTCATGAATTTCAATCTTATTGACCGTTTAATTTAATAGCCAATGGTTTAGTGAAATTATTATTACTGCTTATAAAGTTTGTGGTCTTTGGCGTTGATGGAATTTAAGATAATTATGTTACGATGGTTTGCACTATGTGTCTATGAATTACTGGTATGCTTTGTCTCTGTGTTATAATTTGGACCAATGATTTATACCTATAATTGAAATATGGTATAGTTAATGAATATTGAAATACTAACTGTAGCTTGAAACATATTACATTATTTCAATCAAAATTATACTAATAATCTAAGGTTGATTAACCTTCTACCAATACAGATTCTGTCATGAATCCTGTAATGGTCTTATACGCCCTCTGTATTTGAGCTAATCTGCAGTATGTTAGTTTACAGGCTGGTCGATTAATTTCAGCTCTCTTCCATGGAAGTATACCGAAATTATTGTTAAATTCCTCCATTCGACTTTGTAGAATCGGCATCTTCAATTTGAGAATGCATCTAATCCACCACAAATTTTAGCTTTCCCTTTGAAACTTTCGGTTAAACCTACATAAAGCGTTTGTTGTTATCATGTATAAAATTTGCAATGGTTCAACTTGATACACAATTAATAATGAAATGAAAATTGTGTATTGAACTAATGATGAGTACTTTAGGGTGTGTTTGGTTCGAAGGAATGGGAATAAATCTATGAGTTTCAATCCCATTCAAAGTGATTCGATTGTGGGCTTGGATTTAGAAAATAGATATCAAACCCAAGAGAATATGCATACTCCAAACTCATCTAGGAGGCTGGGTTAACATTTGATTCTCATACCCATATCCATTATCAATCCCACTAACAAACCAAGCACCTATTAAGTTTTCAATTCTCATTACAACATTTAAATGAAATAAACTTATGTGAAATATTGGATAAATGGCATAAAAGAGTAACCAAGTTTACCAAATTTCTCATTGCATGTACTCAATGTTTTACAAAATATAATAAAATTAAAGGTATTTACAATTTTCAAAAAACCATTAAAAGGGAAAAAAAACTATCATCAAGACACCAAAAATAGTTTTTTTAATGGGTTCTGAGACCACATTTATCCGTTTCTTCTTTACCATCAAAAAGTGATTTGTTAATCTTTTGAAGCATCATGGCCCTAAAAAAAATCCATAGTTAACATAAATTTTATTCACCTAAAATTTCCGATTACCTAAATGGGAAATTTGGATACCTGTTTGTGCTATTTACTTGACTATATATCAACTTAAAATTTTTTGTATAATTCTTGATAAAGATGGTGAAAAGGTTACCATTGGTCAGGGTAAATATGAACCGATGTCAAATCGATGGCCGAGGGTGCAGAGTTGCGAATAAAATCCACTCCGATATCAGCTACCCAAAATTCTAGATTAAACGTCTTTCTCTTCGGACTTTTGCAACCATAAAAATCCTTCCAAACCAACTGTTAACAGATGGTTATTGTCGTTTGACTTTATGGTCGATATTGCTTCTACCCAGTCCTGTAGTTTATAGAAAGCCTTCAATGAAAAACTGCATCTGCTATCGTAAAGCCTTAATTTTCTACACCTATATTAGACAAAAACTCAAAAACCAAACCTATCCCATTTTATCAGGTTTTTAAAATGTGGCCCATTTTGACCTGAATATGTTTGATCATGTACCCAACGCGACCCCACCCACCCATTTTGCCACCTTTAACTTCCTGTTTAATTTTTTTTAATCCTGTCATCACTCTACTTTGTGTGAGCAATTGTGTTTGAGAGCTGAATGAGCTATTGAGCTTACTTGCAAGCTGTTACCAGAAGGATCGGGATGCACCGAGGTTCATTGACGACTCCCACCCCAAGATGGCAAGGACGAAAGGTCGTCTCTGTACTGTAGTCCCGTGATTGTGTTCTTCCTGGTTAAAATAGTCTGCAACATTAAAAAGAATAATAAGTGTGATTATTTAAGAATGTAAGTAGAGACACTTATTAAATTGAAAATGAAAGTCTCTTAAATTGGTCCAATGTCTGATTTAATAAGATGAGTAGAAAAAAAATCAGTTTATACAAAGATTTTATATTGATTATTATATAATTAGTTCCAAAACACAAATCCAAACATAATAATCTCTAAATAAGTAAGTATATAGATAGAGTTTTATCCTTCTCCACTCCAACTACTTCTCCACTCCAAATTCCATTTCATCAACAAACTTCCAAAGAGACTTTTCGATCACCCTGCATGCAAATGTAAATAATGAAAATATCTATGTTCATACATATACATACACACATTTATATAGGGTAAGGTTCATTCTAAGACCAATTGATACCCTGTATGCAAATGCAAATAATGAAAACATCTATGTTCATACATATACATACACACATTTATATAGGGTAAGGTTCATTCTAAGACCAACTGACAACTTTACAGAGTTCACATATTTATATCTCAACTATACGTAGTCGTCCAAGGTCTTGGGTAATACGGCCACTGAAAAGTTTAGCTGCTTACGCAGTTTTATAATTGTCATCTGTGGTTATTTTTTCTATCTGTTAATAAGCACAATTTTAGTTATCAAGTTTGGTCTTTTAGGATAGTAAATTTACGTTATGTGACACTATAATAACCAAAATATATGTTACCTGAGCATAGGCACGAACTTTAACATATTCGGTGAACCCAAAATCGTATGTGAGCAACAACATACAACTTTTATTTTCAGGTTCATATACCATCAATGCAATAGTAAACTACAAAACAATAAATACACGTTACAACTTATATACTCAAGACCACAAATGGAGCTACATACAAAATCATATGTACATGATACTAAGACCCACCTCGAAACAATACCAGAAAAGAACCCAATATATTGCACATGAGCTGAAAACAAAATGTTCCCATCAAAACAATACCCATTCAAATCATCAATTAAGCGCTATTGTACTACAAACAAAAACGTATTCATCAATATTACATTTTAACATTCTATCAAAAAACAGTCACAACTTATGCAAAATATCTAAGAAGTCAAAATTGAAAGAAAAAAAAAACTAATGAAAAAAATTAAATGATTAAGATACGAATTTCCAAGTACATGCTTTCTCATATGCAAAATAAGAAGTGTATAACGAAGTATAAATTAACTTATCTATGTGTTTTCAATATCAGAATACATCACACCAAACATCCCTTTTTCGAATTAGGAATTCCTTTTGAAATGTGGAAGCGATACCAATTACAGTGCCTTAGTATAATATTGGTTGAACTCAAACAAACAGAGAAGAATTATAATATATTCTAACAACGGTTGAGCATAAAGCTTGTCTTGTAATTCAAACTAAAACTTGAGTTATTATAGTGCACACACGCAACTACAAAAAGGAAAAACAAATTAATCATGAAGGTTTTATTATACAAAAAATCATACCTCTGATTATCACTTTAGCATCTCATATGTCAAGTATTTTTGAACATGCGCCATGATACCTGTGATAATTTCATCTAATCGGAAGCAATAAATTGATTAAATGTTTTAAACATTCAATGAGTAAAAACACCATGTCTAGGGAACTCTCTAAATTAAACTCAAACCAAGGTATGTCCATAGTATGCCATTAATAATAATTACTGTAAGCTAAAACCAACTTGCGAGTTCTACAAACCATTATCATCTATAATCCTAAAAACACAGAATGTTTGTATGGGATATGCTTCCTGATCTCGTATATTCATCACGAAGCATTAGCTAAATTGGAGTATTCCTTATTGCACATAAAATCGCAAATTGGTACAGTTCTTTAAAGTAAAAAACACAGATAGAGAATTAGAGATTTTTAAAGGAACCAATAAAGTATATCAAATCATTGCATTTGATTTGCAACTTTGCAAACGAAAGTGAGAACATGCACAAATCAAATACAAACACACAGAACATTAGAGATTGTTAAAAATCAATTATAACGATCATGGTGATCTTTACGAACTAACATAAGGGAAATATTTCACAATATATGATGAAAATTAGGGCTGTAAAATAGATATTGAATTATGATTTTGATTGAACAATAACCAAACGTGGATGGTTTAAAGAATCAAATTATTTAGAACTTACCTGTTTCTAAATCGATTTGAGAAGAAATTGTATTGGGACGAAATCTGCTATATTTTTTTCATCGCTTTGTGCTGCTGGACGGGTGAATTGTACGGATATTTTACTTATTTCTATTTTTGAGATAATTTCTTTACTTTTTTTATTTTATTTTTGTAAAAATCTCTCTTTATTATTATTAGAGAGAGTGATTATCTAATCACTTATCCTTTAGTTTTTACCGAATTATAACTAAGCCTTCCTATGATTAGCCAATTAATCTCTGGGTTATTATCTAATTACCTTATTACCCTTTTTAAATAAAAAAACACTGAATCTTCAATTCCATAATACGTTCGGTCTCTCAAAACCCTATCTTACTTTCATTCACTCGCAATCAATCCTCAAAATCACCGCACATCCATCGATACGTACAAGGTTAGGGTTTCATCTTCTGTATCAATCTGGAGTATTATATATATATATATATATATATATATATATATATATATATATATATATATATATATATATATATATATGTCAATTCATCTGTTCGATCTAGACATCCTACTTGTAACAATAGCAATTATCATTTTAATAACAATACATATACCGAATACGTAAACAACGAAATTGATGATGATGAAATCGAAGGTGTAAATCCACGATACAGTTATCAAGAGGTTGATGATAATGATGATGATGATGAGGAGGAGGAGGATGATAATGAATATGGACACCGATACTGTAGGGTTTCGAGAAGTGGAATGGATCGAGGTGAATCGTCTAAAACAACTAAAGAGGGATGGCAAAAGTGAGAGATCTTTTTCGTGATTCGGAGACTACAGAATTCGTCATTGTGATAATCCCTACGGTATTTTATTAAACCTTATGCTTAATCAAATTGCAACTCCATTTTACACTGTAAAGTTTGAAACTTTTTTTTGTATGTCACTGGTTTGAACTTTTTATAGTGTTTATGTAATGTTTCGTATTTGGACTTATTTCATATACTGGCGCGTTTTGATTTCATAGATGATTTGGTAACCTACTACTCATTTACAATTTCTACTGGTCTCAAATAGGTATTCATTTGTTTATTAAAATTGCTCTTTATAAAGTGTTATTTTTTTTTGTTGTTATTATGTATACAGTAGTTTGATATTCATTTTGATGTGGTATAATTTACATGTGTATCGTGTAGCTTGTAGGCCAGTTGAATCTGTTGATTATATGATTTGTTAACCTGTGCATGATGCAATTTTTGGAGCTTGATTTGAGGCCTAGCCCATGCCATTTGATTGGGAAATGGCGTGTCAGGTATCCGCTTATGTAGCTCGCATGTCTATTCCATGTTATGATGTAGCTCGCATCGCCAATATTATTCGATTTTACAAAATATTCCTCATATTTAACGAATTTTGGATCCACATTTCGGTGATACTAATGACTTTTGTATCAGACAGGTGGTTTCTAATGCAGCCATGTTTTAGGTTCCGACTGATTTTTGCATTTCTGAGTGATTGTTTACAATTAATCAGGGCATATGACAAGGCTGCTATTAAATGCAATGGGAAAGATGCAGTCACCAACTTTGAGCTCGGTTCATACGAAGGGGAGTTAACTCTTGAGACCAACAAGGGAGGTACAAGATTATGGTTCAACCCATTATCTGAACTCAGATGATTTATGGTACAAGGTATGGTTCAACCCATTATCTAATGGGTTAAAATGAGTAAATGTTTTCATCGGGTCGAACCTTACGTGGTTTGCCCAAAAGGCCAAAATACACTTTTTATCCAAAACAGATATCTTTATGAGCTACTATGTTAAATTATATCATTTTAATCACAATCTAATTATTTTAGTAAAGTGGTTTGGAGCTAGATTTTATGTTTGGCGTTCCAGTCGAGAGTCTTTTTAGTTTGTTAACCCATTTGACCCATTTCACATTAAGCTAATTATTAGCTTACCATTTTACCTGTTAGACTTAACAAGTAACCAAAAATCAGCGCTTATATTCACAAAATTCTTTGTGCTAATAACATAGATTGATGATCATATATAATTATATGATAGATGATTGTTTTTATTTCATTCGAACACGTCGCTTTTTTCTTTAATGTCCTAATGAATGTTTGATATTCGTTTGTGGTTCCTGTTCAGGTAGCTGCTTGTACTCTTGGTGAGCCCATGGACATGATGACAAGTTTATAGCTTGTGGTGAGGATTATGATGCTCAATTCGTGTATTGGTCACAGTTTGTAACTAGCCATATTACCTATGTGGTAAGTTAAAGCACTGTCCGTAACGTGAACTTGGTAACTTTTTCCCGTGCCAAGACTCTCGGTTAGTGGGATGATATAAGTCTTCTTGGAAAACATTTCAAACATATCCTAAGCATGAGGAATATTACAAATTAACGATATATTTAATATGGTTCATGTTTCTTTAGAGGTGGAAATTCCAAACCATCTGCCTTAGAATGAGTTGATTTGGTTTGTATATTAAGTTTTCATTAGGAGAATATATCATTATTGGTTAGGTTATACTTAACTTACAAAAAGTAAAACATAAAGAAATAATGAGGTCAGTGAAGGATGGATGAGGTAAGGGAATGAAAATAATTTTATTGGTTTGGAAATGTTAACAGTGTCTGGGAAATAGTTTTCACAAAGTTGATGTAGTCACTGGGACAAGCTACTGACGAAATGTTCGGGTAAAAAGTGCATACTGGAAATTTGGATGGAGACATTGGGTACTGCTGTAAATTGTTCGGCTTGAATGTATGAGTCTTAATACTGAGTTGTGTTGTATATATAGGGAAATTAATAAAAACGCCATTAAGTTTAATTGGTTTTGCCCCTTCCCAAAAAAAGTTAAGGTTTTGCCCTACCCGGGAGCAGGTCGCATCATGCGACCTGCAACCCACTCACTTCGACCTGTGACCCGCTCACTTCAACCTGCAAATGTAACAAATTAACGAGTAAAAGACAAGTCAAACCCTCGATCGCAAGTCGCAGAATGCGAACTGCGACCAAAATGCTGTGACCTGCGCCCACCATTATATTCGTGATATGTGGAATATTGTAGTGTTATAATTGAATTTAATATATTATATATTTCATATTTAATTAACGCGGTGTTTTCGTTTTTCTTTGATAACTATTTATACACAATGTAAAAAATAATTTCGGATATATATTCATGATCAGTGTAATTTTTTCTACATTTTGACATAAATTTATCGTCATATGTTATTTATTTAACGAAAGCATTTTTTAGTCTCGAAATCAACTTTTTTATATCGGAATGTAGATAAAAATAAACTGATCGTAGTAGTATATTTAGATTTATGTAGTGTAACATATAAAGGTGGGGCATAACATGGCAAAGGAGGGGTATATTTAGCCATGACACGGGATAAATATACCACCTTTTTATGTTCCACTACATAAATCTAAATATACCACTATGATCAGTCTATTTTTGTCTACATTCCGATATAAAAAAAATGATTTCGAGACAAAAAAATCCTTTCGTTGAATATATAACATATGACGATAAAATTTATGTCGAAATGTAAATAAAATTACACTGATCTTGAATATATATTCGAAATTATTTTCTACATTGTGTATAAAAAGTTATCAAAGAAAAACGAAAATACTACGTTAATTAAATATGAATTATACAATATATTAAATTCAATTATAACACTACCATATTCCATGAATATATCGGCGGGCCGAGGGTTTGGCTTGTCTTTTACTCGTTAATTTGTTCCGGTCGAAGTGAGCAGATCGCAGGTCGCATGATGCGACCTGCGTCCGGGTAGGGCAAAACCTCAATTTTTTTGGGAAGGGGCAAAAACAATTAGACTTGCGGAAAAAATGACAATTTTATTAATTTCCCGTATTTATATGGGATAGAAGTGATCTACGAATATGTCATAAGGGTGTTTAATCGATTATAAATATTGTTTGATAGTTATGAAGTTTCTTCGCGTTTTCTAAAAAAGAAATAGGCATTTTTATCTTTCAATGATAACCTGATATTGACATCGGTAGGTTATAATTGAGCTTGCATCATGTGCTCTTATTGAGCCAACCTAGAGATACAAGCTTGACATGGTAAATATATGATCCGCACTCCAAAATTCTTCATTACAAGTGTTGAAAATCACATACGGAGTACTAACTTTCACGTACATCATTGTTTGCACTTTTTGAATTCTCTTTTAACTAATTAATGTCCAAGTGATAATCATAGTGTTATTAGGTGATCTATATTAGTGCACATAGAGCTGTATTTGTCTCATTAGTATATGCCAATATTCTAGATAAAGGACAAAGTTAAGTAAATTTTGATTCACTGTTTTATTAAAAATATTTGTAAGCGGGTAACCAATTCTAAGAATGTGATTCATGTTTACGTGTTATATAACTTGCCCATATTCCACTTCTATCACTATCACTTTTACCATACCCAAATTTAACATAGATGTGACAAATGAATTCCGAATAAAGGAAGGCGGTCGTGAAAGATACTTTCTAAAAATAGCAAAATAAAGTAACACCTATTGATTCTTTTAGTGTACATCCTTGACATCTGCAATACGTAGTATACTACGATTTTATCAAACTTGACTATCTAATTAGGACATATGCATTAATCCTTGCATTCAAAACATTTATGCAATGTCAGTTACAAAAATATGTCAACTCAAAATGTTACACACTTTAAATAAAAAATAATGTTGTAGCCAATTTGGGTATGGTAGCCAACTCAGAGATATTTAAACTCAATTCTTAAACATCTCTGAGTTGACATTCTAATTCATAATATAAGCCAATACTGGTTCATTTTGTTATCAAGGTCGGTTGATGCACGTAAGTATTGTTTTTTGAATTGGTTTTTTCGCGACTTATATCATTCTATAATCTAACCTATCTACATTATTTAACTAACATCTTCATGGATTATAATGGTACGTGATTTTTCACTTTATAAGCAACATCTTTTTCTATAACAAATTTATTTAGCCCGCAAGTTTGCAGGTTATGATCTAGTACAAATTATTATTAGGGATGTTAAAGTGTACATATTTCAAACTATTCTAAGTCATTGATTTCTAGTTAAGGGTCAAAAATCCTTCATAGTATTTTGTTTTGTTTTATATATATAAATAATGGTATTTGTTTTGTTTTATATATATAAATAAATAAATTAAAGTTGAAAGATGTATTACTTAAGTGAATATATCTAAAATATGAATTGTGATGCCACAGCTTTTCTTCAAGTATAAACCATATTCCACATACAAAAGTTGTGACATTGTAATACATGCATAATACTGCATTTTGTTGCATATTAAACATAATAGTAAATTTTAAATTTTATGCACGTTAAGCAAGATCGGCCCAACAATTATGTGGGTTTAGGCCATCCTTTAGGGCCCCAATATTTTAAGGCTCCCATTTTTATGATTTGTTGGACTTGCAAATTTTTTATGATATTTTGGGTTTACATATTTATGATATTTTGGGTTTATCAAATTTTTATAATATTTTCAGTTTACCTATTTTTATCATATTTTGAGCTTACCTATTTTAGGGCCTCAAAATTTATAATATTTTGGACTAATCAAATTTTTATGATATTTTGGGCTTACATATTTATTATATTTTAGACTTACCAAATTTTTATGATATTTTGAGCTTACTATAGTTTTATAATATTTTGGGCTTATCTATTTTAGGGTCTCAAATTTTTCTAAACTAAAAATTATAAAAAAAATATTTACGGACTAAGCCCCAAATAAAAGCATGATTAAATTAGTTTTTTTATGCTAATGGACTAGGCCTCAAATATCCCAGATAAAAGCATGTTGAACTTATTATAGATATCTCGGTGCAAGAGGTTTTGGTCATGGAGCCTCAATTAGGAAAGGATCGGATTATTACGCTACAATTGTTGTTTTAACCCAAACTTAGAGAAGTCAGGTGGTACTTAATCCGATCAAGGTTGTGGGTATCAGTGTTGAAGAAGATGATTCATGTTTATGTTTAACTTACTCTATTGTTTTTATACCCTCGAGGGTTATCCCATTATTGCTCATATGAGCTCAGCCCGTTATGTTTTCCCGCCTGACGGTCATTTGTGCATGGGGGTTGGGAATTCTGTCTCGCATGTTTTGGACTTATTCTGCCACTAATAGGGAAGTGTGATGGCTGGCTTACCCGTTTCGGCCAATGGGATACGAGGAAGAAGGTTGACCTTCGTTATACTTTTTCTGACATGACACTTTTCACAAATATGTCATGTCAGAGAATATTTTTGTGCGGGGACGAACCCTGCAAGGGTTAGCCTATGACACATTCACATAAGGTGGGGCATAACCCCGGGGTTATGCTATATGTCGATACCTGAGGTGTGTAAGGCAGGATAAACCTTTTCAAGGTGGTTACACCATTAGTTACTATGCTATGGATGCTCTAGTCCTAGGGCTACACTAAGAGGTACATCCATTGATGCTCCCGTATTAATTTTGTTGCACACGCCTTTTCACTTTATTTTATTGTCGTGACTTAGTAAGTCTAGATTGCCTTTTGATGGGTTGACATCTCGCCAATAGTGAATATCTTGATCTACACTATGTATGGGGTAACTTTTCTGATCAACCCCTATGAGATATAGCTCTGAGGGTGATCTCTGCC
Organism: Pseudognaphalium luteoalbum; assembly: GCA_963422505.1. NCBI lineage: Eukaryota > Viridiplantae > Streptophyta > Magnoliopsida > Asterales > Asteraceae > Pseudognaphalium > Pseudognaphalium luteoalbum. The sequence continues at coordinate 116,349,120 of OY730194.1, read as the reverse complement.
AGGGGTAGGCTAGAATACACCCCCCACTAGAGTAGGACTATTTCACTAGTTTGCTCTATGTGACCTTAGGCATATGGTGAAGATATAGGGTGTTATAGCTTGGGCCTATTGTTTTAGATAGTTAGTGCGCTTGAACATTGTGTTATGAAAGACCTTACCCTAGGGATATCGTGATGGTAATACCTGAGAGGTCAACGTATTTGAACATTGTGCTATAAAAGCCTGACCCAAAGGGTATTCGTTAGGTTGTAACACCTGGCGGGTCAGTGCACTTGGACATTGTGCTATAAAAGCTTGACCCTAGGAATATCGTGATGGTAATACCTGAGGGATCAGCACACTTGGACATTGTATTATAAAAGCCTGACCTTAGGGGTATTCATTAGGTTGTAACTCCTGACGGGTTAGCGCATATGGAAATTCCGCTACAGAAGCGTGACCCTAGGAGTAACCGTTAGGTTGTAACACCATTAACATGCAAGATTGTTAATCAAACATACTTGTAACAATTGTTCTTTACCCAATAATTCATTTTTGTTGGGTAATACTATAATATCACTCCCCCAAGTTCGGGATGATAACTTTGTCAAGTACAATGTTGAACTTATTATGGGTCTCCCAGCTGACGAAATCCTGGCGACGGATCCTTGGGGGTTAGCTGGTTAAACTTTTGCAAAGATAGCAAGTGATGCAGATTTCACTATTGACGAGATCTTAGCCGTTGACCCCTCAAGGTTCGTTTATTCCAGCTGTTGACCCTTGAGAGTTCGTTTATTGATTGTATTTGTGCACTTGTATTTGTTTGTCATAACGGGAAGGTCTAGACTCCCCTAATATTGTTGGCATCTTTCCTGTAGTGGATCTCATGATTTTCACTGGGCATGGGGCAACATTTCTGATCAACCCCTATCAACTTGAGAACTGTGAGGGATCTCTACCAGGGGAAAGGCTAGAAGGCACCTTCCACTGTGGTAGGACTAACCTATCAATTTGTTCTGTCTTACACCAAACATTTGTTGCAGACACAGAATGGGGTAGTTGTAGCCTAGATATTGGCTTGCGTTTTCGCTTTGAATGAATTCTGCACAAGTATTTGAGTATGGGATATTTAGATAACTTTGACTTTCATTCATAGGAAAGGTTGCAAGATACAACATAGTTACAGGGAGCTGATCAGGCCTCCCGACCCTACGCCGGTTATCACCGCATACATAAGTTTTGAACATGCCTTATACATGGCAGAGGTGTACCTTTTACATAAGTTGTCATTAGACAAAACTTTTTTTTTTTTTTTGAAAAATGTGTACATGGAAGAGGTGTACCATTTATACAGGGTATTAATAGGCATAACATTTTTTGAGGTTTGTAACATGCCATATACGTGACAGAGGTGTACCTTCTAAACGAGTTATCCCTAGAAATAACATTTTTTAAAGGCTTCAAGCATTCCATACATGTGGCAGAGGTATACCATTTAAATAAGTTATATCTAGGCATAACATTTTTCGAGGTTTGTAACATGTCAAATACGTGGCAGATGTCTACCTTCTAAATGAGTTATCCCTAAGGATAACATTTTTCTGAGGTTTATTGAAAACATTATTTGCAAGTGGCACTTTTGGTTTACTAAAAAAAGTGTTTTATATATATGTATGTGTGTATATATATATATATATATATATATATATATAACTCTAACAAACCTCATTGAAGATTTTACTTGGAAAATCCCTTGCAGGTCAACGCACTCGTACGATGGTAATACCTGAGAGGTTAGCGCATCTGGATGTTGCGCTATAAAAAGCATGCCTCTAGGGATATCTTTATGGTGATAATACCTTTAACCTGCAAGAATAATTAAATTTTTTTGTACAACAATTCATTGGTATATCCTGAGGGGTCGACACATTTGGACGTTGCGCTATGGAAAGAATGGCCCTATATAAGACCCGACTCCGGGGATATTCAGATGGTGGTAACACCTTTGACCTGCAAGAATAATTAGTCTTTGCGCAACAATTTATTGGGGTCAAGTAATACTACATTATCACTCCCTCAATTTCATGATGGTAACTTTATCAAGTACCACGTTGAACTTACTATAGGAAAATCCCTAGAAGATCAGCGTATTTGGGCGTTGTACCATAGAAGGCTTTAATGGAATATCTAGGGCAGGTTTGTACATTTAGACATTATGCTATTATGGACCCACCCTCAAGGGTCTAGATGGAATACCTGAGGGTGATTACACCCGAAAAGGCAAAATCGGAGAGTAAAATGAGGGAGGGTTCAATGATGGAAGACTCGAATATAACAAGCCGAATGGTTGGGAGCTCGGTAATGGATAGCTCAAGGCTGGAAATTGAGGATGAGTAGCTCAAGGCTGGATGACACATCTGGGGCTCAATTTAGAGCTCATAGGTGAATAGTTCGCACTTTCCCTAGTTGAAATTATTGAGCACGCATTAGGGATATGCATCAAATACCGAAGTATGATGTGCCATTGGATGACACAATTATAGGTTAATGGCATGGGATGATAATTATGACATGAGGTTCGAAATGAACTTTGGTGTCGTGTACTACGTAGGAAGAAATTACGGATGTCATCTTAGTGGTAAAAAATTTTTATCGTAGGGGTTGAACATCAATCCGGATAAAAAGATGAGTATAGTAGGACCAATCACGGCCAACATCAAGATATGATGGTGTCACCTTCGCGGAGGATTGCGATCGGGCACATGGCAACAGATGGTATAAGCTGCAAGTAGGCGTTGTAAATTAGGGATGAAGTCGCGTTTGGTCCCGCATAGGGGTTGCAATTAGGTCATGATGAACCTGCAGGGTCACTATTATACGAATGCGTTCGAGCCAACGGGCAAACCCATAGGTTAGTGGAGACATGCCAATCGGATAAGCAACATCAAGGGGTGCTAGGCCAAATTGAACAAGTATAGATGTACAAATTACATAGTCATTGTACCATGATAGCCCCCATTTTAATGCTACGAAAATATTTAGTGGTATTGAAATCAAACACAAAGGTGCAAAAATCGATAGTTGAGAATTCAAATCTGGAAAACGGTGCCAAAGAATATCCGATAAAGGCTACAACTTGTGCGAGGGTCTTCCGACCAGGGATCGCCGATAAAGGTGTAGCCAGGGATTGCCTCTGGAGGCTACGGCCAGGGGTTGGCATAGAGGCTGCGACCAGGGGTTCCTGAAGAGGCTGCGGTCGGGGGTTTTCAAATAGAGATTGCAGCCAGGGATTGGCGATAAGGTTACGACCAAGGGTTGTCGGTAGAGGCCGTGGCCATGGGTTTCCTATAGAGGCTTCGGCCAAGGATTTCTGATAGAGGTTGTGGCCAAAGATCGCCACGATAGCTTGCGGTCAGGGCTAGCCGAGAGAGCCTCGGGTCGAGTACAATAAAAATAGTGTAATCCCAATAAAAAACGGGGTTGTACAATATGCATAAATACATGTACAATTAGTTAAGACATTTTATCAAACACTTAGGTGTGCACATTTTTTTTTTAGATTTGAGCAAACTTTGTAAATGGAATATCCATTTTTTGTTAGCCTCAATAATCATTTTAAACAGCCACAGCCAAAAAATCGGTGGGATTTTGGCACAATGTCTAATATTTAATCCGTTAATACGCTTGTAAGCGATTAATGTTTAGAGTAAAATATGTTCGTGTAAAAAGTTTCCATTTCAAGTGGGTTTCCTCAACTTTCATGGTCAAAGTAGTTTTGCGATACCCACACATGAAAACATCGTTTATTCCATTAAATAAAAATGAATCGTTTGGTGCAATCCCAAATGTGGCGAAAATATATATATTTTATCAACAACATAATTAAGGTAGGTGGTGCTCATGGAATAAATGGCCTTGCCAGCACGAGATGCAGGATAGACGACATGTATAATTTGTGGGTTATCACCAGTGTTGCAGTATGTATCAAGGGTCAACCCCCTGGGTTCGACCCCGCATTTTAATATTTTCTCTAGCACATGTGTCTTGGAACAATAGCATGTCAGATAATGTATCACGAAAACCAACATGATTCCTGGTGCCCATTGGTTGTGAACACTTGTACCATGTGCATCGTAACATGTACATCATGAATCAAAATGTGTAGATCATACATTTGCTTGTGATTTTCACTGTTTCTTTGGCCCACTTAGTAATAAAACAGTTATGCTTTGTAAATCACCATGATATAATAAAGAAATGAACATCGTTCAGGTAGTAATAAGGTTGAAGATCTTTAATATGTGATTTAAGAATTTAACAACCTTGAATATAAATAACTTTGTGAGCTATGAGTTTAAACCTCTTTTTTTCTTTTCTTTTAGGCAAAACTTTGTGATAATCATATGTAACTAAGCAGATGCGAACCAGATCCTTACACGCCTTCATATATATTAAGATTGTCCAGATCTGGATCCAAATTACACGCGATAATGTATCTTAAACAATAGCAAACTTACAACCAGATTCGGCTCCATTTTGAACACGAGATGTTTTGTTGCAAGTCCCACGAATGGCGTTATTTGATCAAACGTTAGGTGGCTTGAGTGCGGGCTTGGGTTGTACCGATTCATTACACTTCGTGAATTATGTGGGTAACCCTAAGGACCGGTATCGAACACGATGTAGGGCGTTAAGGATCGGTAATTTTACCATCTTAAGAGATGGGTTTGGGGGTGAGCTTTGCTCACCATGATGATGATAATGGTGGAGAAAGAGGGGAGCCCCTGGAGACTAGAGGCCCCACTTCTCATTTGTGTGTGTTGTCGGATGATGATAATGATGTTGTATGAATGTTTTGTTAGGGTTTGACCTCTTATAAGGAGTGGGGGTTGAAACCAACATTGAAGCTCATGGGCCTACCAATGTTGGGAGAGTTGGGGTTACACTATCAACCCTCAAACTGTACTACTGATTTATCAACCTCTCTCAATTAGATTTTGGTCCCACAATAAAACAATATACTAATATGGTGTTTTTGGTACTCAAACATGTATATGTATAACTTGATCCTATATATTTGGTTCATGTGTCTTGATAGATATGATAGTGGTAGTTACATAAAACCTCAAATCATGAAAACTTATTAGTCATGGCACATTCTAATTAATTTAAGTTTAATGATCAACAAAGAAGCAATTTAATCCTGTATTGTCGTCTCCGATCCCCGTAATTGTTCAGATGATATATTGTTACAACTCAAAGAAAAATATAGGTTATAAATAATAAATCTAGTTATTATAAATGAGTTAGTTGATCAATGGCGAATTTATAAAAAATGTACTAAGTTATATATGGCCTTAATTAAGTGTTTACCATTAACATATGATAATATATTATGTATTACTTAAGTAAATATATCTAAAATTTGAATTGTGAGGCCAAAGCTTTTTTTCTTAAAGTATAAACCATATTCCACATACAAAAGTTGTGACATTGTTATACATGCATAATACTACATTTTGTTGCATATTAAACATAATAGTACATTTAAACGTACTTCATGCACCTTAAGCAACTTATTGAGTTATTATTGGAATATAGGCCTACCATAAAAGCATATCTTTTGCAAGTATTTAAAAGAAGTGGTTACTTTCTTGTGGGTGCAAAGGAAGGTGTGATGCTATTCACCTACAATATTGATTTATTTATTTCCTTTATAGATTGCTCGTTCAATACTTAGGTTGCAACGTATTTTAATTCATTACATGCTAATTGTGAATATGAAAAATGAGTACATCATAACTATGATTTTATGAAACTTATACAAATTATAAAATGGTTATAAATAAGGGGAGGGATAAAATCAGAGTATTTGGTTTATGGATCAATTGGGCTCTATTAGTTTCTAGCTGGCTGGGATTTGGGCCTAAAATATAAAACTAGTTCCCCTTCGCAAAAATTTTCAACAGCTTTTTATAGCCCAAAGTTTTTGGTTTGTATGAAGATTGTGATACCAACACACAAGTCCAATACTGATACATAAAGACACATATATTTCATATTTCCTTAGAATATCAAGTTGCAAGGAATTACACCGGAATCAAACAACTAACGAGGATTAGTTTATCTGCTACAGTTAATCAATCAACACAACACATGTGTAATCGAGGTTACTTTCGCAAACAATAAATGGATAAATAGAACCAAACAAACAAGATAAACAAACAATACAAACCCAATCGTTTTACGTGATTATATCCAATCTCCGGCGTGAAATCCGTGGAGCCAAATCATAGAATTTTTCTTTATCAAATTTGTGGTACAAATGGTTACAATTATAGAGGGTTTATATTTATAGGAAAACAGGCAAACAAGAAAACGACCGTTTTGGTAGATAGTGCAATCCCACAGGATTACTAACCCACCCGGTGGGATGTGACTATAAATGGTAAAATGAATGAGTCGGATCAAGTCACAAGTCTTGATGGGTTTGGTTCTAAATGGGTTCGGGTTTAGATGGGTCTAAATGAGTCGAGGTCTTATAGGTCTCGAATCAGATCGACCCATCAAATTTCTACCAAACTTTTTTTATTCGTGTGAAAGTGATACAAAAATTAAATGAGGTGTCTCGTTATCGGTCTCGAGTCAGGTCAATCGTTCTAAACCAGTTGATTAATTGTTACTATACGTATATAATTGGAGATACTCATCTAGATCTATCTAAATCAAAAGAAGGAGACCAAACAAACTCATCACCTCGTAAATATTATCCAACTTGACCCATGTAATCAATGATTATTACGTTACCTGATACACATCAAGTCAACCAATTGGTTAAGTCTTCACAAATCCTAACAAAAATATGTTCATAAAAGGAGATCGCCAAAATCTATTCCCTTTCTCAAAGTAGATCCACTTCCAGTGATACTCTAAATGCAACATTGAGTGACAATTGAAACCTTTCTAAACAATATAAAACATGAGCATCTCAACCAAAAATGATTCGCAGTTGCATTTGTATCTCATCATTTTCTTGCTGATTTGCCATCTAATAATGAGTATACAGACATTGCAAACTTTTTGATCATGTACAAACTTCAGTCATAATGTCTTGTTGATGTTAATATATATAAAAATATAACAGTACACATAATCACATATGCAAGAGATCATATAGAGTTCTGCAAATTGTACTCGGTCACATAGCTTACAAAAACCACTGAAACAATAAATCGCGAATTTCACCTAAATCGTTACAATCTGCGATCATCGACATTAATATATGATCACTCGTGCAAATATCATCTCTCATTTACTATGTATACTCGTTAGTAATCATCATCAAACGAATAATCAAATTATTTCGAGTCCTTTTTGTTACCATGATCTTAATGAAGTGACGTCATCAATCTCCGTTCTCCTTTTACTATTACCTCTCTCTGTTGAACATACTGTATCTGTATCCTCCTGTATCATATTCAATTTTTAATCAATTATTACATATACGGATCATTGAATAAAATAAGCTATATATATAATTAGATTAACGATTAACAATAAAGATACGGATACAAACCTCAGAATCGATGTAATAATCATCAAAACGACCTCGTTTCATATCAGATCTACTCGAACAATATTCCTCGCTACTCGAACAACCACCGGTGACACGCGGCGACACCACAGACGAAAACGGCACAACCTGATTCTCCGCATCCTCATCATCCTCATCATAATCATCATCATCATCATCACTATCACTGGACTCTGTATCATCATCATCAACACGATTCTCCTCAACGACGTCGTTTTGTCGATCGGCGAGTAATGTTTGCCGGTGAGATGAGTCACAGTTAACGCAAACGGTGACGGCACGGCCGAGATTGAGGCCGGAAGCGGACCATGGCGTCGGAGATTGACATTTATGGCAGAGTAGGGTTCGGGAGTGTTTGGCGACGAGGAAATTGGCGGAATGAACGTTTTGATCGCAATCGTAACAGAGACTTGCGTTATCGGATTGACAGTAAATTTGAGCTGATTGGTTGCAAAGCTCGCAGCTCTTCATTTTTGTATCGGGATTGTTGGTGTGTTGTTGGTAATGGATTTGTGGTTTTCAGGAATCGGTGGATTGTGGTTGATTATTTGTTGGAATTGTTTTATGAAGCATCATATTCGGATTCTCTCACCCTTTTATATTTGGGTTTGTACTGTGTTCTGAGTTTCGAGATAAAAGGAAAATAATAAAGGATACGAATAATAAATAAATAATCATTTTACTAAATAAAGTTCTTAACACTCTTTTTAACCCTTGCGAATACTTGTATAAAATTAATAACTAATTTCTCCCTTTAGGTTGAATTTGAATTTTAATTTAAAGTACAAATAAAATTATACACGTTAATGAAAGGCCTTTTTTATAAGATGTAAGATGATAAATATATGTTACACCTTATTTATTTACTTTACAAAAATTCGCAAATTATATAGAAGTTCACATTGGATTTTAGGTTGGTCAAATTTATAATGTCAAATTATTTAAAATAGAAATAATCTATCGATTGATTTTAGATTATACAAATCAACTATCAAAAAAATTTAATAATAAAAATCAAAAATAAATCTCAATACAATTTTAGTAACATGTTACCTCAAAATTCGAAAAAAATATTACGTGTAATCTTCATAAATCTCAATAATAAAAATGCACTACTATAATTTTTAGAAGTTTGAAATATGGGTCACGCAATCTTTATACGTTTGTCAGCATATTATTAAAAACTAGTAGAGTATCCACGCAATGTAGTGATGCTCTATGTTTGAAATGTAGTATATTTATATATATTTATTAGTAGAATTTTACCATCTATTTTAGTTGTCTAGGTATCTACTTATGAATACATATACTGAAAAATTGTACATGATTTTCATTAGTTGATACTGATTTGTTTAATTATATAAAAAAATTATTTTCAAGTAGTAATTACATATAATAGCTATTAAAGAGTTACTATATATAGTTGTCATTTGTCAATTAAATCTATTTTTTTCAAATTTACAGGGGTACTTTTGGTATTTCGCATATCCCTTTTATAAGTTTAAGGACAAATATATCAAACCCTTTATAAGGGTTATAGATATATGCTACGAATTTCTAAAATTAAAAAATAATAAACAATTAAAACTCCATCATCTCTCTTTACTAGTATTAAAAAAGAGCATGCCAATCACAAATATATATCAACTTAATAAATGTTCAAAAAGTTTTCAATATAATATAAAAACTAGATTAAGACCTGCGTAATTTGCAGATTTTAACAAAAAAAGTTTTGAATTGTATTTTAAGTTAACATGGATAAAATATAAAATTTGATGAATGAGTACTACAAAAATATATGTCTGGACTTGGAAAAGTATTTTCAGAGTTTATTAGGTACTATAAAATATATTATTTAGAGTAGCAATCCAACATCTGAAATAACTAATTAAAGTGGCGAATAACCGAGAGTGTGCTAAGAGCACTTAGTCGAGAGAAGTAGTTATGTATCCATATTGGACAATAGTAAGATGCAAGTTTCAACAATTGGAGAAAATTATGTGTTACATTATGTTCAAGTTTCATGCTTGCACTTAACATATGAGATAATAGATATTTCTATAAGTCATTATATAAATGTTTTTTATAATAATTTGAATTTGATTGTCTATTCTTATGAGTGTATATATGCACATAAAGTAATACATGATGAAAAATTTCATTTAGTGGTTTCGATGTATACCTGATAATCAAGCAAGATCATTTCCATGCTAGATACTTCAGTTAAACTATTCTCGTACATATGATTCTAAACGTGATACACTTTAACACATATCACCCAATCGTCTCTATCACTATTCAGATCGCACAAAGGAGTGCAAACAGGTTAAGAGCATACAATTCGAGTAATAAAATATATAAATAAATTATTGCACAAAGTTTCATAAGATAACCCACTATATATCGAAGTAAAAGTAGAATGCCGTCCATTTTATTGCGGTTTTGTTTCAAATCAATTCCTTGATAGACACAAATTTCAAATACACTTTATGATTGATTTTAAAAAATAGCCACACTTCATCTAAAAATAACTAACTGTTTGAATTATCACTCATCGCTACATGGTTTTATCATTAGTTTGTGTAATACTATGAAATATGTTGTTTCCAATACACTTTGTTAGTAACAATTACTCCATATGTCTCATCTAGAATATGAGTTTTAACTATGCACATAATTTTAAAATTCTTCACCAACTACTTTTTTATCAAATTTAATATCATATCAACCCACTAAATTATCTTTTGATTAGTTGTAACATGATAATGGATATTTATTTAGGAGAATCAAAAATAGTAATGTGAAACATATGTAGTATGACGGACGGAGTAATTTTATTTATCGTCAATAGTAATCGGATCTTTGAAAAAATTCATTTCATTTGAAACTTACAAAATATATATTATTGTATTTCTCAAATAAACGTGCATCTCACGAGTCTCAAAGCCTAGTTATACTATATGTACCGTGTTACTATATATAATATATATTATATGTTATATAAATTTGTATGTGTGAATTATTAATGACTAAAATTATAAACACAAAAGTATAGCTCAAATAATAATAAGAAGAAAACGTTGGTGTGGTGTTTAATTAGTATTAAAAAAAATTGTGATAGAAATATTGAATGAGTGAAGAAGTTTAGGAAATGATTGTAGCTATATATAAATACAGGGGGTTAATTGTATAAAATTGGAAATCATAAAAGACATGTAAGAACATTTCAATAATGGTAGATTAAACTTTCCATTATAGATATATGATGTCATTAAGAGAATTAATAGTGAGATCAATCAAGTTGCTATTCAATCTAATGATGATTTCTAGTTTATAGTTTTTCTTTTAAGTAATAATATAGAATATAGATGTTGTATTAAAATCTTAAGGTAGTCCACGAATTTCGTAGGTTAAGATCTAGTATTACTATAATTATGATGAAACTGATTGTTTATTTCCATTATTCATCATTTTGATACTTAATTTGTTCAATCTGAAATTAATCAACAATTCATTTCTATTTTAGCCCCTTTATAACTATGCTCGAATATAAAATCCCAAACAATTATTTACGTAAAAAGGAGTAACGTAAAAGTAACATAACTCTATGTGAATGTAAAAATAACAACGTATAATATATCGTTTTACACCATATAAGACCCGTCCCAACCGTTCGTCAGTTGGTACCGTCGGTAAACAAAAAGGAACCGACGCCATTAACACGGGGCGTCGGTTTCCTCACGTCGGTTCTTTCCATTGCTTTATCGAAGGGAAAACAAATGTTGTGGGGTCCGCATCACTTTGATCTCTTGTTTGTCCCACACTTCAACGGCTAGCAAAAAAAAAAAAAAACCCTTAAATGGGGTATCCGTTGGGGGAGCAACTAGTAGCCCAAAAAAAAAAAAACATTTCCAATCATTTTTGCACCACTATATATACACAACATATACACACTAAATTTTAACCCATTTTAACTCAATATATATATAATACATACACAACAATTTCAACACAATCTACACCATTTCCACTTCACAATATATACAATATTCATACACAAATTAAACCAAATTCCACCACCAAAAAATGATATCCAACCAATCAACCGGCGAAGATATGTGGAACAATTTAATAAACAATCCCATATCGAACACGACCCATAATCCAACTTCACCGACGGCCACATCTTCCGCTCAATCTAGCAACTCGTCACCAAGTCAACCCCCCGATTTTTCACAATACGCTACACAATTTCAAGGTTACCAAAATTATCAAAACTACCAACACTTTTCACCGTATTCTCCATTCCAACAAACTCCACCACCATTCCAACAAACTCCACCACCATTCCATCAAACTCCACCACCATTTGGAGACCCACGATTTTTAACCCAACCATCATCCGCTTTCTCTCCATTTCCACCTACTCCAATAAACCATCCATAATTCGGAAACATCCACACTCCACCCGAACCCGAGTCTCAAGCCGAAGCCGAGCCCGAACCCGTGCCGAGCCCAAAGCCGAAAAAAGGAAAATGAAAAGGAAAAAGAAAACCAAAAAGGGTTCAAGTTAGATGGTCCGACGAAGAGGCGCTAATATTACCCGAACGTTGGATTCACCGTTCCGAGATTTCAAAGAAAGGGGTTTCACAAAGCTTCGAAGCTCTTTGGGATAAAGTTTTAAAAGATTATAATACGATTGCACCTCAAGAACGTAATTTGAGCCAACTTCAAGGAAAGTGGAACAAAATTCGTAACGACACCAAAATTTTCATTGCCATCTACAAACATCTTAGCAATCCTCGTCAAAGCAGGGCAAGTGATACCGACATTGTGAAGGGGTGTCACGAAGCGTTTAAGTCTCAACAAAACCGCGCCTTCATATATGAAAAATGTTGGAATGTACTACGACATTGTCCAAAGTTTATGGCAAATGATGTAGTCATTAGCCGACAACCAAGCCAAGCCGAACTCGACCCGATAAATCTTGGTGACGATATGCCTACTTCCGAGCCTTTAGAGACCAACATGGAACGGTTGTTCCAAGACGACATTATTCGTCGTCCGCCCGGTCGATGTAAAGCTAAAAAAAGTCAAAAAAGTGAGGGTTCAAGTGACGCCGCTACTTCCTCGCGTAGTTTGAAAGAAAAAGAACGTTTAGTCAACATAGAAGCCGTGGAAGCACAAAAAGCAGCATTGGCCACAATCGACAAAAATTCGGTCAAAAAAACTATATTAAAATCGTGGAAAATGTTATATAAAAAAATACCGAGCGGTCTTAAAGGCAAGGAAAAAAGGATGCTCGAGGAGGTGCGTCAAAGCGTTGTCGATAATTATGAAAATGATTATAAGACAGTTTCGGTCGCGAAGCGGGTTCGGGTTCGGCTCACGTCAACGATTCGGACGAAGCCGACAACGAAAATGAAAACGAAGTGGGTTCGGACGATTCGGAGTAGACGACTAGTTGTCTTTTTTACTTTTGAATAAAATGTATTTTTTTTAGGAATTGTAACTTTTTTTTTTAATTTTTAGGAATTGTAACGTTTTTTTTTTAATTTTTAGGAATTGTAACGTTTTATTTTATATTAATGTAATGTTTTTAGTTTTGATAAAAAAAAATGTTTTATTTAAGTTTATGTTTTAATAAATAAATAAAGAAATTAGTGTGTGAGTCCTAAAAAAGAGAAGTGATGTTAACTGATGTTCATTGTTGGCAAGGTAATATCACTTTATGTTAGTTTTGAAAAAAGCTGACGTGAAATTGATATAACATCAATTGATGCGTCAGTTGATGTTCATGAGAGATGTCTAAGTATAAAGAAAGCGACATTGTGAATGATTGACTTGAGGGAAACAAACAGGGCCGGGAGAGAATCATATATTGGTGTGTAGTTTTAATAAGTCGCAGCCGGCCACAAGATTTTGCTTGGTGGACTGACATGGCAATATCCTGTCCACTAAAACCTATAACCCATGTGATTGCCATACCATTTAAAATATCCATATATAAATCTTTCACTTACGAATAATTAATAATTCTGATTAATTAATTAATTTATTAAACAATATTTTATCATACACAACTTGCTCCATGTCTCCATTATCTTTACGGGTAAACTCCTAGTTGACATTACAATATTGATCCTATTAAATTTTATATCTATAGTTTTTAAGGACCAAATCAATTTATTTATCTTCTTGTTAGTAAAGGTTAGTACTCTTTAAAAAGACTACCATATCACCCGCGTAATACGACATGTACAATCAATTTATCTATTTTGTTTACGTAGAATACTATATTCGTTAATATAATTTGTTTTCAATTTTTTATAAACATATTTCAATCGATTAAACGTCATAGCTACTACAAAAGTAATAACAATCAAAGCTGTAGAAGAACATTCTAAATGCTTTATAAATAGATAACAACAATTACTATTTCTTTCCGGCATTTACTTGTGCTCAAATATATATCTAAAGTGTCAAATACAATAAAAGCATATACTAAAATGCAAATAAGTAATATTAAAATTAAAGAGTTTTCTATTTTAAGTAATTTTCATTTATAAATGTAGTAGGGGTAAATTAGTCTTAATTTTATTTTAAGATCTTAAAACTCAACAATGAACATACTTTATTAATAGTATTAGATAATACAATTAAAAAATATATTAGTTAAAAAATTATATGTTAGTAAGTAGCTAAAGATGTTACCATTGTTTTGACAAAAATAATATATTTATATTTATCTTATATATTAGATAAAAGCATTTTATAACGATAACATTATTGATACTTTGATAGAAGAGGGATAAGGTATGATGAGATCGAGATGAGGGAGCAGACGATGGTGGAATTGATTGGTAGCAAAAGATTGTTAAAAACGACGTAGTTTTCTATATAATTGGATGGCTATGGTTCATTTTGACAGCTGGTGGAACCCACGTGGCATTTTAAACTACCATCCCTGTCGGTGATTCAATTGCCAAAGTGGCAAGATATCCACGTGAGCAATATCTATGTGGCTTTCTACCTTCACATTTTAGGATTCCTGGTTGCTGAGATGGCAATGTCAAGAAGATACGCGTGCTGACGTGGCTTTTTATAAAAAGGATATGTATGGTCACGTGTGATGCATTGCATCTAAACAATCGTATTGTTTAAGCGAAATTAATGGATGGGCCAGGGTGGTGCATGTGCATGCATCTCCCCTTACATAAAAGTCAATTTACAACATCAAACCATAGATAACATAATACTTAGTATAACTATCTCGTATAACTATCTATGCTTCTATACTAATATATAAAACATCTTAGTATTTTAATTTTAGAAACTTTTTAAAATCAAAATTTAACATTTCCATATTTATTTATCATATTTTCATTTTAAAATATAACCTCATTAGTTTCACATATCTTTCACTTTCACTAACCATACCCCAAATTTCTAGCTCTATATAAGAGACAACAATGAATACCAAAGATAATATATAACTATCATTGAATCACTCTTTATAAAAAAATAGTGAATTCCGCTGCATAGCGCGGATATTACGTTAATTTTATTTATTGTCTCATGAAATTGTTTCCTTATGTTTAATTTGATCAATTTCCTTAACATTTATAGCTTTAACACTATCATTAATTGTTTACACCTATATATATATAATAAATAGATAATGATAATCATTTAAAAAACAAGCGAAAAATACGATAACAAGGTAAACATAAATAAAAATAGCGAAAACAAAAAAACTGCAGGAAATGAATTTCATCCTTGTATTCTTCAGTCGTGGTCGAATTCAAAGTCACACCTTCTTTATTGTGGTCTCCCTTATGTGATGTAGAAGCAAATAAATAGATATGTCCAACTTTTAGGTTGATGTTGATATATTAACTCAACTTGTCATTTGCTTGTTTTAGAACGTGAATATGACTTTTACATGCACATGAATTTATTCTCATCAAATGCGTTTCATTTAATTTGTTGTGTCATGTATACATGATAGTGACCACTTACAAAACCATCTTTTAACTTATTTCGAATAAAAACATCTAGTAGGACATATACTGTTACTAGAAAATCAACTATGCCGTGCTACGCATAACCCATGAATGTTGATTACTCTCTCCGTCTCAGATAAAATAGAAAGTTTAACTTTGCATAAAGTTTTAAGATTTTTCACTAACTACACTTTTCACCAATCAAATAATATACCTACCCATTTAAGGCTCTTTCGATTAGTTGAAACATAGAAGTGGACACTTATTTAGAACAATCCAAAATAGTAATGTGGACACTTGTGCTGAGACGAATGGAGTATAATTAATGGATGGAGTTTTGAATGAAAATGTAATAGATATAAGACCTACGTTTGATAAAAATCAAACAAAAATAGAAAAATGATAGTAGATATACATTACTTCTGATACTTGATGCTGAATAATGAATCCCGATCTTATAAGACCACTCTCAACCGTCAATTTGTGTCACATTAGCGTTACGTGGACAATTTTCAAAACTGACTCAACATGCCAACAATATTACATGACTTAGTTTTTTCGCACCCCACATTTACCAATATATCTTTAAATGTATACACTATTTTTTTTAATCTTTTAATAGTTCTGACCTCACTCCTTCTGTCAATTTAACGTTGCAAAGCCGATGAAAAAAAGCGATTGGTCCAAGTGATGATATTACCAATGACGTTTTAACAATTGACGGTCGTAGTGACGGACCGTTGGCGGTGGGCTAATAGAGATTATAAGGTACAATAGAGAATAAACCAGTTATCATTAATTTTACAAATTTTACATCATTTGATAACTGTATTATTTTTTTTAATCTCTTTTGCATGTCTCTTTATATCAAACTAATTAAAACTTGAAAACTTTGGAGAACTTAAATATGACAAATATGACATATAGTTATAAACTTATTTCTAGTACCACAACAGTGAATACTTTGATTTATTATTTCTTTATAAAAGATGTTATTCAAATTACTTATAATATTAGTGATGACCATGAACTCCTTAATTTGATGACAATATCTGAAAGTGAAAAAGCATAAACCTTAATACCTAAAATAGGAAATTGGGTATAATATGATACATTATTCTAATAAATTTATTATATGTATGTTGAGGTTAAGGTCAAAATTAAGATATGTTAAGAAAATTAAGCAATAAGAGATTTACAAAAAAATTATATATGTTACTATGTTTGATACCTATGTATTCTTATTACAATGATGGTGTATAAAATATATATGTTAACATATTATATGCATTTATTAGAATATATTACTCTTAATATATATTACTATACTAAGTATTTTATAATAAGATATTAAACCTTTTTAATAAAATGGGACACATGTCATGTTGTTAGATGCTTATGTATCCTCATAAGAAAGAATGAGTTCTTCTTATAATATAAGTAATGATAATGAAATGATAATGATATAAAAATCTGTTTATTGTTCAATCTATTTATAAACATGTAGGGAAAAAGGAAATATGCGAAAATCGATTAAACTTCAATGAAGACTTAAGCAAAAGTTTTTTTGTGCAAAAAAATATTTGGAAAAGCTTCTCTTTGTTGGAGCAAAATTCTTTTGTATCAAAAGCTTAAGATTTATCAAGCGTTGGGGCAAAAACTTTTTTTGAATATATGTGAGTATTAAATTATAAAGAAAAACTTTTAAAAGTAAATTCTCATTGGAGTTAAAGCTTTTTTGTAAGGGTTTTGTTTTATAAATCTATGTAGCATTGTAGAAAAGCTTTATAAAGTTTTATTTGTTGCGGATGTTCTTATGCACGAAGAGATTGAAAGGGGATGAATATCGTGGCAAGTTGTTTGAAACTAAATTTTGTTATTAAGATGTTCAATTTTTATGACCTCCAAAATGTAATTGTTAAAAAATATATGCTTATAACATATGATTTTCGGATTTTATATAATCAAATATTATCGTAAACGTTTAATGTATGAAATGATACTTCCATGGTGAGTTTTCATGTACATATTCGAGCTCAACTCGATAATAATTAAGGATGTTTCAAGCTCGGTTTGAAAAACTTGAATTTTGTTATATAAAGTAGGTTTCAATACTCAAACTTTTATTAATTTATTTAATTTAATTCAATTTTAAATGCCATTTCAATTATGTAAATGATTAGAATCGTGGAAATTGGATAGAAATTTCATATAAAGAGGCCACTTTTTTAAAAAAAATCCAATAAGGAATAAGAATAACATTTATAAATAAAACTTGATATAAATTATTTTACATATATGCATATTAATTGATTAAGAATCAAAAATTCTAACTTCTTCTAATTTTTTTATATTTAAAATAAAAATTCTATATTCCAAGCCGGCTCAAACTCTTAAAAGTTCATGATTGGTTCGATATATTTCGAGTTCGGCTTTTAAGTTTGAGATCGAATTCAAACTGGATGGAAGCCTACACGGAGTGGGCATGAAAATGTCGCCGTTCACCATCTAGAACGCCGACATACGGCGTTCCCCCACTCCGCCTCGCCGTTCGGGTCGCAGCGTCGGATTTTCGACGCCTTCGAGCAACAACGTTTTCCTTTATTTTTTAATGTCTTGTAAATGTATGTATGTATATTTTGTTGTTTGTTTGTGTGCGAGTCTGTACAAGAAAGGAGAAGAAGAAAAAGAAAATAAAGAAGAAAAGTGTGTGTGTGCAAGCGTGAGGAAGAAAGGAGAAAGAAGAAGAAGAAAATAATAAAGAAGAAAAGAAATAGTTAAAGTATTGCTTTTTTTTTTTGGGTCATGTGTGCTACTGTGATGTCTTCCAAACTTTTTTTTCTCTGCCACGGATACAAGTTAAAATGTTTATTTTATCTTAATGAATTAAGTGTCATTTTATTTAATTTATTTATTTTTAAATATTTCTTTATTTATACAAATAATAAAAAATTACAAAACACTGTAACTTCAGTTCATTGCTGTATGTATTAATCATTATTTATAACATGGCATAATCTGCGTAGCTCAGTTTAAAAAAAAAAAAAGAATGTCAGAAGGAGTCGCAGAATAACTGAATTTCCTAGCCTACTTTTCGGATAGTTTCTCTCTAAAAAGGTTCGCAGTTCTCATGCAGATAAGGTGTTTGTGAAAATGTCTATGAGTAAGTTCTCATGCATCAGGTTAGTTATATTTTCTTATCACACTTAATCCATTCCCATTTGTGTGTTATTATATTCATACGATGCTGACAGTATATATATTTATTGCTGGGTAGAACCGTAGAAGTAAGTAATAAAATTGTAACTTTGATTAAGAACACACCTAGAATTCAAAAGTTGTGTTTTTCTTTCAAAGTAGGCCATGGTATTCTATGAATATAGACAATTGACAGGGATTGCCGGGCATTGATTAATTAAATAAACAGCATCAATTATACTGATTTTAAGAGACTAACTTCCCATTTTTGTTTTGTTTTGGCTGCAAATGTTGAATGTTTCTAGTAGGGATTTAATTATAAAGTAAACGTGCCAAAAAAAAGTTGAAACTACCAGAAAGAGATATAAAACGCTGAACAGTTTGACTTAACAAGTTATATGGTTAAGAAATAGAATATTTTGCTGTAAAACGCGTACAGTAAATATCGGCAAACGGCTTAAATGTTCTCATAAGCATACATAAGTATGTACCACTTTCTAAGTTGTTTTATACAGTATGTGATTAGAATAATGTTGACTTAACTCATTTTGACTGGCAAAGGTTTACCAAGCTCTGGTTTGACATGTCACCCTACCTGCCCATTTTGCCACTCATAAAAGATCAAGTTTATGAATGTGGTAATGGGACAGACTTAATTTTGATTTGATATAAACATTTTAGTAACCTAAGATGAGAAAAAAAGAGGTTTAGTTAGCTTACTATTTCATATACTCATTTACATACATAGCTCAAACAAGTGTTCTCAAAACTACATCTTAAAAAGTAGAAGACTCAAAAATGTACAATATGTATGAACAAATCAAACTATCTAGCATTCAACATTGTAACAGTAAGCTCATTGGTTGAATTTGCTTCATACGTACTTGAAGTCGAACAACTGTTATCTGTTGTAGATTTTTCATAAAAGAAACCTGGTTGTTTAGGTGGAGGCAATGCACCCTCACTCCCAAACATTAGAACCACCGAAGTCATTGTTGGCCTATCTTCTGGACGTTGTTGAACACACAATAACGCCACATGGATTGACCGTGATACTTCTGATACATTTATTGATTTCTCTAAAGATGCTGCAACCAGTTCCATTGATTTGCCTTCTTTATGAAGTCCCCATGCCTAGCAATACAAAATAGTGAAATAATAAAAAAAAACACGTTACTTATAAGGATACTTGGATATAAGCAGTGGTTAATTTGAACTAAACTAAGCAACTAACATGTCCGATAAGGTTGTTGTTATGTTCTCGGTGGAAGAATCCTCGGTTTCTCTTGCCACTTACAATCTCCAACACTAAAACACCGAAGCTAAATACATCTGATTTTATTGAAAAAATACCGTCTCCTGCATACTCTGGTGCCATGTATCCACTGCAGAAAATTTGTCGGTTAGTTTAAGAAATAAATTATTTTATGCTAAATAAAAATGAATAAATTCTGTAGGATGAGGTCTTACTATGTTCCAACCACCCTGTTTGTGTTTGCCTCTATCTGATTTCCTCCAAAGGTTCGAGCCATGCCAAAATCTGATATCTTGGGGATCATATCATGGTCAAGCAAAATGTTGCTGACTTTGAGGTCTCTATGGATAATTCTCAGTCTCGAATCTTGGTGAAGATAGAGAAGTCCCCTAGCAATCCCTTTAATAATGTGAAAACGCGTAGGCCAGTCGAGTGCTTTACTTTGATTTTCGTCTGCACGTAGTTTACATCGAATGTTACAATTCTGCTGGCTTTTAATACCTAAAAGTTTCGTGTTCAGAGAATTATACCAAATATAAACGAGTCCAGGCCTTTGTTTGACATGTATTCGTATACCAACATTTTTTCTGCTCCCTTAATGCAGCAGCCTAAGAGTCTTACAAGATTCCGGTGCTGCAATTTGGAAATAGTGATGACTTCATTTTTGAATTCACCGAGGCCTTGAGTGGACGTTTTTGATAGCCGCTTCACTGCTACTTCCTGCCCATTTTCCAACACGCCCTGAAAACAACCATTTGAGGTACACGTGATATATGTTCCCATTTATATGTAGACAAATCTTTACATTTTTTACAGTGATAATGTGATATGGAATAATCAGAATCAGGTAATCAATTATAACAAAACAGGGTGTTTCCATACATAACAATTTCTTGTTATGCCCTCTTTTTTACCTTATAAACAGGTCCAAAACCACCTTCTCCAAGCTTATTGCTGAATGAAAAATTGTCTGTGGCTTTACGTAGTATAGAAAACTCGATCAGTGGCAGCTCTAAATCATCCCTGGAACCTTCATTGCCATCATCATATCTATCGTCCTCTTCTACTGTCCATGATAAAGACCCAATATCAGTTAGACTACATAACTTGCTGCCCAAATCAAATTGTCATACAAAAGGTCCAAAATACTTACCTCCTTGCATAGCCTTTCTTCTCTTAAATTGATAAAATAGACAAATGGAAAGTAGTATGACCAATAATACCGATAATATAGGTACAATGATCTTTACCATCTTTACACTCGAGCCTTTACCTTTTGCTGCAAGGACAATATCAATTTGGAACGTTAAACACATTAATGAAAGTTATAATGATAACAAACTAAAGGGTGATTTGTAAGATATTAGTTACCTAATTCTGATGCTGGCATTCTTATATAAAGATCCTGCCCGCTTTCTGAAAACGTCTTGATATCTATCAAGTCACCAAACCATAATAAGCATCCACTTCCACCATCTGTAACATTTTGAGTTGCGTAAGCAGTACACGAGCAGTTCGCCTTGCAAACCCTCTCACATTCTTCAAGATTCATACTTTGGTTAAACCTTGACGTTTGTGTGTCAGGCAACTTTATGCTCGAATACCTCCTAAACCCTTCCGAGGGCCCACAATCCAAAGGGATTGACCGGTTACACCCTTGTGACCAATCTGCCACGTTCCATTGGTCAGGTGAAGTTGGCTCAAACCCTTTCAAACACCCACAATTTGGCGAGTTGTTGATGTTACAACTAGCAAAAGAGCCACATAGCTTATAACGGTCACAATTATCAGTCTGTGGAGTTAAATAAAGTAACCAATCTTGCCTGCTTTCAATCCATAACAATCTATCAAAGCTACCAGTTGGTTTAATGATCATTCTTGTGATCACTGAGTCATTCGAAAGATCAAAATGGTAATACATTTCTCTTTGATTTAAAACAAACCCAAATCGATAAATTGAGTTAGGCCTTAAACTGGGCTCCCCACTAAACCGCTCCCCGTTCCATGGACCTGCCCGGAATCTAATACTGTCCCCATCCCTTACAATCATCTGAGGATACCCTTGAACATCAAGCCACGCAGTAAACTCACCAGAAGTCGGATCATTTTCATTCTTCCACGATGTAAAATGCCTTTCAAACCCTGTAACCAAATCTTTACCGAACTTCATTCCTGGCACAAACGTATCCGTTGGGAAATCAAAACTTTGCCATATAGAATTCCCTGATCCACCATCTGTTATAATAAAGTTACCGGAATCTAACAGTTGACCAACGGGCCTACTGACCGACGTGTCTGAAGAATTCATCGACGACCAGATAACGTCACCCGTAGCGTTACGGATCACCAGGATTCCTTGGAGAGTAAGAGACAGCTCCCCTGAGGTGTTCAAAAGTGGTGTGTTCCTATTGGCTACCCACATAACTGTTCCAAATGAAATTCTTTTATACCAGATTCCAACATAACGTTTCGTCGAATTTGCTGGGCTAAAAAAACCAAGCTCAAATGTCTCTTGAGATGAAACAATTGTTTCACCATCTCTGATGGTTTGATTTGCCGAGATGGTGTCAGCTGCAGTGGTACAAGAAATTACTGCACAAAGTACAACAATTATACAAAACCAAAACCTGATCAACTTTTCTTCTTTCCTCATGGTTGACGTTTTCATCCACAACTAGTGCCCAGTTCTCATTAAATTGTGTTATTTCTAAACTATTGATCATTAATTGACCAATAATTGTTGTTTGAATATTCACATTTTTTTCATTTGGTCTTCTCGGGCGATCACAATCTTGACTTGTCCAGAAGGCAAAAAACTTTGGAAATAAATAAATAACTGGCCATGTATCATTATTTTTATTTTTATTTTAATTGAAAGGTGTTTGATAATTAAACGTCCACATTAAAACAGTTGCATTGTTTTCAAGCATGCTGGCCTAGTGGATATTATTTTTTGATCTAGATCTAATTGGATTTTAATCTCTAAATAACTGTAAATAGCTTTATTGGTCAACTTGTTCACGAAACGGATAATTAATTAAGGTTTCATTATAATTTATAATTATAATTATAATATATGATATGAGATGATGAGTGGTGGAGTCACGTTGAAGATAGAAATAATAGTAACTACGGGTTCATTCGCTATATGAGTTGTAAATTTTTTTTATAAAAAATTGTAATTTTCGTTACATTTCCTTTTTTTATAGGTATTCACAAAAATTAAGATAGCACTGCCATACGTCACTTTAAATCTCAGATTCACCGATGTAATATGATAGATATTTTTTAATAGAGGCTACACAATAGATGGGTCAAACTAGTTGGTTAACATTGTTTATTATCTTTAGTTCTTTACCCGTATCTACGGGTAGCCGTGTAGCAAAAAGTTAGATTAGATGTATATTTCTTAGATTTTGTGTTTCTAAAAGGGTAAAATTGCAATTCAACTAACTTAATTTCAAGCTAGTTTGGGGATATATCATGTTGACATTACAATTACAATTAATTGTAACGAGAGTGATTAACCGCACTTCATTACGAATTTGTTGTCTATATGACTATATATACCAGGCTTCTAATTATGAAATTTGCACCCTCCTTTCATATAGCATATTTAATTTATTTATATTTATACTAATCACTTCTAGTCCCAACATTCCCAACATTCGTTAACATGATAGGAAAAAAAAATGATTAGTAGACCTAAAAATGTAAGCCTAAATATAGATCTAAAACTGTGATCGGTAAATGAGAAAAATTGATTGGATGAGATTAGGAGAGAGAAAAAATTCAACCAATCATAAAAATAGGGCTATTTTAAGTTTATATAATTAGTTCTATATAGCATTATTAGAAAAAATAATTATAACTTATCGATTTTTTTTATCATTTGTTAACAGCCAATTGGTCGGTTTGTTGTAGTAGACCAAAAAGTAGGCTCATAGTTTTCAGCGGCCCATCATTCTATTTTTTTTACGTATAAAAATAGTTGGAAGATGATCGATCAGTCGAAATATTTGACGAACTTTTACTATGCTATCATTGATTGGCCGATTGTACACAATGAAACAACAAACCGGTACATGGGATAAATTCTCTTGGTGAACAGTAAATTCGTGGCCACTAATTAATATATATACAATGTTGACTAATTAAAAAAATAATAATTTTATATTTTTCACCTCTAAAATAAATGAGATTTATTAGAGAGTAAGAAGGCAGATTTAAATGATAAGAGGCGTCTGTGTCTAAAATCAGATTGTAAGTATAGTCAAAGGTAAGTCGCCATTCTGATAAAAACAAAAAAAAAAAGGTAAGTCGCCATTGAAGACCAGAGAGAATTTACGGTCCGACAGAAACAAAGTGTCTAAGAACAAAAGTGGTTTGGTCACTTTGATAACGAAAGTTAGAAGGATTTTCGGTAGAGGTGGTAATTTTATACCTATTAGTTAATTATGAGTCAACTTGGTTAATATTATATCGATGGGTCGATCCGACTCAATACCCATTTGATCCGAACCTGTTGAGATCTGTCTTCCAAAATGACTCATCCAAACTCGGACCCATTATAAAACTTAAACCCATCTAGACCTGTGACATGACTCGATCCATTCATTTTGCCACTTATAAATTTTGGTAAGACCTTTAAAAAACATTGTACCATAACTATAATTAACTTTTATTTTTAATTTTGACCCTACAAATCATTTATAATGTCTGAAAACCTCAACAAAAGCACGAAGGACTTCCGCTAACAAAACCCTTAAATTATTAATCATTAATATTAATACATGAGTGATGATCGTCATCATCTTTTATTTGTATACTACTAAAATAATTATGCTATTGTACCGTACAATATTATAATACATATCTAATGATTCTAGTGGTATACTGATAAAAGTTGATGGTGTTATAATCCGTGTCTTAAAAAATACGGAGTAGATAAATAAGTAATTCACTTTTAGGGTAAGGTTTCAATGAGAATACTTCAAAAATAAGAACTGTAAGAACATTTCATAAATGCACAATTAGCGAACAAAATCATTAGATTCACACTCATACATCTCAAATATGTGTAGAAAAATTGATTAGAATAGATTTGAACTTTCAAAAATATACAAAAATCGAAAAAACAATTGATGCACAATTATAGAGATAATCGTGCATTAATCATTTTTTCGATTTTTGTGCATTTTTAGAAGTGTGCATTTGTTTTTCTTTACATATTTGAGATGAATGACTGTAAATCTAATGATTTTTGTAGGTTAGTTGTGCATTTATGAGGTGTTCTCACCGTTCTTATTTTTGAAATGTTCTCATTTGATCCAAACTCTTCACTTTTAATAGTGCCATCGTTATCTTTAGTACATTTCATGCGGATACATTACATGCATTTTAGATACATGGGTGTCAACTGTCAAAATTGAGTTGTAACAAATGTTACTAACTACATTTAATGTTAAGTAATGTTACGTTAAAATTATGTTTAAACATGTAATATGTAATTATGAAAAGTCGAGTGATAAAAAAGAAGCAGCAAAACTTATGTAGTATGCATACATAAGTGTTAGTAACAATAACAATACATATGATGTCCACATGTTCTAATTATGTTAACGATTTGATCAACAATGTTTAATCATATACTTCGTATCTATCTTATATCTTTATAATTAAGTGAGTAGACCTTCAATTATTTGTCAAATATTTACACATGCCACATCATATAAATCCTATATGTCATCACCGCATAAAAGAAATTTGATGATGTGGATTTTCCTACACCCTTATTCCAAATAAGGTAATATTCAATTAAAAATTATATTAGAACTATTTTCATTTAATAAGGTAATTAATAAAAATAAATTATAACCATTCATATGATAATTATAACTTTTTATTATAATTTAAACTCATGACATCCTTAATCTATTATTTCCTTCTAATTTTGTTTATAATATCTTTTAGTTTTTTCATCTTAATCTTAACTCTTTTTTCTCTAACTTTCTCTAATTCTATGTTTTTTTAAAATACATAAACTTTTAGTAAGTTATGAGAACTTGCTTTTAATGAAATTATATCTTTCATTAAAGTTTTATTAATTTAAATTTTTTTATTATCATCTTACAGAATAAGGGAACTCAATTCTCATTATTTAGTAAACATAATACAAGCTTTATAGATAGGCAGATCAAGTTCCTCATTTTTTAACGAGTTTTTTTTCTTCTATTTTTAAATCACACAACTCAATTACAATTCAGTATGCGAATAGTAAGTCGTGTACTTCTATTAATTTTATATTACTTTTCAAATCTTTATAATGTAGGTATATATTTAATTGTTGTATAATGATTTATGTTTTGTACATATATATGCACATTAGTTATTCAATAAAACGTCTAAATTGTTATAGTAATTGTTACAATTTATTTCTCTCAAGACTATTAACATACGTATTGTTTATCAGATTGTTGCAAGGTTAACATATTATAACTACAGGAAACGAAAAGATGACATTGACTAGACAATTATTTTTAGCCAAAAAAATGTCAATTTAAAACAAACACATCATTTTAACCTTCCTATTTCATTGATATATTGTGGGGGGGGAAATGTTGTTATTATTTCATTTTTGAGGGGTTAAAATTTATAAAGTATCACTAATAACGATAAAAAATTTTATTTTATAATCTGAAAGTTTCACACATTTCATATACCGTTTTGACTTATGATTCACAAAAAAAAATTTAATGCTAGCCGTGCATCGCACGGGTTTAACACTAGTATCATATATGCCTGTAGTTCTCACATATCTCTACTCCTTATAAAACATATCACACACTCTTCCTCTTAAATACTTAAAATAATAATTATGCACAATGTACAACTCACAAAACTTATTCACAAAATCATAATACAAAACTTTATGCTTGTTAATGATGATATTTTTTTATATATATTTTGAGTGTTATACATCATATTACTTCATATTATTATTATTTTATTCCGTCTAAGACGAATCATTCAAATCAATATCCTTAACACTTAGTCACATTTTTTAACCGATTTAGATTTGTTTTCGCCGCATTGCGCAGATTACTAGCTAGTTTGACTATAAACAACAATCTCTTTCTATAATCCAGAAGTCAATAATTTTATCGTTGACTTTATTATGTTCTTAAAAAAGGCATGCTTAACTGTTAACTAGGGCTGTGCATTTTATGGGAAGAACTGAAAATACCCGAGGATCGAGGAGGAACCGGACCGTAACCGAAATACTCGAGATAAATATGGTACGGTCCATGGTCCATAGTTTTTTAGATATTTGGGACTCAGTCCGAACCTGGACTAAACCCGAGAAAAATGGAAAATGGACCGAACCGAATAACTGTATACATTCATTAGATATAACATAGAATTTCATATAACTTTCTTATGTATCATCAAAAAATAACTTCTCATCTAAATTCCTTGTTATCTATGTGGGACTCGGTTGGCTATTTAAATCATGTGTATATAGTTTACACACATTTATGGCTTCATATTATGTTCCCTTATGAATTTTATATCTAAATTATATAATGGTCAACATAACCATCACCAAGATGGTCTATTAGTTTACATTCTGATACCCGATTATAAGAGGTCTCGGGTTCAAACCTCTATAGCAGTACATATTGGGGTGGCTATTAAAAGCGTTGGTTTGTTTATTTAACCAAGGTGATTTATTGTTTATTTTCTTTAAACCTTTATACTTTGATTTGTTTATGAACTTACTCCAAAATATATAGCTACTTTATCTAATCATTTTTTTTCAAGCTTCAACCCTTAGAGTGCCATTAATTTAGACCGTCTCACAACTGAGAAAAATGAGATATGAAAATGTTTATGTAGCTTTTTACCCCTTGAACCTCATTCATAAATTACAATCGTACACGTGATATATTGCTGTAAAAGTAGGCCTCAAAAAAGGACCTTAATACATGAATCTAACAAATAATTACCATGTAAACTGGTGATTAGACATTTTCACGTCAACGGTTACTAAACATCGGCTAGACACAAAATGATAATGAAATCACGCACAACCAATCGGGTCGGTCTTTTGGACCGAACCGAGCAGGACAATTTTAAAACCGAACCGAACCAAACCGATAACATATGGTCCGGTCCTCGGTTCAAGAATCTGCTACAAATTGGGTCTCGGGACCGAACCGAACCAAGAAAATTTGGTCCGATTCTGGACCATGCACACCCTACTGTTAACACGATTATGTTCACACTAAGTGACTTCCTAAACTAAAGAAGAATTTAAAGACATAATTGGGCATTTGAATACAAGTACAAGTAATTATATAAACCAAAAATAGAAGAAAAAAAGTAAATGAAAAAAGAGAAATGATATTATAGGTGTGCTTAGTTAGGAAAAACTCTTCCAGTTTCCTGAAAAGAACTTTAAATTGAAAATTAGAAAACATGTTCAAGTGACACAAAACTTTATTATGGAAGATGAAAACTCCATCTCGACATCTCTTACATTTGAATGCTAGTTCTAAATTTTCTTTAAATTTTAAACTAACACAAAATTGTAACAAATGGAAACTGAAAAAATGAAGATAGTTTTTCGTAATTAAACACTCATATTTATTTTGTGTTTCCGATTTGAACATAGAAGCAAAGAAGAAGTATGATTTTTAGGCATAATAACATTTCATTATTTCAAAGTTTTTTTAGATGAATAGAAAGCTAGCAAACCTAAAATAACGTCTTTTAACTTTGTTCATGGGAGAACACAATTTTACCAATTGGGTATAGCTTAAGTGTTACCGTCACCACAAATGATCAGACCCTAATACTGCACATGTATGAATAAAATGTCAGGGGTTTGCATCCATGCCTTAGCATATAAGGTTGAGTTGTAGACATGTAATTTGCCCGGTGTTAATGCTCGTAAGAGTGGGGCATGTAGTAAGCTAAGGGGGTTAGGGGTATGTCTGGTATGTCCAAATTTTTATTTTTTTTTAAGAACACATTTTTTTTTATTTTTACTTCACAAATATATAAGAGAATTTCTTGTGATGCCAATTTTCCATTCTATATTTTTTACCCTTATCCCATTTCACATCTACATCAGTTACGAAAATTTGTACAGAATCAGGTCTGATTGTGATTATTTTCCATGTCTATCTTTTTTCTTACCTTTAGTCATATATGTGTTCTAGCCTTGCAATAAATATAAAATAACTCAAAAATCTCAACTTAAAAGCATGTCCAAATTCCATGCGATTCACCCCTTCAATATTTTTATTATAATTGATTTCGTATTAGTGTAGTTGACATATGAACTTTCATAATCAATACTAAAGCTTTCCCTCCAATTTTTTTTCACATTCTTTTGATCTATAAAAGAGTTCAAAAAAATATATAATATTTAACTATGCTAAAATTCAGTTTACGTTCTCCCTTTTTTTCTTTATTAGCAAAATGCATCTTTTTCATTTAAATCAAACTCCCATCGAGGAAAAATCAGAAAATATTTACGAAGCTGAAAATACCACAGATGATGGTTCCGAATTCACGAGAGAAGTTTATGATAAACCTCTTGTAGGTCAATCTTTTTTCTGTGAGGAAGAAGCTTATGCTTTTTATCAAAATTTTGCAAAGTTAAACGGATTTTCAATTCGTAAAGGAAGTTTTATAAATAAAAAATCTTCGTCACATGATATATCATTGGTAAATTCAGCATCTATGAAAAATGGTGAGCTAGTGACTAATGTTGTAGATATGGTTCATTATCCTCCTAGATCAAAAATAAAGGGATGTCCCAAATCAAACAAGCGCGCGATGGGTGGAAGGGAATATCAAAAAAAGGAAGACGTTGCAAACTTTGTAGAGCCGTGGGTCATAAAATTACCACATGTCCGGAAAGGGGAAAACTTGATAAGAAAGACGTTGCTTCCATACATGATCGTGAGAAAAAGAAACTCACATTAGAAGATTAAGATTTCAATCATGTTCTTTCTATGAAATATTAAGTTTATAATCCCGTTCTTTCTATGAAATATTAAAATATCAAGTGTAGACAATTGTCAAAGTATAGTTTGACACTGAAATAAATTCTATGATTAGTCATCTATTATGTCTAAATGTCTAAATATTTATTGAAGTTACTACACTTATTTTTATTAATAAATGTGAAATCAAGTGAGGTGTACGATAATGAAATATCTATTTGTGATGTACTTTTAGAATTATAAAAGTTGGAACATAGAACCTAAAGAAAAAAACGTTATTAAGAGATGCAATAGGAAAGGAGAAAACACAATTTGAGAACGTCAATCTATAAACTATACTTAAAGCAAAATAACATGGAGAAATCTTAAGCCTTAATTGGATTTTTCAAAATCGATCTAACAATCTAAATTTAATTATGATAATTACACTTAACCCCCTAAACCCTTAAAATAAAATAATAAAATAAAATATAAAATATTAAATTAAAGTAAAATAAAATATACCGTATATTATTATTAATTAAATCTTGGATCAATTTTAATTTCAGTCTATTTTATATTTTGTAAAACCCTAAGCCGTAACACAAAATCAGACAAAAAAAAACAATGGTTGGAGAAGAACGTCGATGGTGATGTTGACGGCAGTCCGTAACACAAAATCAGACGGAAAAAAAGTACAGATGGAGATGAAGAACGATGGGGATATAATCCTGGCAACGGTATTGTTGATAGTAACGGAGACCAATCAGGTTTAGGTAAGGATGATGATTTTCAATTCCTATGGTACGGTGGGGTGATGTTAAAACCGTAAGTTATTTAATCAGTTGAGTGGGGTTTTGAGATAACATGTTATTCTTTATTCATGATTATCGTATGTTGTGTGTTTTCATACGTTAGGGTTTCAAAAATCAAATTCATACGTTTTTTAGTCTAATTCTGATTTCTAGGTCTCAAAAAATTAATAGAAATTTTTGTTTTATTGGTTACATCCTCTCTAATTCAAATTTTGATTCACGTTGAGTTTTTTTTACCATAATGTATTTATTTAATAGTGTTTGATTATGTTAAAACGCAGATTGATGAATGTATTTAAAAACGCAGATTGATGGGGCAGATTGATTCTGATAAATGTCACAAATAGGTATTTGAGAGCCTACATAATCATAATATCTCTAATTAGTGGTAGAGTGATTTTGATGATGTACGGTTTTTGTTGGTGCATTTTGTGTGTCAGTCAGTTGGTCAAACTATTTTAATTGTCAAAGTCAATTAGTCTGCGTATATATAGTGTTTAGTGTGTATATGCAAGTTTGTAAATGAATAGTGAAATAGAATATATACACAAAATAAGTGTTTATGCGACACTTAGCTAGTGTCGCATATAGCGACACTTGGCTAGTGTCGCTATAGGGTTTGGACAGCCTATAAATAGAGAGTTATGTTTCAGTTTTAGGGTTGGTCATCAGAAATAGAGTGTGAGGCGTTTTTGTGTGTGAGAGAGAGAGGAGAAAAAGCTTGTAACGTTTATACTCAATTGTGAATACAAAGAAAACGTTATAGAAATCGTATGTTTGTTTATTCGTTCAATAATCGCTAACCAAACGGATTCCGCACATTTGGTTGATTAAACGATCCGTTAGATCAGAGATAGGGGATCCTAGAAGTGGTATCAGAGCCGTGAATCAAGGATTCGACGGTTTCGGATCGTGTTTTGAACGTTTTCGGTTGATTCGCGAAGGTATTAATCGATTATAATCAGTTTCTAGGTTATTTGTGTCGATTATATTGAGTTTTGGGTTGATTTTTGGTGCAAATTCATCCGCCGTTCGTCAATTTTCGTTAAGGTTTCGAAAATTTCGATTTTTAGGGTTTTTGGAGCTGACAGCCGCATTTTTGCGTCACTCGTTGCGTCACTTGATAGCGTCACTTACCTTTAAGCGTCACTTCGAGCGTCACTCAAGTGCGTCACTTCGTAAGTTCCAACTAGGGTTTTGCCGTCACTCAAGTGCGTCACTTAGTGCGTCACTTGCCGACACTTAGTGCGTCACTTACCCTCTAAGCGTCACTCCTTAGCGTCACTTACCCTCTAGCGTCACTTCATAGCGTCACTTGTGATTTTTAGCGACACTTACCTAGTGTCGCTCTAGATTCGAAAAAAAAAAATAATAAAATAAAATTTTCATAGGCTTAAAAGTGTTCAATTTTAGGTTGGAAAAAGTTTCATTTTACTCGGTCATTTTTGACGTTTTCGGACGAAATTTTGGCGGGAAAAACGCGAAAAATTTTGTAATTTCAAATTTTGTTTTTAAGCTTAATATAACTTAATTGTAGTGTCGGAAAAGTTTCGCTATACTCGGAAAGTTTACGAAATTTTCGAATTCAATTTTGGAGGGAAAATTCAGAAATGGCTTTCGGTACGAAAATGCCTCCTTCTACATCTTTGTTCTATAGTGATTTTGCGAATTGGAAGATTAAGCTATGCAATTTCATTGAACATAGAGATCCAAAGGTGTGGAACTGGTTTAACGCGATTGATCGATATGAGCAACCAAAACTCAATGGGGTGCTTAAGTCAAGAGCACAAATGTCCGTCAAGGAACGGGAAGAGCTTGACAATAACAATAGAGCATATGAGATGATTGCTATGTGTTTGCCAGAAGTTGTGATAAGTAAATTTGAAAATCAAGCAACTTCTACAGAGTTATGGGACGCTCTTATAGAGGCTTATGGTCAAAAGAAAATAGTGGTAACTAAAGAAGAGGATCAACATACTCCAATGATAGCTCACATCACACCCGAGGTACAAAATGAACCTATTGAGCCTTTTAATTGTGTTTCG
This sequence comes from Pseudognaphalium luteoalbum, assembly GCA_963422505.1. Classification (NCBI taxonomy): domain Eukaryota; kingdom Viridiplantae; phylum Streptophyta; class Magnoliopsida; order Asterales; family Asteraceae; genus Pseudognaphalium; species Pseudognaphalium luteoalbum. The sequence goes on along the minus strand of OY730194.1, from coordinate 116,316,230 downwards.
TGTAATAAATTGACTGAATCCCTTGAGGTCTATCAGAAAGACAATTTAGATTTGCGGGACAAGATAGTTAAACTTACTGAATCTAATAAGTTTTTGCTAGATAATGAAAAACTTTATGAACAACATCTCGAGGCTTACAAATTAGATACTCAAACTTTTAAAGCAAAGGTCTTTAGCCAACAAGATGCAATTAAGAGTTATCTTACTGAAATTGAATTGTTGAGTAAACAATTATCTGATTTGAAAAATGAGTTTGAGAATCATAAAAGCAAAATCTTAGGTTCAACGTCCGCAACTCTAGTCTTTAATGAGATCGTTAGCAAGCAAGGGACAAGTGGCAAAAAGAAGGAAGGTCTTGGTTATAACCAAGTACCTTCACCTTCTCATGCTGAATATTGTCCTCCGCTTGTTAAAGAAGGCCATGAGGAGATCTCTGTTGATTATACAAAACTCTATGGAATCAAGGCCAAAGAAGCCAAGGAAAACAAACTGACAAAGGAGAAAACCAAAAGGCAAGAGTATCCTTTGACACAGTTTGTTAAGGCTGAAAGTAAGTCTCCAGTTCATACTGAGGAGATTGTTGAGGTAGAAGATATACCAGAAGAATCTACCATTAAGGTTGAGAAAATAGTTGTCAAACCTGACTGTTTTAAATGCAAAGGCAAAGCTAAAGTTGATAATGAATCTTTCAAAGTTAAAAATGATAAAAGGGATTCAAAATCTACTAACTCAACCTCGGGAACATCTACTTCAACATGTACACCTAAGAGTGCATGTTCAACAAATGTTCCTGCTAATAGACCTTCTGTGTATTGTCCTCCACCGAAACGATTTGAGGGAACCCATTGGAATCGATCTTATGTTGAGAGACGTTCTTGTTATCGTTGTGGTCAACAGGGCCATATTATTAGGGATTGTAGGTTATTATCCCTAGATAGGTTTGGTAGAGGGATGCCAAGAACTTCCTCTTTCAGGAATTCTTTTTCAAAACCTTTTTCAAGGCGTCGTTCGTATACGCCTGTATCTAGTTGTGCATCAAACTCTCCAAAACCTATGGCAAGAGTAAACAAAGTTGTGCCTAGTAGACCTCAGTTCAACAGCACAACATTGTTGAAAACAAATCATCTGACCCTAAACAGGTTTGGAAACCCAAATCCACAAACAACGCATCAATGCAATCTTCTGAGTTCTTAAAATATCATAAACTCATTGATGTGATGATTATAGATGATCATGGACAACCCAAGTCTATCAAGGCTTGGGTGTCCCATAAGTACTAATGTTTTATTGTTTTTGGTGATGCAGTCAGTTTCTTGTACAATAATATTTTTAGTGACTGCATGAATGTGGATATTGTTAAAAAAATGTTATGATGATTTATGAAGTTTCTGAAGTTTCGTGATGGTAAAAGTGCTAAAAGGCATTCGATTTGACTTGATATGTGATTTTGATACTTTTCTTTTACATTTTATTATTAATGCAACAGCCATTCTTTGTATTTTTTAGTATCAAAGAAATGCAATGTTGCGAAATATCTTAAAGCAAAAATTACAAAAATATGTTTAATGTTTATGTTTAAGGGGAGTACCCTTGAATTGCATTTTTTTGAAAAGAATTTGCTGTTCAGTGGGAGTAATTAAAATTCTGATTATTTTGATCAGAAATGTGAACAGCAAGATTCTTATTCCTCAAAAAGATATTGGATTGTGTCTGGAAACAACATGAGAAATGATTGTACATCAGATAACATGCATAAAATGGAAATTTTAAGGTTTATGTTTGATGTGTCAGTAGGTTTATCTGGCATGTTTAAAATAGCTTTTATAAACATTAGCTTCATCATATGATGTACTGGTAGACATGATACACACCGGTTTCTGGGTTCTTAAGAAGTAATTTTAATACGTGTCTATGATCTTGTGGTAAACACCGTATGATGTACGACTAAATGTCTTAATTCCTTAACATAGCATGACATATTTCTATACTTGAGGTTTATCTGAAATCATTTGGGGTCTATACTGATTGTTTCCTCTGTTGTACGTAAGTACAGACCTGGTCTCAATTAGTATATGCTTAAAAGTTAAGCAAACGCAAGTCAATGAACTTGAAAAAGTCTTAAATCATAAGATACCTAACAAGGTCACCAAAATGGTTTGACCAAGTTTGGTTTTGCTTAAACCTGAATCAAGTTATGTCGCTCTGTTGTACGTTTGTACAGACCTGTCACCGCTGACTTGATTCTTAAAAATGATATTCTTATATTCTCTCTGGATTAGGAAGCTATGCTCATGTCTTGGTTACAGGGGTATGTCATAGGTGGGGATCATGGAGAAATATTCATACTAACAATAAAAGGTTAACTCATAGACCTGGATGTAACATGTTTAAGTGGACAAACAATACCAGTAATCGTCTTGAAATAATTTTTGTAAAAGGTGTTTTAAATATGCTAAGTAAATTTAAAGAGGACAAATATACTGATAATCGAGATAACACTTACTATTTCCTAATAATTGTATGTTGGCCTGATATGATCTCAAAGCAAACGAAAAACAATCCTATCCCCAAATTTGTTTTAATCTTTGTTCTTTACTTTTCCTTTATAAAGAAAATACAAAAAGATTTTATTTCTATATTATTTTCTTCAAACATCACATATCTTGTTAAAGTCAAATTTTGAAGATATAGAGGATGTCGGTTATTCTCCAAAGACCGTGAAGATAAATTCTATTGGAGAAGCTGCTGATGATTGAGAGATGGTCACTGAATTTGAAGATCTTAGTGTATGATGAATTTGTGTTTGTCACATGAATTTGGACATCAAGATTTCTTTGAAGATCATGCTATCTCAATGGGGGAGATTCTTATTGTTAAAGACATGAAAGCGATTCTGATTGTTGAAGACATGAAAGAGTTTGTTGATGAAGACTAATTGAAGACTTATTTGACCAAGCTGCTGACATGGGGGAGTTTGTTGGTGCATTTTGTGTGTCAGTCAGTTGGTCAAACTATTGTAATTATCAAAGTCAATTAGTCTGCGTATGTATAGTGTTTAGTGTGTATATGCAAGTTTGTAAATGAATAGTGAAATAGAATATATACACAAAATAAGTGTTTATGCGACACTTAGCTAGTGTCGCATATAGCGACACTTGGCTAGTGTCGCTATAGGGTTTGGACAGCCTATAAATAGAGAGTTATGTTTCAGTTTTAGGGTTGGTCATCAGAAATAGAGTGTGAGGCGTTTTTGTGTGAGAGAGAGAGAGAGGAGAAAAAGCTTGTAACGTTTATACTCAATTGTGAATACACAGAAAACGTTATAGAAATCGTGTGTTTGTTTATTCGTTCAATAATCGCTAACCAAACGGATTCCGCACATTTGGTTGATTAAATGATCCGTTAGATCAGAGATAGGGGAACCTACAGTTTTCAATTACACACATTTATATGCATGTCTTGAAAATGCTTCCAGAGTTGAAGTCTAGCATTCAGTTTAAATTAGCTTTGGCTGCCAATGAAACTCCATGTTATTGGGTTGTGCCACAGGAAGTACGTTTCCTAGACCCATCAATATCGTATTCTTAGATTGCTTACGGATTTTACATATAAACATAACAATTTTATCATAGAATTACCGACCATGAAACTTTCTGATTGTGGTAAGGTGAGGGCTGTTTAAGGTGATAACTTTCTTATGTGCAATTATGTGTCTTTCCGTTTTCCTCACAAGTTACTTTTGCTAATGTGTTACAATTGACTTTACGTAACTATTTTTTGCTATTTATATGTATTGTATGATGATGAGTACCTACTTAATTTATGTGCTTTGCGGGCTGATTAGGGATCATTCGTTTTGAACATTCTTATGAATTACTCGAAAGGTAAGAAATTCATGGGTCTATTGTTATGTATGTGTGTGTGGTTATATATTACATTACTTAATTACTTAATGTAGTTATTTATGGTATCAAGCGTAACTTACAAAGAAACCTTCATTGCAGCTTTTGTCTCCCTGTTAATGCAGCTTTTGCCATAGAATCCTTATTGAGGTATGTCCGTCTTCACTTTGCTTATATTTTCAAGTAATTTATGTTATTATAGCAACTTATCGGCATTCTCCTTTCAAGAGAATAACCATATATAACATATATTGTTTCATCTATCAAGATGATATTTTGTTTTTGTTTGGATGTGGTTGAACACTCGCTTATTTTCAAGACCAATCAAGCATACACAGAAAATATAAGTAAAATGAAACTAATTTCATAAGCTGATTATGAAAAAAGATTTACCAGTAATGGGGTATTTTCATACTTTGATTGTGTGATTCATTTTCTCTGTAAGATGATCCGGAAAGCTGAACTTCCTCTCATTTGTATTGAGCTTTATTTTACGTTAAAAGAAGACATCCGCCTGTACCGGCTCTACTTTCTGGTAAGAATTACTACTACACCATATTAATTGTTGAACATTCTCAAGATCCTACTTCTTTACCTTTAGCACACTTGCTATATACAACTGTATAAGTAATCTATCTGAGCTGATATTTTATCTATTATGTCTGGAGAAAGTAACTTAAGAAGAGCAAGCTATACTTCTAGGTTTTCCTGCATGCTATTGTGTGCAAATTGTGTATTACCTACATTAATGCCATTTTTGTCTGAATTTATTATTAACTTTGTTGGGAAAGAAGATGGGAAAAATCCCATGGATAGATCATGAAATACCTGGAGTTGGTTGATTTATCAGAAGGGGCTATTGAGGATGTGCTACAAGTTCTTTCCATGATGTACCTCAAAGAGGTAACTTCTAGCATTCTCTATAATGTAATGGTCCAAATTCCTATCTTTTTTCCTTTCCCCTGTAGTATGCATTTCGCCAATTGTATGAATATAGTCCTAGACTATAATTGGCAAGTACTTTATTCATTTTGTAAGCGTCATATGAAACTAATTGCTTATTGGTTATTAATAGGATTTAACTGTCGGGTCGTAACATGTTCCATAAGAGGTGATGCCTCAAATCTATTATACTTATTTCTCCTTGCTTATCGTTGAAAACTAAATTACAACTATGTGCTACAAGAACATGTTACTCAAGCTGTTGTGGTCTTTTTGCAATTACAATCATCAGCATTGGACTAAAATTTTGCTTATGGTTCGTGATTTATAGGTGAACAATGGGCTTGTGTGTATTATTTTTACTTTGTTGGTTTATTGGCACTAAAATTGTCCTTAAAGTTAGTAGTATAAAGATTGTTGATTGTGATACAATCACCAAAAACTGTTTGTAGCTATTAAAAATAATTATAGGATTATATCTTTGTTAGACATTAGCTATTCTGGCAATTGAGGCTAAGCAGCAACTCAAATGTGACTTCTGCAAATCTTGCACAAGTTGAACAAACTTCAAGTCGTCTTATTTTAATTCTAAGTTGTTGATGAGATTGACTCCCTTTAAATGGTTGGTGTTTTTTCTTCTCTTTGTACACCGTTTTACTACATTTGTTCCCTCCTTTATAGAAGCTTCGAGAAAGGGTGTGATGGATGGTGTTGCAATTGTCCTTTTACCAGAATCAGACAATGTAATTGTACACCAAACTATTGGTATGGAGTTGGTTGAATATATACCTCGACCGTTTTCGTGTTGACTCATTTACTTATTAACAACCGTACATTTAGTGTATTAAATCTCATTACTATATTTACATCTTTTTTTAGTCATTTGAGGCTTTATGAGTAGTGCATTCCATGTGTTTGCAATGTTCCGTTTACCGTTAAAAAATCGTTCACTTCCATTTTCATGTGTAGTTTGGTCAAATGTTCACACCATTTTAAAAAATCATTCATCTCCATGTGTATTTTGGTTAAGTTTACTATATTCGGTGATCATATACTTTCTGTTTTGATAGTTAATCAAATTAACTAATGTGCAACCCTAAAAAAAATTTCATTTAAGACCAACTAATTTTTTTTATTCATACTTTTATTACAAAGTTAGAATATACACTGCATACTATAATAATTTGTAATTATGTTAGAAGTCACAATTTAGAAAAAATGTCTAACTGTATATATGACATGTAACATTGATTCTCATACCACCTTGCATAGTTGTCAAACTCTTACGATTCACGAGCCGAGTCACAATTCAAACAAATTTATAGTGTAATGTAATAAAAAGAAATCAAATGACAAAATTGAAAAAGAAATTACTATAATCTATTTTAAATTAAACATTTACATTGATTGTCAGTCAACGACTTAATTATCGACTTTCACCATGTTTTAGTTAACTTAAGAATAAAAATTTAAAAATTAATATACGTATACATATAAATATATGTATTTATTTAAAATAGCAACTCTTACGAGGCGAGGCGAGTCACGAGGAACAAGTTAAAAATCGATATTCCAAGTAACAAGTTAAGTCATGAGTTAACAACTATGCCATCTTAGATTATATGAATTTTTCCTATTTCAAATTTTCATGCAACGTGTTTTATCTCGGACTAAATCAACTTTCTTAGATGACAAGGTTAATGATGCCTATTATTATTTGGTATATGAAAATATATTTAACACGACTATGATACATACTCTTTTATCTTAAAATTTCAATTTTTAATTGAAAATTTGGCTAACTCAAATTTTCGTAGCCTCTTTTTATATGTATTTGTAAAGACTACCTACATCATTCGATCTTTTGGATATATAACACACATTTAAAGAAAATGTAGTTTTATATTAACAAAGTACATATATTCAATATGACATTTTATATTTGAAGCGAACATTGACATCCTATTTATCTTTAAAGAAAACCTTTTTAACTTAATATCTAAAAAAATCTAAATTTAATATCCCGCATTATCGCGGATCTTTTACCTAGCTTAATTAAAAAGAAAGAAAAAAGATTAATTTATTACACATTTACGAGAAAGGGAAAAAACATACTAGAAAATGCACACAATCGGATCATGCTTTGGAGAGTATCATGTTTTAAAAAATATAAAGTTAACAAATTTTCCTAACTGATGTAGATGTGAAATGGGATAAGGGTGAAAAAAACAGAAGGGTACAATTGGCATCACAAAATATTGCATTAAAATTTATCATCATTTATAAAAGGCAAGAAGAAATTTAGAATTAAATGTTAAAATGTGCCTTGGGTGCCTAATAAACAAGTAAATAGCCCAAACATGCGGCAATATTTTTTAATGGATTCTATTAATCGCGAAGGCCTGTGTCAGCCCAACCCAAACAAGCCCATTAATCTACTGGTTGATGACGGGTCATTCACTCATTCTTCCCCAAAAATCCCAAAATGCAAAAACCCTAATAACGTAACGCACAGAATTTCGTTTCATCATATTCGTTGCTCAATTCCTCTCCTCGATCATCATCCTCAAGGTATACTATCTTATATTAATCTAAAGTAAGTAATTAATGTAGTCTCAATTCTAATGGCGTTGTTGATGACACGATGTTCAAATTCCTCCGTATTATACAAATCTATATCTATATGTATGTAGGTAAATCAATTGATTTATAGAACTAAATCCACGTTCTTATTTGGTACTAGAATTTAAGCTAGTTTGCTGCCTTTTTACATAGAAACGAAATGGATATGTTAAATATTATTCATATTCAGTTATTGATAGTTTGATTTGATGTGCTTCTACACCCGAGATGGATTATTACACAAATGTATATCAAAAATTAATCATATGTTTATTTGATACAGTAACTGTTAAATTATATTTTTCTTGATTATTATTATTTATGGTGTAGAGACTTACCACTAAGCATTGTTTACAGTTCCATCTTGTAATGTGTTTATACTCTTATCTACTCCAAACTTGTGAAAATTTTGTAAACAATCAAAAGTATGCAGATTTTGTTTGTTAGAACGGAACGATTATCATGTTTATTTTTAGCTTTCATATGATGTAATTTGTTACTAAGCTAGAAAAAGAACAAGTTTTATACTGTATTAAGCAATGTAACTATGCTGGGTTATGATTATCTTTGGTACAAACAACCTAATCTATCACTCTCTATTTTGTGGATTTGATTGAGCAGATATGCAATGTTAAGTCTTTAGTTATCTTCAAGGAGCAAAGAGCATTTTATTGAAGCAAGGTTGGTGCTTCTAGTTATCGTTGTAAGACACAATTTATTGGAAAATGAAGGTCGAAGAAGTAAGTAGATGTCAAATTCAAGAATGGTATCCAATATTCAAATCTACATCCATAAAAACTGTGATTCACGAGCTTCCTGAATCCTTCGTTCATTATCTTCTAGATGATTCTGGCCCGTTCCTTCTTCCACTTTCCATCTCCAATGATGATCCGTTACCCAACAGAATCTACAAACCAGACGAGGAAGAAGACTACACTATTTCATCAGAACAATCCGATAATGATTCAGAACAAACTTCAACACCGCCACCTTCTTTCCCAGAGCTAGAATCAGAAATCAACCAATCGATTGAAACCCTAGGCGGCGCTATCTTTCCTAAACTGAACTGGAGCTCTCCTAAAGACTCAGCTTGGATCAGCCCAAACGGATCTCTCAAATGCACCTCATTCAGTGAAATTGTACTTTTGCTCAAGTCTTCGGACTCTTTAGTTCATGATCTTTGTCACGCTTATGATTCGTGCAGTGACTGCAATGTGACACGTCCTGCGCATTTCTTTCTTGCTCTTCGGAAATGGTACCCGTCTCTCAACCCTGCAATGGAATTTCGTTGCTTTGTACGCAACCGTACTTTTGTCGGAATCTCCCAACGAGAAGTCACGGGATTTTACCCAATACTGATCGAGAATAAGCATGACCTTGAAACGGCAATTAAAAAGTTTTATATGGATAATGTGAGTACGAGATTCGAGTCAGAAAGTTACACATTTGATGTTTATGTAAAGAAGGATGAGACGGTTAAGCTTTTGGATTTCAACCCTTGGTGTGCATCTACATTACCTTTGATGTTCACTTGGGAGGAATTGGAATCTGAGCGACCGAGTAGCGAACTGGATTTCAGAATTGTGGAGAGCCAGTTGGGAGTAAGGCCGGGTTTGAAAAGTGCAGTTCCGTATGATTTTTTGGACACAACTGAAGGAAGTGGTTGGGATCAGTTTTTGAGAAACGCTGATGAGGAGTTGCGGCGGCAAACTAGGTCAGCTGGTGCTTAATGATCGTTTTCGTCTCGTGTTTGTATTACTTTGATTTAATCAAAGAGAGGTTGGTACTATTGTTTATGTAATTGTAACATTTATTTTGGAAATAAATGATTGGTGCTTGTTTTTTGTTTGCTTTTAATCGTGTCCTCTGTATTCAGGGTAAATAGTCTCAATTAGGTTTCTACTTTCTATTTCTAGTTGATTGATTCTCAGATCAAGTGATTAGTGATGACCACAGACAGGTTTGTATAAATAAACAAAATTTGTCACCTTTTAGTAAGTGATAAATCCTCCGCTCCTTTTGATAAATTCAGCAAATTTATGCATTATTCATGTGTATAGTATAAACCAATATTTTGAAAACCGGTTGAATAGGAATTTTGAAGGAATCCGGCCGATGGAAAACCGGTTTTGAGTGAAAGTTGACTGGTCAACGAACCGGACGAGTTGGTCAAAACCGGGCGGTCTAACCGGGAACCGGATTTTTTTTTTTTTAAAAAAAAGTGACGTGGCCGGTTTTAGGGGCGGTTGAACCGGTCCGACTGAAACCGGACCCCATCCGGTCCGGTTTCCGGTTTTAAAAACATTGGTATAAACATGCTCATACATAGTTTTTTTGTATCAATCAAAGAGAGTAATACATAGTTTTTTTGTATTAAGTACCTGCTAATACACAATTTTTCAGCATTTATCAAAGAGAGTAATACACAGTTTATTTGGATTGATCAAAAAGAGCTAGGAAATATAACTATCGGTGGCTTAAAGCAAGTAGGATTTTGATATATGTAGCCCTAAGGGCTAATGATAATAACAAATTCCTAACTAACTTTATTATAAATAAATAAAAAGTGAAAAAAATACTTGGTAACTGTCTCCGCGTTCTCTTTCCTTCTCCACCCCTCCCTTGTTTTCAGTTTATTTCAAAATCCGTTTACTTCTTTTACTTTTTTATTCTTATTTATTAAACATATATATCAATAATGCTTGAACCTCAATAGAAAATTGTTTATATGATTCGTACAAATAATGAAATTAATTAAAAGATTTTGGAGGAAAGCTGAAAAGTAGGGGGCTAGTTTTATTAAGATGTTGGAGCCTTGGAGGAAAACTAAAAAGTAGGGGGCTAGTTTTATTTGTTGTTGATGATGAAAGATAAAGTGAGAGAGATATAAATCTTTTGGGTTTAAAAGAATAGGTTGCAGTTGCATTGTGTAGAAAGAATTTGAACGTTGATCACGGTTTTTTTTATTAAGAACGTTTAATTTAGAAACTAAATTAAAAGTCAATTAAGTTGGTTTGAAGTTGGTTGTTATCCTTGGCCCTTAAGGCTACAAATAGCATTTTCCAAGTAATAATAATAAAAATCTATTGTAGCTTACACTTGAATGGGAAGAACTGAAAATTCTCGATCTTTAAGGAGGAATAGGATCGTACCCGAAATACTCAAAGATATCATGGTTCATAGTTTTTTAGATATTTGGGACTCGGTCCAATCCTGGACCAAATCCTCAAAAAATGAGAAATGAACCGAACTGAATATACGTATTCGTTCATTAAATATAGCATATAACTTCATATAAGGAACTTCCTTATGTATCATCAACAAACAATTGGCCCATCTAAAATCCTTGTTACCATGTGGGACTCGGTTTATTATGATCATGTGTATATATATGTTTATACATCTCTATGTTTTCATATTCTTTTCCCTTATAAATTTTATATCTAAATCCAAATTATATAATGGTCAACATAACCATCAACAAGTTGGTTTATTGGTTGACATCGTGTTACCCGATTACAAGAGATCTTGAGTTCAAACCTCTATAACGGTACATCCTGGAATGACTATTAAAAGTGGTCTATTGTGTATATTCTTTAAACCTTTATACTTGAATTTATTTATGCACTTACTCCAATATATAGCTCATTTATCTAAGCATTATTTTTCAAACTTCAACCCTAATAGTGCCATCAATTTAGAATGTCTCACAACTGAAAAAAATGAGATATGAAAATGTTTATGTAGCTTTTTATCTCTTGAACCTCATTCACAAATTATAACATACACATGATATATGAGTTTAAAGTAGCCCCCAAAAAAGGACTCAAATACATGAATCCATCAAATAATTCCCCATGTAAACGGGTGGCGATTGAATATTTCCCACGTCAACATCTACCAAATATCAGTTAGACACAAAATGACAATGAAATCACTCATAATCAATCAGGTCGGTCTTTTGGACCAAACCGATTTCGGAACTGAACCGAACCAAACCAATGACATATAATATGGTCCTCAGACCAAGAAATTGTTACAAATCGAGTCTCAGAACAAAATCGAACCGAGACAGTTTCATCCGATTCTGGACGATGCATACCCTAAAAGTTTCTATGTTAGTAAAGTTCTGGCTCCTGGTTTCAATGGTAACAAAAAGTCGTTATCGATATGAATATCATTTTTAAATGACATTTTAATGTTGAATATAATCGTAATTTTTCCACGTATTTACCTATTCAACGAAGAAATACCAATTATTTCTTATAGTCGTACATATGAAGTTTACACGACAATCTATCTATTTTATTAATTGTATATAGTGGTAGTTTTTCTTTATGGTTTATAAATTTTATATTAATATATATCCCATGAGGAAAACAAGAAGGAAATACAGCAACATTTTTCTAAATAATTTTAGTCAACGTCAACACTGCACTTTCCTCGGTACAGGGGTAATTTCGTCATTTCAGCTAACCAAATTCATTGGGTCTCCCCCAACCAAAAAAAAGCATCTTCCATTGTAATCCCATTTTCGCCTTACCAAATCCCCCTTTCCTTGAAAATACCATCGGTCAACTTCATCTTCACATATATATACATACACATCATATATCTAAGCATCAAATCATCAACAATCTCAATTCAGTACAATTCCATCTCCAAGTTTGAAATTCCAATGGCGGCATCGAAGAATCAGGTGGTATTCGAGGATCATTTACCATTGATTGAGGAAAAGTTAGGCGGCGATGGTTTGATCGGAGAATTATGTAACGGATTCCGGTTGTTAATGGACGCTGAAAAAGGCGTGATCACGTTCGACAGCTTGAAGAAGAACTCGTGGATTTTAGGGTTACAGGATTTGAGTGATGATGATTTAATGAGTATGCTGAACGAAGGAGATTATGATGGTGATGGTGCATTGAGTGAAATGGAATTTTGTGTTCTTATGTTTAGGTTAAGTCCGGATCTTATGGATCACTCTGAATTCTTGTTACAACAAGCTCTTGAGCATGAGTTGAATAGTAAACATTAGATTTAGTTTTGTTTTTCTTATTTTGGTTTTAATTTGATGTTTAAGAATTTTTTTTATGCGGTTCATGGATTTTGATTCGAGTTGTTATAGATAATAATTAAGTTAAGTGAGTAATATTGTATCGATTAATACATGAACATTATTGATTATTTTCGGTAAATTCCGTGCTCGTGTATTGATAATTTGATATCGAATAAGATATATGTTGTGCTAGAGCAATCATTCGTGTTCAACTTTTGACACGTTAGTATCATATCAACGTTTTTCTTGAAATCACGTTTAACTAGTTTTACCGTTTTATCTACAATGCATTACTTCTAATTACTTTCATGCCTTAAATGTTCTTTTCACATAAAAACATTATAATCATACTTAGCTGATAATGAGTATGGTATTAAATAAAATAAAATAAAATGGGGAAAAAAAGAAAGCCAACAAAAAGAAAAACGGCTTTGAAAAAAAAATTATGGTGATACCAATGCCAATCACAAAATGTCGAAAGTTAATCGTTATGGGTACTTTGCCGAACTCACAATTGATGATCTTAATGATTTAGATAGGTTTAATTTCAAAACTAAATTCGTTACGCATTTTTGAGGGGGTTCAAAATTTATAAATTGTTATTAATACTCTTTAATCTCTATTTTTTCTTTACGTATATATTATTTTTACATACCCTTTGGCCTTTACATCCGCCTTTGCGTATGTATTTATACATTTATGTCTATAGGTCAATATTCCGATCCTATCACTCGTGTACTACAAAATAGTTAATTTTCAACCCATCCAACTTTCTAACATAAACGTGTCAATTCGTTTAAAGACTCGTTAACCCATCAAATCGAACTCGAATCAACCTAAACATTGACTTCAACTCACTCCAGCTTATCTCTTAACAATTTAACATGGTTAACGCACAACAGATAGGCCCCATTCTAACGAAAAAAGCACTTTTTGTGTTAGAAATTTGATTAGTTACACCAAGACGTCTCTAGCAATAATTTCACAAAACGGCCCCACATTATTTCCTTTCCCCAACCACCTCCATCTCCAACCCAACGACGTCGTTTCACCAAAAGGTAGTATAAATAGTCAGATAAAGAGGGAATTCAGATCAACTTACTAAAGCAATCGCAAGTCGCAACTGATTCGCTGATAGATGATCATAAACTAACAACAGATTCATCAATGGCTACTAAAGTGTATATCGTGTATGTATATTCTACTTCAATCTCTATCTATTGTTACTGTTTTCATCGCTAATGATTTAATTTGATAGAATGATCTACTATTGCTCGTTTGAATGCGGCTTAGTTTAGTTAGGTTTTAATGTTTTATGCTTTGTTGATTATTCTGCTGTTAATTGTTTTGCTACTGATCGGTTGATTTGAACCCACAGAAGTATTATTTTATAGTAGTAGTATTTGAATTTTTATAATCATTCCAATTTTAATATACGATACCGATGATTGATTGTTGTGTATATATCTTCTTCATTGCTTTTGTTCTTGGTTTTTAGAAGTTGCTATTTGTTGGCTTAACTTTAAATATTGAGTTATATACTTAATTATTACTTATATATACTATAAACAATAAGTATTTTAAGCAGTATTCACCGATTACTTGTCGCTAATATACCGAGTTACAACTGTTAAAAAAAGTAATGCAACATATAGGATGAGTGAGGTGGCTGTCTCAAGTGTTCTAGATATGTATCTACTTGGAAAATAGTCATTTTGTGTATTTTGGAGAACACTTATTATCTTCATTTGGAATCATATTTGTGCTAACTGACTAATTATTTCCTAGAGGTTAGGAATTACCTGATGATGCTAAAATTTCAGGAGTATGAAAACTTGATTGCATTGCCTAGTTCCTTCAGAAGTTACGGTGACAGAGAGATAGTTTTGATTTCATTTTACCTCTTGTTTCACAATAGTGTTGTGTTATGTTACTGATTTACTTGCTTCATGGATGAATGAAGGGGGAGTGAGGTAGAGAAGGAGAGGATTATCAAGTATAAGAACTTTCATTCTGCCATGCCTTTATTTTGCAAACTTCTAAGTTTTATGCATTAGGCTTAATAATGTATTTGAGCCGATGATATCTGTCTGCGACATTTATCTGATGCAAATACATAGTATAAGTTGCAGGCCTCATATCCTGTTTAGGATGAACCTTTTGATTTAATTTCAACATGATTTGAAGGCCTCGTATAGTGTATACTTGAACAAAAAGATTCATCATGCATATACATATACACTTGCAATCATATCAATCACCAATCTTATTAAATCAACCATCATATCGGCTGTTACACAGAGGAAGAACAATTTGACAGAGAAACTATTTCACATATCAACTGTTATTACTGTTTATTTTTTATTTTTGGTAATATGATCAAAACTAGATGAAGGTAATGTAATTGATATTATTATGGGATATTTAGTATAATCATTGGTATATCCTTGTGTTTAAGTATGTAATTGACAAGATTGCGAACGCACAACACTTCTATCCAATTATTCATATTTGATTAGTAGTTCCATAACCCCGTGCTTTTGCAATCATAACACTTGATTAGAGTTGTCCCCTTCTTATAATTAGTTATAGGGTATGAACACACTTGATCATGAATTCATGCCACGTTACTGGTCTGAGACAAGTTCGCTATCATCAAGTCTATTGTGCAAAAGCTAATGTTACAAAATTTTGTGTGAGAAAATGATTAGTGACATAATTACTTTCCGTATTGTGATGGAAGTTCTTCTCTACAATTTTTTCTAAAATGGGTACTGGGTACACCAGTTTCCTTAGATGTAGACTGTAAAGGAGCAGTCTATGATGGAACTAGAGTACAATGTGTCAACGTAATGAAATTTTGTAGTGCCAGAAGAACTTCAGTAATAGGTTTTGTCACACACATGAACACATTAGTTGTAGAACCATATTTTGGTTATGTTGGGACTAGTAGCTGTCTAGTGGAGAAAGCCATGCCTGGAACTCATAAACCTTTTGTTTTGCTTAAAACAGATCTTATGCAGCTTTAAGAGTTTCTCCTCTGCATGTAGGGGGATTGACCCCGATAAAATTTTCTCCCCTGAATGTATGCCTAGGCAACTTTTTACATTTCTCCTTATCATTTTTGTAAGATTGTTTAGGTAAACATAACACTTATATGTTAATTGATAATTTAATATAGTAAGTGATAAGACAATGAAATGCCTCATTTGTGTAAGCAATTCCAGTTTGAATCTCAGAATTTTCTGTGGATGCTGTTAAGCCTTAGGTTCTTTGTTGGTTCAATTAAGGATATGGGCATATGACATGCTTTTTCTAAATTGCTAACACCAGGGGATTGATTTACAGCATAATCCTCAATACTCTGTCAGTTGAGTAAATATGTTCTCTGTCTCCCTGTTGAGCTCCTTTATATATGCTGCCTCTTGACCAAATCACCTTTTGAGCATGGGAATAAGGTGTACATGTATGCCCCTTGCTCCGCATCCCAGCACATATATATACCCTTTTGCCATGTCCATTCGTCTATGCATTTTGCATCTCTGGCTTAATAAATGACAAGATGCGCATTACTAAATGGTAGGAAAATAAATTAACGAGAGTCGGAAGTAATCATATACAGAAGGTGTAACTTACCCTTACTATTCGTACATAAAATCTTGATCATGGTATATTAGGAGACAAGCTAATAAGCTATTGATCATAGTATATTAAATTTTCTTTCATATAGATGATTACTTGCTGACAAGTAACTTTTCCCTGTTGTGGCCGGTACTATTCCATGTATGGACATGTAGAGAAGCTAGCTGAAGAGATAAAGAAAGGGGCAGCATCTGTTGATGGAGTTGAAGCCACATTATGGCAGGTAGATGTTTCAATTTAAGGACACGTGAATTCTTATGTTATATGATGTTAGAAATCGAGGTTGGAGCATTGTTGTTTTGATCCATATTACCTAAACTCTTGAATCCAATAGCATCATACTAATTGTGTTTTATTAGAACTGTGCTCACTTATATATACAATTCCACTGGTCCTGTTTGGGGTTGTAGGTACCCGAGACTCTCAATCACAAGGTGCTTGGGAAAATGAGTGCACCTCCCAAGAGTGACACACCTATAATTACACCAAACGATCATGCTGAAGCTGATGGCTTTGTTTTTGGATTCCCAACAAGATTCGGTATGATGTCTGCTCAATTTAAAGCATTTTTCGATGCCACTGGTGGTCTTTGGAGAACCCAACAGCTTGCTGGAAAGCCAACTGGTATCTTTTATAGCACTGGATCTCAAGGTGGTAGGCAAGAAACCACTGCGTAAGTACCTATTAGTCCTCATAGTTATTTACTTACGTTTCTATCTTTCCTTGTGTTGATTACAGATTGACGGCAATCACTCAGCTTGTTCACCATGGGATGATTTTCGTGCCTATTGATTATACTTTTGGAGCTGGCATGTTTGAAATGGAGAAAGTGAAAGGTGGAAGTCCTTATGGTGCAGGAACTTATGCTGGTGACGGGTCAAGACAGCCATCTGAGCTGGAGTTGGAACAAGCTTTCCATCAGGGTAAGTACCTTGATACCATCACCAAGAAACTCAAGGGAAGCCCGTGATCTGCTCTTCAATGCATAAGCATACCATTCCAATACGTGATTTTGAAAGTTTGATTGTGGTTTTTACATTACATAACCATACTTTTTAAGGTTGCTAAAGCTGTATACATGCATGTTTTTCATATATGTTACTGTGTGTATAATAGGCATTGAATCTTGATTGAAGATACTGTTTTTTTATTTATGAAACTATAAGTTTGAAACATTGTCTAATGTTGTGGAATGTTGAGAGTACTGGTAACTTGGTAAGTTGTAATTATAAGACCACATTCTTGGACAGCTGCTTTATGGGGAAGGAATGACAGCCACTTTGTAAGAATCTAACGGTACAATGCAATCCAGTATGATGGGAATTACAGTCTGTCTTCATAGTACAAAATGGCATAATTTGATCTGTTTTTAAACCACCTTTATTATACCATTCCCAACGGTGCACTAAAACTGACCGAAATCGACGTGCCACGTTTGTGCTACATCATCATCTTTTTTTAAAATTGACCGAAACTGACGAACCCCTACTATCAGTGACACTGTCACTTTAAATTTTGAGTCCAACATTTATCAATTTACATTTATTTCTAACTAAACAAAAAAAAATAATTAATTAACATATCGCTGGTCCCGCGCAAAAAAAAAAACTTATGGAGCGTCGGAGAAGTGACGAGTTGAACCGATGGAACCGAAAGATCGTGCCATTAGTGTTGGCTCCGTCGGTTGGAACCGATGAGAAGAGACGGATGGCATTGAGAGAGGCCTTATAACAAGCCTTTTACATTAAACATTAAGGAGTCTAGTTTGATACTCCCTCCGTCCCAACATTATTGTCAATCGACAAAAAACACGCAGTTTAATAAAAACATAATTATTACTGTTTTCTCTTTCTTACTTTTTGCAGAATGACAGTTTTACCCTTAAGCAACTAATTACTTCTTTTTTAAAAGAGTGTAATAACAATTTTAATTAAGGGTAATATGGTAATCACGACTAAACTTCACTTTCTATTTATGGAAGTGGACAATTAAATTGGGGCGTCCGAAAAAGGAAACATGGACTATTATTTTGAGACGGGGGGAGTACTATTTTTGTCGAAAATTAGG
This sequence comes from Pseudognaphalium luteoalbum, assembly GCA_963422505.1. Classification (NCBI taxonomy): domain Eukaryota; kingdom Viridiplantae; phylum Streptophyta; class Magnoliopsida; order Asterales; family Asteraceae; genus Pseudognaphalium; species Pseudognaphalium luteoalbum. The sequence goes on along the minus strand of OY730194.1, from coordinate 116,297,999 downwards.
TCAGTTTCATAGAAGTCTTCGAAACACGAAATATAAAAGTCGGTAAATATCAAATGGCCAATGGCTTATCAGTATTGAGATGACTATAAAACTATGAAGTTGTGGGTTCAAGTTTAAGGGTGATGTGTATATATACATATGAAAAATGCATGTATATTCGTGATGGATTCATCGCTTTTGCAAAACAAAAAATCGATAAAATATCTTCAATTAAACGGTAGCAAGAACAGAGTGAAAGATTTCCGTAGGCAAAATACTAGAAGAAAAGAAAGTAAAGAAGTAGTGTGAAAACTTGTTTTTATTGTATTGTAGAATTTTATAATCAACCAATCGTAATCATGGAAGGATTGAGTGGATCATTGTTCATTAGTTAATTATTGAAAGTATGAAGTGCGTGGTGAGCGTGTCTTATCATTATTTGAAGACTTCAAAATTAAGAGTTTTGATAAGTATATACTATATAAAAATTAAATAAATATAATTATTTCTATAATTATAACACCATCTTCCATTTATACATCATTGATTTATTGATTTATTATTATTATGGAAAATTAATATTCTAAGTTTTTGAAATCTATAAATAGAATGTTTATCAATTGTTCCAAGGGCAATGTTTATCAAAATTATTTATTAAAATGGTGGTTAAATATTAGAGATACGCCTTGATAAAAATTCATGGTAAGTTAGTGTTTAATTACGAAATGCTCCCTAACTTTTTTGCAAAGTTTTCCATAAAAACTAGAAAATTCAAAAGTGTTTTCAAATTCGAATTTTTCTAAAAAACTTTTCAAAGTACTATTAATAGGCAATCATCTAATATATAACTTTATGTTCATTTAATACTACTATATAACTTCTAACGAGAACTTGTTTACGAATCATTTAATACTACTATATAACTTTATGTTCATATAGAGATCTCAAAAGGTAAAATTAAAATTTATAAAGAAGGATTCGTAAGAAATCCGTAGGAATTTTGCTATGGATTTCTTACCGTTAATGTTTTCTTACGGATTGTTTACGAATTTACATGGTCCGTAGGAAATTGGTAGTCATCTACCAACGGATTCCCCACAGATTACTTTTCCGTAAGTAATTCGTAAGGGATCCGTGACAAAGTTATGGACAAGAAACATGAAGCGATTTCGTGGGAACTTTGTAAGAAATCCGTAGAAAACTTCCTACGAACTTTTCCGTAGCACATATCCGTTGGCGATAAGCTATTCTCTAGTAGTGATTGAATTGTCGTAGAGAAACTAAAAGAATAAAAAAAGATGTTGAAATAAAATAAGTCTTTGTTTTTGACTTAATATATAAGACTTATCTTAATAATATAAGTTCAGATAATGTGAATTTCTATATTAAGTGATAAGTTTTTCAAAACATTTATTATACCTGCCTTTCAACTCCCTAATGTAGAGAGGTGAATCGGTAATTTTTAATTTCTGTCGATTTTTTAGCACATTGGACAAACCACTAATATTTATCTACGACTAATTTGGAACAGACAATATCGTCTATAACAAATTAAGTTAGATATCAATTCCAGCTACGTAAATTTTCCAATTTGATAACGTCGTTGTTAACTTTTTTTTCTTATCATGCATCAAAGTCCGATCTCTTACAACTTCAAATTAATAAAACTAATTATACCCTAGTTTTAATTAATTAATAACAATTAATAACAATGAGAAATATAGCGAATATATTAGACAACTCGAATGGATACTTTATAGGTGCTATATTATTTCATGCTTCTAAGCTAAGTTTTGTTTAATAGCTAGGCAACTCAAATATATTACTAGATCCTTTACGGCCATACCTACTCGCAGCTACTTGATGCCATTATCATTATGTCATGTATCATAATTGCATACTTGGTTTGTTCTAATTGAATCTTATATACACGCGATTCCCACGTGTGTTAATTAATTACAACCTATTCAACAAACGTTTCGTCTATATATCATGTTCTATTCGTACCACCCATAGCTAGGCCATAGCACTACTGACACTACGTATGTAGTCGTTGGGACCTTTCATGTAAGATTTGATGTGTGTCATCACTACTATATACTAGTATTATTTTAGCATGCATTTCATCAAGGCTTTAATTCTATATGATCTAATTAAGCCATAAAGAAGTAATTTATGCAATTATGCACTACTTGTGATAGTGTACATACTTCATCATTAATATATTCTGATGTGTACATCACGTAAGCGTGTTAACCGTATATATTTTCTCAAGTCATAACGCTCATATAGGTCGTCGGATCGGTGGGTGATAAACCACGAGAAGATCAGGTTTATCCTATGTATTGTTCTAACACACAAAAGTATATATTTTGGGTACCTACTAGAAAATCAAGATGGATTATATATATGTAAGAAGTTTGCTGATTAATTATATGTTATTGTTAATTAGGTTATGAAGAAGCTAGTTAAGTAATACAAATGTATTACATTTTAATCTTAGTAGTGAATTAATTATAGCATAAGTCAACGGACACATATATACTAGAGGTGGCAAAATGAATGGGTCGGGTCTCGGGTCTCGAGTTTAGATGGGTTTGGGTCTAAATGGGTCCGGGTCTAGATGAGTTATTTAGAAAGATGGGTCTAAACGGGTCCGGGTCAAATGGGTCTCGGGTCGGGTCGGGTCATCGGCTTCACCAAAGTTTTATTTTATTTAAGTGAAAAATGGAAAAAATAAAATGAGGTGGAAAAAAAAAAATCCGCTAGACCCATCCAAACCCGTTGGTTAATTGTTACACAATTATAGGTTATATTGAAAAACCCATTTAGACCCATCTAAAAAATACGAAAGAGATCCAACAAACTCACCATCTCCTAAAAATTAACCAAATAACTCATAATTAACCAATGAGTTTAAAATTGTTATCTCTAATATATGCCATCCGATCATTATTAATGATTTTTAAGAATCCGGTCTTTTGATCAAACTTATGGAATGGGGATAAAGAGGTGACCATTGGAAGAAAAGCACAACGGCAAGCTCATTCATCCATTAAATTTCTTTTTCAGGAATATTTTACATTTATTTTATATTACTTTAAGTGGGAAAAGGATACATTTATATATACCCTACCATTTACTCTCTCACTTCTCCATCACCACCTTTTTATTTATTTTTATTAAATTTTAATATCGTATCAATTATATTTTCTCACTACCCCATGCCCTTCTCTAAGACTCTAACCTTTTTTTTTCTTTTCATCTCAATCATCATCAATAAAACCTATCATCATCATTCAATTCCGTTTTTAAATCCTTAAGAATGTCTCTTTATTTTTTACTTTGAAGAAAGCATGATTCATAATGATGTTTGATATACATTTGTTATATTTATATTACTTTTATTCTCTTAAATATGTACCCTCACTCTTTTAACAAACACTAATTAATAATTAATTGTAGAATTAATAAAATGAATGTAAATAGGTAATTGATCGAATTAATTGGACTATTGATTCAAGTTCTATTAATTCCGGTCAACTCAAATGTAACATTTCTTTCCCTTCCTCTAGCTTCTTTATAATTACTAGTTATTCAATGCAAATTGCCTTTAAAAAAAAAACTATAATCTTATGCTATTCTTCCATGTTTTACGGTGATGTTAAATAGTATATGATTAAAAATAGGTGATGTACACTATAGCATATTAAATAGTATATCTAAAATGGTGGTGTATAAATCACTATCAATTTTTAAAGCACAAAACTTTATGGGGTATGTAGACTTAATTTGCAAGGATCACAAACGTAATGTTAGATTTTCATCATATATAAAGACAGTTGAATTTATCACATTAACTTATATAATTTATACTATATGTTTGTCATATTCAAAGAACTTTTAGATATATTAATTTAATCATCAGTGAAAACTTTCTTTATGCTAATTAAGAAGTTACATTTCACTAATTAAGACAAAAGGAGTATAGTAAAAGACTAAAAGCCTTTTAACTTTATACATATGCATGTATATACATAAAGTTATATTGCCACATATTCCACAACATATATGATCACCTATCTAGAAACATAATTGTCTAGATTGAATTGAGATTTATACTAGGTTGTTAGCTAGGGTTTAATCAGAGACTATGATCATATCATATATATATTCCTACCAACCTTTAATTAATTAATTAATTAATGATTAAGAAGGCCACAATTATTACAAACAAGACTCTTATATTCTTGTACAAAGATATTGGCCAAAGCTGCATCATTCTGCCTGTAGCTGCCCCAACATCAAAGATTCATCTCCTTTTCCTTTCTTTCCTTCCCTTTTCTTTTATCTATCACCATTTGTTTTCTTTCTCTTTAATTTCACCTTTCTATCTTTATCATCTCCCACTTGCTCTTCTAGCTGGTTTTTCGTTTATTCATTCCGTATTTCGAATTAATTAACTCATCTTTATATATGAAATTAGTTGATCAACCCAGTAACTAGTCTTATCGGAAAGTTCCACCAAACGTAGGCGTCCAAAAATCAACCGTTGTTTCGTGTGTCACTGGAAACGTGCTTGAAACAGGCACTAAGCATAACCCGCGACTTCTTAGGTCTTGTCTTGGTCCTTCTAATGGTTTATCTGGCATCTACATGAACATCGATTACATATAAGTTATAATTTATTAAAATGCAAATGAAATTGATCGACTGTACGTTTCAATATGTAAAATGATATGTATATACATACTTGTTGTTGTTGCAAGATGGGAGCTCCATTCTTCATATATGGAGTACTTAGTACCTAAAAATTAATCAAGAAATTAATGTTAAACAACAAAAATTATGACGGAAATTTTTTTATATAATAAATAATGTTTTTTTAAATGAAAAGTAAAGTAATGAGACAGACTTACACTAACTTGTTCATGTAAGAATTTGATGTATTCAATAGCTTCAGACAATACAGATGCCGTATCCGTCTGAGACAGTATATGAAGCATGCAAACCAACACGAAACATACATTATAAGTGGATTTCATTTCAAAAATTATTTATTTTAGTTATTATTGTATAAATAATAAAGGATTCATCAACTAATAATCTATATAGTTTCCAAAAACTACAAGATAAATGGAAATTGAAATTGAAAAAAACATTTGATAAAATTGATCATACTTTTCCGAAAGGTGAGACTAATTGTTGAAGTGCAGTGATTCTGTCCCCCATCTTCTCCTTTTTCACCTGAAAGATGCACATACAGAAATTTTAGTTTCATTATTTCAAATGTCGAAAATAATTCATAATTTATAACCTTAATTAAAAATAATAATAAATAAAAAAAATAAAAGAAAAGCAAAATAGTTATAGCTTCAGTTTCGTACTTATAACGAACGTACTATTTTTATAGTTACTTCGTAATATAATTATAAAGAACAATTAATTTAGTTCAATATAATGAACATGAACCTATTTAAGAAAGTATAAAACATTGGTTTGTAACTAAATTGCTAAAGAAGTAATTAGCTCAAATAATCAATTTAAAAAGACGGATATAAAGAAAACTGACAGTACCTTAAAAGCTGGTAAAGGCGATTGATTTTCGTTTCGGGGTCTTTTGGTTGATGACGATTCGCTAGTGCTTTCTTTCGCTACTTTGGATGTGATCTATTAGTATATAAAATCAAATTCTTAAGAAAATAGAATATGATGAAAAGTTAGGGTTTGAGTGGAACCCTAGCTTTAATAAAATCTCTTTACTAATTGGTTAATTACCTTGGTATTATTATCTTCAAATGTTAATGAAGGTAACTGAATTCGTAGAGATGGAAAAAAACTCGGTCGTATATCATTTACACCGCCCGGTGATGCATTCCAAAATCGTGCGTTGTTAGCAAAGTGCAGTTGGCTGCCACCCAAGTCAGTCATCTGCGTTTTTGAAGGTGAATTCACCACGAACTCTTGAGGTTGAGGAGGGAATTTTGACCAATTGGATGTTGACAACTCACCACCATCGCGTCCACCACCACTTGACACGCTCATGCCGCCATAGCTTGATGGATACAATGAATATCCTATTCCTTGATTTTGATCAAAGCCCGAATTTTCTTGTTGTTGTTGATTGCTATTATCTGAACCGAATAAACTTTGCATTATTGTAGAGGGGCTTCCATATAATTCCATATTTTGAAAGCTCGAGTTTAATCCTTGACATGTAATTACACTTTCGTTATCACTATCGTGCATCGGTTGATCTAACGGGAAACCTCTAGCGTTGATTTGCTTGAAATCGGAGGACGAATCTTGTGAACTAGCCGAATAAATCTTTTGTGGTCTCCATTGGCTACTTTCAAGACGAAAATTGGTCGCGTTTGAGCTCAAACTATGATCTTGATCTTCAAGTAGATTCCGAAAACTACTATCACTTTTTTGATCACCCCTACTACAAAGTTACATAAAAGTTAAAAACTTTTTAACATAAAAATAATTAGGATACGTATAAATAAAAATTAACATAAATACATATATATTCCACATTATCTGTATCTACTAGCGTCTCACTAGTTTTTAGTGAGTATAATTTAATTCTTGTCATTTGAAAAAAATATATTTAAATATAAATACATGTATATTCTTTCATCTAGTGGTTGAAAAAGGGAATAATTTTCAAGATTAATAATGCCATAAAGAAAAAGAAAGTTATCAAGAAATGTTAGTGGACATACAGTAAAGCTTGATTCCAATCCAACGATTGTGGAAGTGGTTGTGATGAAAGTCCCAATCCCATCACATGTAAACTCGTGTTTGCTCCAACGCTCCCGACAGCGGTTGTGGCGGCAGCGGTGGTGGTGGTGCTGGCAACTGTGGAGGTTGTGTTGGTATCTTGGAAAAGATTGATAGAGTTACTAACAGAAACCGAATCCAAACAAGGTCTTGTTCTTGAAGATGAATCCCACCAATTATCAGCCATAGATGTATATTGTGTGGCTTCTATGAAGCTTTGTTTATCAAGTGAAATTTAAAAGGGTTTGGTTGATGTTAATTGGTATTTATATGTGGAAAAATATCAAGATTTAGAGAGAGTGTAGGTAAGGGTGCACGCAGTGGGGAGTAAACAAATGAATGAAATGGCTAGAATATGGTTGACTTTTTGTTGTAGTCTTCAAATGAGAGATTGAGTAGACAACATAAAATTCTTGTTGAATAACAAATTCAATTCGTCATCATCTCATCTCTATCGATAGGATTCAATAACAACTAAACCTTACTTCAGTCCATTCTTTTTATTTTGTTATTTTAATCCTTCTTATAGCATTAGTATATAGTAACATACACAACTCCTAAAATTATATATACAATATCCCATAAAATTTACAAAACTTTTATTTGTAACACTTTAATCCAATACATTTCATTCCACATAATGTCATAACAATAATCTATACAACTAGTTCATCTCATCCTATAACAACACTATATGAGATACAACTTCACATCATCATGCATGTATAGTATTTACATTCAACTCCACGTAAACGAAAGTCCAACAACGTGACGTACTCCTATATATAAACCTTACTTATTTACTAACGCTCTAATTAAGGCCTGAAATGATGATTACATTAGAACTATATGATATACAAAGATGAACAAAAATCCATAACTAAACAACTTAAAGAACACAAACATCATATCAATAACTAAGTTAGACTAATTACCATTGAAATTAATAGTACCTCCATCCCAAATTAAGTTCTCAGTTTCGGTTTGTAACAGTTTTTTATTGGGTCACAATTTATAATGTACAATTATTTTGAGAGAAACTAAAATAAATAGATGAATATATAATTTGCAGTGGAGAAAATATTATATACAAATAACGAAACATATATAGTAAACAATTTCTATCATGCTATCTATACACCACTATTTATCACTTATATATATAGTATATATTCAAATATATTCAATCCCGTTACAAAAACAGAAAAAGAAATTTGCAATTGATCTTGATCATGTTTGTTTTTTTTAAAAAAAATGATATTAGTCTTTGAACATCAAAAGGTTGATGAGGTACGTACATACATGGAGCCAAACATCTTATTTGAATGAATACAAAAAGATAACACGTCATTTCAGCTCTACTTTTCCTTTCAATAGAACTTTTGATAAAAATAAGCAGATGCTAATCAAGTCACACATATTTTAATACAAAATATGATACTTTTTAAAAATTTGAGATCAGATGTGGCTTTTTGGGAGAGTTAAGAGAGGCAGGTCATCATCACCATCCATTTATGAGATCAATGGTGCAGATCATGTCGAAGTTATTTTGCAATTATTTTAAGTGGGATGATTGAATTGCAATATATATTAATAAAGATGAGAGGTCAAACTATAACATCTTAGTTAGTTTTCATTTCACCGTCCACAAAAACACACACACTACTCTCTAATTCTCTCTCTCTTTCTCTTTTCAAAAAACACAAACACTCCATCCACCACATCTGTCCACCACCACCACGTTATGACCATAAAAAGGCATAGAAACGACGGCAACTATGTTAGGGGTGTGCAAATTTCGGGTGGAACCGAAAATGCCTGAGAACCAAATCGAACCAAGACCAAACCTGAAATAACCGAGAATATTTGATCCGGTCCTTGATCCTTCAATTTGTACATTTTTAGGTCTCAGGTTGGTCCGGACCGAACCTAAAAAAATGAAAAAAACCCGAACCGAAGATAAATTTATGGATTTCTAAAAATATAGTTATATTACATGACTAATATTTATGCGTTAAATATTTGGTCATTTGTATTGATATCTTAGGTACTATCAAAGCATATGATTACGTCAATTTATAAGTAAATTATAAGCGATCAAAATTTTATCTTTGCTATTTGTGTGTGTCAATATATGTATGTATAATGTAGTAGTGTGTAGATAAATTGTATTCGTACATGTGCATTGATCATATGGTTATGTATATCAAAGTTATTGTATGTGTCATATGTGTTAATGTTTGTATATTCCATTGCAAATGATTAAATAGAATGAATTTCAATATTTGGTAGACATATTTTTCGGGTTGGTTTTATGATCAGAACCGAAACCGAACCATATGTAGTTGGTCCGATCCTCGATCCTTGTTTCCTATTGTTCAGTTCTCGGGTCGGTCTTGGACCATGAAAAGCCCTAAAATTTGTGGTTGGAGAGTTGAGATGCCAATCACCACCGTTAGTGAACCGGCCTACACCGAATGTAACAAACCTTGATCGTTTCTCCATCTTTTCCGCCGCTCCACCGCCACCACCGCAGCTCCATCGTCACCTCCACTTACGTTATCATCTTTATTACCACCTCCATTTTATAACTTTGGATCTGAAAATTCTTAGATCTAGATCAAAAAGTAGATCTACTTTTTAGATCTAAAATAAATCAATTGAATCCTGAATTTTTTCTACTGCATCTACTATTATTTATTTACTACATCATTAATTCAATTGAATGGGCTTTCTATTTCCTAATTAGATTAATATACATTGCGAAATAATAATTAATCTATAGCAAGAAGGAAACTAAACCCTAAAGGATTTTAACTTAATAAATAAAGCATCAAAACAAAAGATAGATAAATAAGAAAACACTAACATTTGAGAAAATCGAATTTCTCACACGTAGACCACCTTGACTGATCTTCTTGATTTGAAGGCGGGTACTCAAACAAGAGTATCTCTAATAGTTCACACACCTACAAAACAAAGAGAAATTTGAACTTCTAAGGTTTCGATTCTAGCCGAATAAATTCTTACAAGGAGTAGAATAAGAAAGAGATAATGAAAAATGTATATTTGAAGTCTTGGTATACCCTATTTTTTTATATGGAGAAAAACCCCTGGAAATCTTCCTTTGGACCATGTGGGAAACAACAAATTCGTCCAGCCAAGCTCAACCGGCGTTTGGACATGCTTCTAGAATCTTTAGCTGGTTCGATCCAACCTTTGGTTCTTTATAATTAATTATTTAGCTTCAATTTAAATCATGGAAATGCAAAATCAAATTAAGTTTTAGCATACATTTATAATTCAAGTACGGAAACGTTATTTCAAGTTTCTAAATCGCTCATTAGTGCTAAAAGCCATATCCTTCACCTTCCAAATTTGGGACTTAAGTTTACAATCAATGTATCATAGTCGGACCAGCGGGGTTAGTGTGCCCCTACAACAAATTTTAAATTACGTAATTTTTTTTTGAGGTATTAATGAAATTTAAAATTTTTTGTTCTTGCTAAACTGAAAAAATAAAAATTTAAAAAATATTAGCCTCCTTTGTTTGAATTTCCAGACTCCGCCTAATAAATTTTGTTATTATTATTTTATTTATATGAGTGAATAGACAACTCTAGGTGTCAAGTAGTTTAACTATTTGTGTCAGCCAACATTTTTATCTACAAGACCTATAAGCTTATTTGGTTGATCGAATTTGGCTTATAATTCCCGAAACACAATCCAAAAATCCAAATGTTGCAAGTTTTCGTATCACATCCCACGTAAGTGTTGGCATTTTATTCTTTTCCTCTGAGGCGTATCATGCGAAAACATATTCTCTTGCACGTCATGTAAGTCTTTTTCACCATGGTTCGTGATCGTCTTAGAATCACAACCATGTTTGGCGACACGTACTCAGCAATGTTTCTTTTATGTCTAGATAATCCTTTTAGCTCTATATTTTCGTAAATGTACATATTCGACCGATTCACACAATATAATTAAAGTATTATATTTTGATTCAAGTATCTCTATACTCTTATAAATTATTTAACCTTTTCTCTTTAATACCTCACAAGTTTAATGAACAAAAATGATATAAATACCCCTATTCATGATGAAATAGACCAAACTGCACTTAGCTAAGTTTAGAATCAACGTATAATTTACAAGATATAATTATAATTATATATTAGATAAAATGCAATTTATTCCGTAAATAGATAAAGATTAGTTTGTAAACAACTCAATCTTCTATCTATATTTATAAAACGAAGGTTTTTCCTTCTTTTTTAACCATGTCACATCATCTCATTATCTTTTACTGAAACCCTTCTAATAATGCCAAATCAATTTAGTTTTTCCTTAAAACAAAGATTTTAACTTTCTTTTTAGTCATGCCACATCATCTCATTACTTTTTTTTAAAACCCTACTAACTATACCAAATCATCAAATTAATTTTTCCTTAAAAATTCATAAATATTAATACTTTCATCCAAAAAAATTTAGAAATTTAAATTCTCAACAAACTACTATGTCCGATTTTGTAAAGAGCTATAATTCGATGTTATTATAATTTATTATAAAAAAATCAAATTTTTACATCTCATACATTGCACTTGCCTAATATTATCATCATCAACTACTATGAAAATCAATTTTAATAAAATATATGGAAATGATCATTTTTTGTGCATTTTGGTATATATTACTATTGAGTTTCAATAATAAATTTCCAACTTTCAACAATATTAATACGATTAAAAATCTAAAAGATGTATGATTTGTTGTATTTTTTTTACTAATTGTCATGTATTGCAATCGCTCAACTAATGTATTATAACTTAACGTAATTTTACAAAGGATGGTTATAACCGTGAGAAGTAGACAGAAGCCCAAAATCCAACCCTTCTTAGGAAATGAACTAGACTACATTATACTTGATGTATCAATGGTTGAAAAATAAATACAAATTCATCCATTATTGTTCGATTGATGTTAGTAATCATATTCATTGTAAATGATAATTGTATTTTTTAAATTAACAACATTAAACTTATAAATTAATATAATTGTATTTTATAAATAGTCGTACATCTCATATATGTTCTCAACTTAAAAGTTTCTATAATTTCAAATTCCTGATAAACTATTACCTTCTATTTCGTGGAGAGTCATAATTCAATATTTATATAATTTATTATAATAATTTTAAAACAAAGATTCATTACATTTAATAGATAATAATTTTTTATACATCAAAATAAATTCATTTTCTTATCCATATCTCATATATTGCGATTATCAAACATTATAATCATCAACTATCATGTTTTAAGAAAATTAACTTTACTAACTTATATGAAATTGATTATTTTCCGTGCATTTTGTTATGTGTTACTATTGAGTTTCAATAATAAATTTTGAACATTCAATAATATTAATACAACTGAAATCTTAAAAAAACATAGAAATAGTATTATATTTTAATTACATTGCATCGTAGATGCTCAACAAATATTTTAAAACTTAACATAATATTGCTTGTTAATATTGCAACTGATGGTTGTTACTTTTGTCATTCACACGTTGACAAAATCAGTGTTACCGTGTGAAGTATGCAAAGACCCAAATTTCAGACGCTCTTAAAGATATACATCATTAGAGGTGTTCATGATTTGACCGAAACTGTTTAAATCGGCCACACCAAAGTGATTTAGTTGGTTTGGTCGGGTTCATTTTTCTTAATAATGGTTTATTGGTTTAAATTTTTCCAAACCATCTTATATGGTTCAGTTTGTGGTTTCAAGACTCAAACCGTCCGTTTAAACCAAACCGGACCGCATTTAACTTTTTATATAAATTGTTCGGCATATATGTTTAACACAAAAGATTGAGTATGCTTTTAACAAACAAATTCCATATTGGTTTCTTCTATGGTATCCAAATTTGTCAATTTGTGCAACTAATTAAATTTCAAAGTGAAGATAGTAAATAAAAACTTTCGATTATGTAACAATATTACACGAGTCAACTTTTATTAATTGATATTGCTAAAGAATTTTCTATACAATATTAGGTTATTTATCTACAAATTAAAAAACTTTAAAGAGGATATGAATTATACTGTTAATCGTATTACGTAACTTGAATGTTAGTTATTATAATTTATTCAAATTAGGTAATAAATATAGAAGAATTTATTCAAATATTGATTTCGATTGTTATGGTTGGTTTGGTTTTGACACATTAAATTGGGTGGTTTGGGTTGAAAAAATGTCAACCCGTAATTATCAGTTTGGTTTAAGTTTTATGCTCATACCGACCTAACTGGACCATGAACATCCCTATACTACCTCATACTTGATGTATCAACTGCTGAAAAAATAAATACAATTTTATCTATTATAGTTTGATTTATGTTACTATTCATTATATTTCAATGATAATTGTGTATTTTAATTAACAAAATTATACTTACAAATTAGTACAATTATATTTTATTAATGCATGTGCATCGTACCGGCTCCGTGCCTAGTTCTATTATAAAAATCATTTCTTTATACACTTTATAATACTATTGTCTTCATTCATAAAATTAAATAAATAATAAATTGTTTTGGATATCAAAATTTACCAAGTTCCAAGTTGACTCAATGTTTTCCGTATGATTATTAAATTGTTTCCAACGGTTGCGTCGGTTCCCACCGACAATGGCGATACCGATGGCACGGCTCTGTCGGTCACCTCGTCGGTTGGGTTTCGTCGCCTGGCCGATGGTGTCTCTTGTGTTTGTGTGCGTGGTCCGAGTGAAAAGAAACAAAAAAATATATTAAATGTAATAAAAAAAGAGCCGTTTAGAATTAAAAAAAATTATAAATTATAAAACAGCAGTTAACTAGCCGTTTGACATTTTTTTATTTCCCCCTTTTTTTCCCTTAAAATACATACCTCTATTTCCAAACAATTCACACATAAAACACATATCTCTTTCTTTCTCAACCTACAATTCTAAAAAATTCATACACAAAAAATAAGTCTTCTTCCGATTCGGATAATGAAGACGTGCAAGCGGTTCAAGCGTGTTTCGATCCAATGCAAGCTATTGTTATAATTAACGCGATAAGCTCTGATTCGTCTGACGAGGAAGATATTTCAGTCTGATACCACGAGCACCCCGACGATACTTTCCTAGAGATTGTACTGCCGCGTTGGAACGTTTGTACCGAGACTACTTTGCCGAGCATCCAACATTTCCGGGTGATATATTTCGCCGACGTTTTTGGATGAGCAAAGCATTATATCTCCGTATATGCCAAGGTATAACATCATACTCCGTTGTACCGATACCTGCATACTTTTCATATTTCACTCAAAGACCCGACTGTACCTGGTTACTAGGTTTTAATGTTTTTCAAAAATGCACGTCCGCCATATGGCAATTGGCATACGGTTGTACTTCTGATGCGTTTAAAGAAGAGGTGACTAGGGGCATGCAACGATCATGCTCGAAGTGGTTGCCTTGTATTATACTTGGAATTGGCACGCTTTCTTTGGTCCAGCAGGTTCGAGCAACGATCTTAATGTACTAAATCAATCGGATTTGTTCAACGATTTACTTCAAGATAGAGTTCCCCAAGTAAACTTCACCATTGCCGGCCAGGAATTCAACAAAGGTTATTATCTTGGCGATGAGATTTATCCGGAATGGGCCACTATTGTGATGTCATTTAAGGATCCGCTGACGGAACAGGAGAAGCGATTCAAGAGATATCGAGAAGCTGCAAAAAATGATGTGGAGCGAGCATTCGGTATCCTTCAGGGTCATTGGCAAATAATCATGAACCCGACACAACGATATAGCACCAACGGATATATAGAATCATGTATGCTTGTGTCATTCTACATAATATGATAACCGAGGATAACGGACGAAATTTGTGTGATCTGGAGGAGCAATATCTGAATATCCAACCAAGACGTTCGTGGCGAGAAAGGGTTGAGAATCACTTGCGTATGGACAAGGTATTATGTAACATCCTCAATTCGGGCCTAATAGTTTTATAATATTTTCTGACTTTAAATGATTATTTAATGCGTTAGGAAATAGTGTTGTTTGCTTTAGTTGAAATAATTAGAATGTGAGTAAAATATCCAATTGTGACAAGTAAATTATTAGTTGTTTTAAATTAATAAAGTTGTCGGTAAAATATAATATTTGGACTCGCAATTGGTTTTCGGGTTCCAGATAATAGGTCAAGAAGGGGAATAAATTATACTGTTTAAAAGTGAAGGCGGTGGTGGAGACCGACTTGTTTCAATTATTTCCATGATGCCTCCATTTTATCACTTAAAGCAAAACCAAACACACACTTGAGTTATATACATGAACAAATCAAATAGACACCAAATTTGGGAGCTACTTGCTTATAACTAATTAGTTTCATCATCTTCATCAGATTATCATCATTATCAGATTGTTCTTAATTAAGTTGTAAGTGTTTTTATTGTTTATACAATAACTTCCTTTGAATCATTAGGGTTAGTATGGTATATGTGAAATTGATGATTGAAATGATGATATATGATGTTAGTTAAGGTATTAGAAACCTTAGAAACTAAGTTTTTGGAGTTTTGATGAGATTTGGTGCGTAAAATCAGTAATACCAACGAAACTCGCAAAACCCAGTTCGTCTTGCGAGCTGAGTTCATCTTGCGAAGCGAGTTGAGCTTTGCGAGCCAAGTTGAGCTTTGCGAAGCGAGTTGAGTTGCGAACCGAGTTGGCTTGCGAATCGAGTTTCGGCGAAGCGAACCGAGTTTCTGCGAACTCAGTTGGCTCTGCGAACCCAGATAGCTACAAGTTGATAATTTTAAAACTTTTATATTTGCAAATTTTGAAAATGTAAGTGTTTTCGGGGTCCCCAGATAAGTGATAATTCCATTAACTCGGATTAGGTTGGTGTAACATCCTCTCCAGTAGCCTGGTAATTTCTAATTTTAAATTGATTATTTAATTATTTTAGAAATTATTAATATTATTGTTTCATTGAGAAACTTAGGTAAATAAGTTTTAGAACTTATTGTGAATAGTAAATTGTTAATTGTTTTAATTTACTATAGTTGACAGTAACATAAAATAAGTTTTTCGCAATCGATTTCTAGGTTCCAAACAATAGAAGAAGAAGGGGACTAATTAAATGAGTCGGGTTATGAGTTAGTCGACCTAATACACCTGAACATAACTCAGAATCATTTTCTTCTTCCTAATTGAGAAACACTTCAAGATAACCTAACCTAAGAACTGGATTTTCAAGCAAAGGAGTTGATTTTGATTGTAATCTTTATTTCTGAATATAACATCATTTTAGAATCATCATCTTCATTTTCAAGTGGTAAGTGTTTTTGATTTATAAGCTTAAGCCTTAGTTAGGTTAAATATAAAATTGATGAAATTGTTGATTTCTTGAATGTATATGATGATTTGAAGATGATATAGAAGCTTACAAGCTGAATTAAGGTGGTTCTAATTGTGAATTCAAGTTCTTAAATGTGATAGTGAGTTTAAGCTAATGACCAAATGGGTTATATTTATTGAGTATGAAAATTTGATTGATTATTGATTATATGATGTTACTTGATGATATATGTTCATGCTTGATGTTCTTTTGATGTTAGAAAGGTTTATAAGTTGAATTGGTAACTGAGTTAAAGTGTTAATGAGATTTGGTTCGAGCTGGGCAATAGCAGGTCTGTTCTTGAGCTGAAGAACAGCTCAACGCGATCTCAAACCCTAGCCCGGATCGCGTTCATCAGTTATATTTTGAGTTGGACGAGTTTTGTTCTTGGGAACGCGATCCCAAGCATTCACCTAGATCGCGTTGCCAAGTGCAAATCTGTCACAGAAAGTTTTCCAAAGACGAACGTGATCCAGCCCTTTGTTCCGGATCGCGTTGCTTAGTGTATTTTGGTTACAGAACCTTTTCTTTCTTATGAACGCGATCCTACCAAATCTGACCCGGATCGCGTTTGCCTGTATAATTTTGATGATTAAGATAGTTTGTAAACTTAAAGTGTATGTGTATGATTATATAGTATTGTTACTTATGTTTGAGATAAATTGAAATGTAATTACTTTTATAAGGTGTTTATTTACATAAGTACTATTGTGATGACAAGTTATTAACTTGTGCGTTATGTGATGTTTCAGATAAACCAAAGACTCGGTGATTCGAAGCTGAGTGTTGCAACTTCTGAGGTATCGGTGAGTGAATTTAGAACTCACCCTTCGATTTAGTTGTAACTATTTGGTTACAACAAGTATACGTAGATTGATTATACGATTGTTAATCCGTATTATTGATTATGAATCTACGTGATATGTGAATCTATGTGTATCAGATTATTGAGGTCAACGTGTAGTTGGACTTTTTGGTTATTATGTGAATTACACGGGTTTTGATTCATTTGTTGTGTTTGAGACCTGTGTATGAGTTTAATAACCAATAGTTATCGGTCTATTCTGTAATGGCCATACAGATTGACGTTAAGTGTTCTTTGGGAATCCCCGGGTATTATGATATCCCAAGAGCCACCGATCCTCATTGAAAAAGAATGTGTTTACTAGTATTTGTTGTAAACTGATTGTTATGCTAAGTTGAATTGTGGGTGAAGAATTCATTCACTTAGCTTCGTGCTAATCCCTCATCCTATTTCCTGCAGGTTTTTGATATATATGTGGGTGTCAGGAAAGGATGCTTTCGCAGGGAATGTCTGACAAATTATGACTCTGATATGGTTTTGCTATAAACCTGGTTTTGTAATATATAATACCCCGACATATGTAGTTTTTAAACAGTTATAAGTTGGTATATTTTGAATATGTAACTGTGTATGTACATTATTTTAATGTACAGTATATAAATATGTTTTAAATTCATACGCTTCCGAGTAAAATAATATAATATTGTTGACCTGAAAGAGGGGTGTTACAAGTTGGTATCAGAGCATAGGTTTGGGTGAATTGAGCATTAGAAAGTGTTCAATCCCAAATCTAGAGTATGTTATGTCAAACATTCCTGGTTATGGGATTTAGCATTGTATGTGAATCTGTTAGTAGATAAGTGCTAACGATTAACAAGTTTCAAGTTGTTGTGTTGAATACAGATATGGCAGATAACGAGCAACCGACCACCAACCCTAATAATGCCTCACGGATCGATGTTCCTCCTTCAGATATTCATAATGAGAGACATGATCATGAGGATACTTCTTTTCCTGCTCGAGAAGAATCGAATAAAGATGATTATCTTTTTCAGTTAGAAGATGAGGTGATTAATCTCAGAGAATTTAAAAGGCAGACGGAAACTGCATCATCTTAGCAACGTTCTCAGCAACAGATACCTGTGTTTGGTAATATTCCTCCTTTTCAATCAAATAAACAGTGTTCATTTAAAATGTTTATGACAAGTAAACCACCAGAGTTTAGAGGTAGTACCAATCCATCAGTTACTTTAAACTGGTTAAGAGATATGGAAAGGAAATTTGATGTTATTCACTGTGAAGAAGAATCCAAAGTGTTTTATGCTATTCAGTGTTTAAAGGACGAAGCCATGGTTTGGTGGGACTCGATTACTGGTCATTTGACTCAATAACAGAAAGAAGCTATTAGATGGCCTAATTTTCATCAAGCTGTTTGTAATCAGTATTGTTCTGACTTTGAGATGGCACGTATTAGAAGAGAGTTTGTGAATCTTCAATTAACTGATAAGATGACCATCGATGAGTTAATAGCACAGTTTTCGGAGAAACTACGGTTTGTGCAACAGTGGGTTCCCGATGAGAAAACCAAAATAGAGCAGTTTGTGGAAACTTTACCTCATAATTATCGTACTACAGTGAGATTAGCTAGTAATCTATCCCAAGCGTTTACTCTTGCACGTTCGGTTGATAGTGACATTAGAGGTTTTCGAGAAATCTCAAGCTATAAATACTTCTTCTTCGTTCCCAAAAGTTAGAACAGATTCCTCGGGTAAAGGAAAATTCAGGTGGCAGGGTAATCGGCAGAGTCAAAGATTTAGTAATAAAAGTGGTTCATCTGGAAGTTCTAATTGGTGTACTTCTTGTCGATCTAAACATACTGGCCCATGTACAATTCAGACAAACAAATGTGTTAAATGTGGTGAATTGGGTCATGAGTTTAAGAATTGTAAGTTTCCCAATTATGTATGTTGGAATTGTAAGAAAGAAGGGCATCGTGTTGGGCAGTGTCCTGAGGCAGGAAAGCAGGGTTCGGTTTCGGTCGGGAGTTCGTCATCTTCCGGTCAAGAGCGGAAGAATCCTCCGCCAGCGACGAGTAGGGCTTTTCAGATGACAGTCGATGAGGCTGTCCACACAGATGATGTGATTACTGGTACTTTTCTTATAAACTCTGTACCAGCTCGTGTATTATTTGATTCTGGAGCAAATTGTTCTTTTATATCTGTGTGTTTCTGTGATAAGTTGAAACTGATCCCCACTGTGATAACTAAGCCCTTAGAAGTAGAGATTGTTAGTGGCAAATTAGTTCATGTTACCACCTCGGTGACTGGAGCTAATATTGTGATAGATGGCCAGACTTTTCCAATTTCATTTTTGTTAATGCCGATTCCAAGTTTTGATGTAATTATTGGCATGGATTGGTTAAGCCAGTTTAAAGCAAGTATAGATTGCCACCATAAGATGATTAGAATCCCAATCTCTGAAGAGTCATATGTTGTGGCTCGAGGAGAACGGGATAGTGGGTGTATTCCTCTGATTTCCATGATCAAAGCTAGAAAGTCGTTGTCTAAAGGTTGTGAGTCGTATCTAGCTTACGTCATTGATGCCAAATTAGAAAAGAAATCAATTTCGGATGTCCGGGTAGTTTCTGAATATCCGGAGGTATTTCCCGATGATTTACCTGGTTTACCACCGGTTAGGGAAGTTGAATATCAGATTGATCTTATTCCTGGTTCTTCATCTATAGCTAAAGCTCCCTATAGATTAGCTCCGTCTGAGATGCGTGAAATGATGAACCAGATACATGAATTATTGGATAGAGGTTTTATTAGACCTAGTTCTTCCCCGTGGGGTGCACCAGTTTTGTTTGTGAAAAAGAAGGATGGGTCTTTCAGAATGTGCATTGATTATCGGGAATTAAATAAAAGAACAGTAAAGAATAAATATCCTCTGCCTAGAATAGATGATTTATTTGATCAGTTGCAGGGATCTTCTGTATATTCTAAAATTGACTTGAGATCGGGTTACCATCAGGTTCGTGTTCGCGAACAGGATATTCCAAATACTGCTTTTCGTACCAGGTATGGTCATTATGAATTCCTGGTGATGCCTTTTGGTTTGACTAATGCTCCAGCAGTTTTCATGGATTTAATGAACCGGGTACGTCGACCATTTCTTGATAAATTTGTAATCGTTTTCATCGATGATATTCTTGTGTATTCTAAGTCTGAATCAGAACATGCTATGCATTTAAAGTTAGTTCTTGAAACCTTGAAAAGAGAACAATTATATGCAAAATTTTCTAAATGTGAGTTCTGGATTCGAGAAGTTCAATTTCTGGGTCACATCATTTGTAATGATGGGGTTAAAGTTGATCCTGCTAAAATTGAAGCTGTTATGAATTGAAATGTTCCAAAGAACCCTTCTGAAATCAAGAGTTTTCTTGGGCTAGCGGGATATTATAGAAAATTCATTAAAGACTTTTCAAAGATTGCTGGTCCGTTAACCAAATTGACACGAAAAGATGTTAAATTTCAATGGGATGAGTCACATGAGATAGCTTTTCAGACTATAAAGCAGTTATTGTGTCAGGCTCCTGTGTTAGCTTTACCAGATGGCTCAGATGACTTTATCGTTTATTGTGATGCATCTTATTCCGGTTTGGGTTGTGTTCTTATGCAAAGATGTTAAATTGATATGGTTTTGCTATAAACCTGGTTTTGTAATATATAATACCCCGACATATGTAGTTTTTAAACAGTTATAAGTTGGTATATTTTGAATATGTAACTGTGTATGTACATTATTTTAATGTACAGTATATAAATATGTTTTAAATTCATACGCTTCCGAGTAAAATAATATAATATTGTTGACCTGAAAGAGGGGTGTTACAAGTTGGAATTTGCATGGTCACTCGGAAACGACCTAATGATCCGGGCTCTATTTTAAGAGCCTAGGCAATTTTTGACCATTCGGGGTCATCTAAGAGTCGAAAATGGTATTTTTCTATTTTTAAATGTCATTTCGGGATTTTCTAATTTCAGTTCGGATTGAACTTTTGTTTGTTTAGGCTTCAGGGATTACCTGATTGAATAAATATGTTAGAATGATGATTATGAGACAAGTTACTGACTTGTGTTGTTCTATTTTGTTTCAGATACACAGAAGACTCAGTGACATTAGACTACTGAGTGGACGATTGAGGTATTGGTGAGTGGACCTGTAACCCTCTACATGATTTAGTTGTAACAGTTGGTTACAACGATTAATTGTAGTTAGATGTATATATTGTTGAATATATTATTTGCCTGAGTTGTTGAATTGAGATGTAGTGATATTTTGCTGTTGGCATTATATGTGGTTGCTCAGAGGTCAACGGGGTTGGTTGGGCTTGGATGTTATGATTGGACGACACGGGGTTTTGTACACGTGTTGGTGTTAAGGATCTGTGTGTCGTGTGAAAATAACATCCGGCTATCGGTGTCTCTGTATATGTTGATACAGATGGTTGACAAGAGTTCTTGAGGTTGTTGGGTACTCAAGGACCACCGATCCTCTTGTGCGTTTTGTGTTTATAATTAGTTGTTGTAATTGATTGTTGTAGCTAAGTTATACTGTTGGTTGCAGTTCTGTCTCACTTAGCTTTATGCTAACCCCATCACTCTCCTTCCTACGGGTCATATTTAGAAGGGTGGGCAGGAAGTTATGTTTGAAGGAATATTTGACCGGCGTTAAACTCTGATATATTTTGATAGTAACGATGTTGAAATTAGATAACACCTCACTTTGGTTATATTACTGTTGTAATAGTTTTTGAACTGTTGTGTAATATGTTTTGGAAGAAAAAGTTAATGTACAGTAATGAAATATATAATTAAACATACGCTTCCGAGTTAGAAATCATTATTATAATGGTTTACGAAATGATTGGTGTTATATATTACGAAACAAGGGGTGTTATAAATCCACCAGAACCTGACCCGTTGGCATCTATGATCTAGAATTATAAATTAGAAATTGATAAAAGGATTCAAAATAGTAGGTTGTATAAAAATTTAAATCGGTGGGCAATGAAATGAAGTTATGAACTTTTTTGGAATTGAAAATTACTTATTGGGGTTTGTTCATAAAAATAAAATAAATAAGATTGTAGGAAGAGTTTGAATTATAGAAGAAATTATCAATTACAAAATATTTGAAGAATTATCCACAATTAAAGGAAAAAAGAGGATTTATATTGTAATTATTGAAGTGTAAATTGTAAATATAGAAGGGTAAATTAGTACTTAAATCACATATTAATATGACTAATATATGATGTCATGAAATAAATTAAGGGTTATATTTTATTTGTTGATCTTCATCTAATAGCTATTTTTTTCTATAATTTTTCTTTTAATATATTAGATAGATTATCACTATTGATCTTTCATATCACTATTGACATTTCATATCGGTATCACCCTTATTCTGCAACATTGCGTGAGTCTCAACTAATATATTAACTAAGGTATAACATTAAACATTTATACGAAAAAAATAGCGATTAAAGTCAATGTATTATTAATTGGGTTTTGACTATATAATGCTCTAAGGGCATAAATAAGTTCAACATTTCATATCGGTATCACTATTGTTCTGTAGCAAGGCTTGAGTCTCAATCTCAACTAATATATAAATTAAGGTATAACATTAAAATTTTATACGCAAAAAAATAGCGATTAAAGTCAATGTATTATTAATTGGGTTTTCGCTATCTCATGCACTCGGGCATAAGATGAAAGTAATAAATAAGTTCAAAACTTTCCTTCTTAAATTAAAAATCAAGTTAAATGTGTAAATATATTTATCAATTGATGGGTATTAGTTATATTTTCTAAGTAAATAAAGAAACTTCACGTTCATTAATTACTTCTTCTCTTGTGTTCTAAGGGCATAAGATAGTACGGAGTAATTGATAAGTTCAAACTTTCTTTGTTAAACTAAAAATCAAGTCAAATATGTTAATATATAGTAATCAATTGATGGGTATTAGTTACAATTTCTAAGTAAATAATAAAAACTTTAAGTTCATTAATTAATTTTTACCTTGTGCCCTTAGAGTACAATATAGCAAGGACAGAACTTTTTAGAGACCAAAGGGGTTGTGGCCCCCCAACACCTTGTTTGTTTATATACAATTTAATAGTGATACTTACATCTAAAACTAGTATCACACCATGTACTTGGAAGAAATTTTATATTTAGCCCCTCCAAAATCATTATATGTTTAATCTGCCCCCCAAAGAAACATTTCAAGCGCCGTCCCTGCAAGATAGTCAAACTCTTCTTAATTTCATAGTCGTTGAAGAAATCAGCATGAAAATATATTCGATCTCATGAATATAAATGTAGAGAGAATCTATGTACTTCTATTCTACATGCTTAAAATGTGAATATACATATTTTACAGGTAAATTTCTCTGCTAGCTTTTACTAGGGGAAAGTGATTATGAGGTTGTTAGACATAAAAGTTGTATGCAAAACCCTTAAAACTACGTAGTAGTGTAGTATTTTGAGTGAAAAACCCCTTCAAATTAATACATTAATAAAAATCAATTTATACCAAAACCTCTTACTCTTCGTCGCATTGATCGACTGATCCATTCATCCATACTCGATTTTCTCTGCCTAGTCTGGTCTTTCAATTTCAATTCTTGAGGCTTTAAATCTCTAAACCTAAAGACATTAACTAGGTTTTTCATCTTTATTGTTAGCAATCCCAAAGGTTCGACACAACAAATAAGATTTGTGATTTTTTTTTAATTTTAATGTTCTTTCTTTTTGTTGTTGATAAATGTTTCACTCTTTCAGTCTTTGGGTGATTATAGTACAAACCTTTGTGCATTGGTTAATGTTTGTTGCAATCTAAACATGATATATTGGCTTTGCAGGCATGAACAACTTAATAGGTTTAGATCGCTATTTATAGGAGCCTTTTGAAACACATTTAATTGATGATATTAATGTGGCATTTGAAAATAAGATACGTGGGGTGATTTACATTGATGCCAATAATGCTTTAATGTGATTCTTCAAGGTTAATGTATGAGGACGAATTTTCCAAAAACTATTACGATGAGAAGAATTGTACACAAAATAAAGGAAGAAAGTAGAGTAGTAATAGTACCAATAAGTAAGAGAAATAAGAATACAGATCTATACATCACTAATTAAATACATTAACAATTAGTGTATTGAGTTTATTTTTTTTGCTTTTCTTTTTTATTTTTTGCCAATTGGCCTAGCGGTATCATATGAACCCTCCAACTTTGAAGTTGAGGGTACAAGTTTGATTGTGGACATATGTATATATTCGTGGAAAAAGTTGTACATATTCGTAGTTTGTAGATGTGTGTGAGTTTGTCTTTCTAATAAAAAAAAACTACGTAGTTTTGGACTTTTTTTTTGGGGGGGGGGAGGGGGGGGGGGTTTGCATACAACTAGGGGTGTTCATGGACGGTTAACCGGGGACTCGGTTAACCGGAGATCGGTTAACCGGAGTCTCGGTTTGCCATATTCTTGAACTTAAACCGAAACCGAAAAATTCGGTTAATCAGAAATCGGTTAACCAATTTTTCGGTTCGGTTAATCGGTTAACCAAATTAACCGCTTATTAATTCAAACTTATTTAAAAAATTAGTAACACATAAATATACATTTATTAATAAGTATTTACTATATTTAAAATATTCTGATAATAGATGTATCAAACGATAACCATTTTACTATTTATAATTTGTATTAATGTTATATGTACGTTATTCGTTCGAATATAATTAGAACTAAGTAGTAATAATTACCATATTAAGCCCATATTAAGTTACTATATTATATTAAAATGAGTGGGAAAGAGATATAAATGATTCATTCCAAATAAAGTGTAAATAATTATATATAAATATAACATATACAATATATATACATATATTAAAAATTAATATAATATTTTCGGTTTTTTCGATTAACCGTTTATCATGTTTATTCCAAAATCATGAACCGAAACCGAAAAACCGAAAACAGACTGGTTCGGTTAACCGAAACCAAAAAATGAATAAAATCGGATCGATTAACCAAAATTCGGTTCAATTCAACCAGTTTTCGGTTCGGTTATCCGGTTTCAGAATATTTTGAACACCCCTACATACAACTAGTATTCACAGGGGTGGAGCTACAGAATTTAATTGGAGGAGGTAAAAAAAAAGTTATTTTGTTGTTTTGTTATTTAACACCCACGCGGTCTACCCTATTTTAACTCCGCCCCTTAGTATGAGTAACAACCCCATACTCACTTTTCGGATACATATATATTGAGACTGACGTGAATAATATGATAAACAAATAGGATAATTACTCCATCCGTCTCAAAATTATAGTCCATCTTTCCTTTTTTTGACGTCTCAAAATAATTGTCCACTTTTTATTTCAACCAATGAGAAACGATTTTAGTGGGTAAAGATTATATTTTATTGGTTGATAGGCGTTGTGGTCCCACTTTTATTAAACTGCGTGTTTTTTGTTGGTGGACAATAATTTTAAAACGGATGGATTATAATTTATTTTTATTTTTTTTGAAGGCAGAGGAATTTCATTAACAAATGACTATTAGCAAGACGCTAGATAGCCAAAATAACACCATGTACACCAAGTTTAAATTAACAATTAATCACCTCTAAACGTTTAGACTTTAACTATGAGGATACTAAAAATGATGGAAAAAATCAGAAAATGCTCAAGAAAAAATCCCCCAGTAAGCTAACGCTTTCGGCAACAGACCGTGGCGATAATCTCTTACAGTCTTACGTCACTAGTCTCTTGATTTTGACTTGATATTATTAATAAATTAATTACATAATTAGTAATTAAATAATTGAATAATAAAGTAAAAACTAGTCAACGGGAGAGGTCCACGCACATGCGCGTGCGTTTTTTTGGGCCATAATGTGTCCCCTGAAAACGATGGTAACTTGATTAATGGTAAGAAATTAAACAAAAAACAGATATTTTTATATATATAAGTATATAAATAAAAGTATACTGTAGGAACCAATATATATTTACATAAAGGGTTAATTGTGCTGTTATCTCTAAATGAGAGATCATTTGTATAAATATAATAAAGTTGAAGGTTAAAAATATAATAAGCTGTTGAAATTTTCTTGTTTGATGATTAGATAATAGCATAAAAGAATAGCACAAATTATAAGGCCTCCATAAATTAAAAATGTATCGGTGTTTACTGAAAAATCGTTAACCAAAAAAGCGGTTACTAATATCTAACACCTTATTACATATTTTATTAATACAATTTAAATTTTAAAGATGCAAAATTCCTATTATACCTTTTTATCAACTCAAATATATATTACAACTATAAACATTAATTGAATAATTAACAAGTTGAAATACTTTTCATATTCGAATTATATGAATCTAAAATAGTTTGATTCCCTTCCGCTATCACACATTAATCATCACCAAATTCTTTTGCTATAACAAAAATTATTAAATAAGCATACGATGATTAGTGAACTACCGATATTATATACTTCAAATTCCGTCGTTTAGTGCGAGTGTCTTCTAGTTATTTTTTATGCGCAAAGAACATTATTACACCACTAATACACATGGTATAAAGTGTACAACGTATTTACCCACATGTGTAATGTGCATATGAAAAATGTAAGTGTACAAAACTACAAATCATATTAGTAAGCAGAATTACATATGTATTGTTTTCATAGATGCAAAATACCAACATATCTCATATGCTTATAGACCGAAATACATAAGCCCTACGTGCAACATCATTGTAACACACCTGATATGTCAAATTACGGAAAGGGATTGGGTACGTGATCTACTTTTGGTGCATTTATATCGGGTTACCGGTTTATCTGAATATTAATTTCGAAACTACTGGTTATCCAAAGTTATAGTTATATATTTTGTGTAGAAGACAAACTAGCAAAACTTGCCAAAAGTCTAGTCGATCAATTGATCAAGCGATAGACAGAAATACAAGATAAGATCAAAGTGCTCCACCTAAGCATTCTACCAAGCAAATATAGCATAAAATAAGTAGCTTTGGAACATACTTTACACATTAATTTCTTTAATTAATTAATTAATTACTACGGAGTATATATAATTAAAAATATGTGAATGATTGGGAAAAAAGGGTGTACCCCGCATTTAGCATCCATAGATCCAACGGCTGCAGTTCGCTTCACAAATTGTCATCAACATGCAAGCATGACATGGGTTACTTACACCCTCTGTCTGCATTTGGCTACCTTTAATTTATAAGGGATATACTAACACTAATTAATATATATATTCTCACTAAAAAATACGAAGTATAATTTTATCACATTTTTTTCTTCACGTTTTTAGAAAGTGTAAAACTTTTTAAAAAGGATGAGATTTTCCACATTTATATATGTAAAGAAAAACTCACACTTGTGCAGAAATTACAACTTGTCAACACTTAAAATTGTGGAAAAAAAATGTAATACATGATTTTTTCATACAAGAGAAAGTTGGATAAATTGGGTTTTACCTTTTTTTCCCCCCACTTTTAAGTGTTGACAAGTTAAAAAATTTCTACACTTTTAAGTGTACACTTTCTTTTGTCACTTATATATGCGAAGATTGTGGTGATTTCCACACTTTTTGATGTAATAATTTTTTACACAATTATAAGTGTAGATACTTTGACATAATTTTACACATTTTAAAAAGTGTAAAGAAAAATGATATCTTTGTTGTAGAGTCTAAAGGTTTTACTAATAAATCATATTTTTCTCACCTCTTAGTATACTTTATTGATTATCTTTTTATCTAAATAAATATAAACATTCCCTTATTAGAAAGGGAACTTAAAAGGAGTAATAGTTAAACATTAACCTTAAATAAGTAACAACTTGACATTGTTCAAGTCGTATCGTCACCACAAACGTTTAGATCTCATATGTGATTGATAAGTCAGGGGTTAGAATTCGAGCCTCAACATATATAGTTGATTTGTGAACATGTGATTTGCCTAGCGTTAATGTTCATTTCGGATGGAGCATAAGCGTACCATTGAAATATAATACGTGAGTTCGGAGTACCCTTCAAATTATCTTTTTAAACCTTAAATAGGTGACTACTTTCATCCTCGTTCTTTAGTTTCTAAACCTTCGTATGATCAAAAAATCGAAATGTGTTTAAAAAAGGTGGTTTGCTATTGTCCCCGACATTGGAAAGACCTGACAAAGACTCATTGATAAGATATAACATGTACCGAGTTTCAATCGATACACACGGGGGCGGTTTTAGGGGGTAGAGTGGGCATCCGCCCCCACCAATTTTTACGAGCTAAAGAAAATTTCATAGGATTTGGTTTAACTTGCATATAACCTCCGTAACTTATATATACAAAATAGTTCATTATATGTAGATTTAGCCTAGTGGTTCAGAAGCGAGTTTTGTGTTCAAGAGGTTCAAAGTTTAATCTGACCCCCTTATTGCATTAAAAGATTTTTTTATCCTTTTATTTCTCTTCTTTCTTTTGGACTATATTTTTCTCGTTGTATATGATATAATTAATGTAATATGTAGTACATAATATTTTTCTTTCTATTTCCTTTTATTAAATTTTTCCCATCGTATATAATTAATGTAATACTTATTTTAAATCAACATAGTTGCTAATTAAACTACTATATATCTCAATGAGTATACTTTTTCCCTTTTATTCATAAACCACTTTTTTTTTTGAAAAAATATATACATGAATATCCTTATCATAGATGAGTACACTTTTTCCTTTTTCATCATAAAAATATATAATAAAAACTATATATAATAATGTTTTATCATATAAATATGTTAAACATAAGAAATTTCGAATCAAAAATTGTAAAAGCTTTGAAAATAGTTGATAAATTCTGAGTATATATATGTTGGATATATTGTCTAAGTTCATAACTAATTGGTAAGACTATCATTAAAAGTGGAGTCCTTTTTAGGTTGGCCTCAACGAACAGTTTAATAGAAATAAATGAGAGATAATATTAATTAGAATTATATTATAGTTAATTAATTAGTTTGTTAATATATCATCGTGAATAATTTAAAAAGAAACTAAAAGGAAATTAAAAAAAGATTCTGGAAGCAAGTTCCAACCGCCGATTGGAAGGTTCAGTCAGCAGCTGGAATTAGGGTTATTAGTGGCAGTGGAGCACGCGGGTCGGGGCTCGGGTTGACGGGACAAAAGCAAGCCCAATCGCCGGCTGGAAGGTCTAACCGGCGGTTGGAAGTCGTTAGAAGTTGTCTCACATCGGTCAACATACAAACCACATGGCCTCCTCTTCTTATATAAATAGGGGCATAAGCTAAGCTTTAAAATCATTCAATTCAATTCTCTCTTCTTGAATTCCTAATCATTGTAAGAGTTTACACGAATTAAAGTCGGAACCTTAGGAATTGGAATTTCTCTTGGTTTGTGAGTGTGAGTTATTAGAGATACTCTGGTTTGGGTACTCATTTCCAAGTCAAGAAGGTCAGCCAATGTGGTCTATATGTGAGAAATTGATTTTCTCAAAGGTTAGTATGTTCTCATTTATCTATCTATTTTGTTTTACTGCTTTATTTATTAAGTTAAGATCCTTTAGAGTTTATTTTTCTAGTTGCTCTAGATTAATTATTATCTTCCAATGTGTACGTTAATCTAGTTAGGGAATTGAAAACTCATCAATATATTGTTGGTTGCTAAATATATGTTATATTTTATCTGTGTAATTAAGAATTTGAATTTTTATAATTGATGTTGAACTAATCAAATTTGTTTTAGTACAACTGTAATAGTTTTGTTAAAAGCAGCAGCAGCAACAACAACAACAACAACAACAACAATAATAATAATAATAATTCGAGTCGATGACCCAAACACAACGTACGTTATTACAATTTTTCACATTTCAATTTATTTCTAGTACCGCCCGTGCATACATATACTAGTAGTATATATAGTAACTATACGTTTGAATTAATCGGTAGTTCTACTATTACATTAAATTAATATATGTACATCTTTTTTAGGTAAATTATAGACTATATTACATGAGATCTTTGCCGAGATGAATCAAAATTGTTGTGTAAATATCACCTTTCTTTTTTATTCTTTTCGAATCATTTCTTATTTGTTTCTGTATATTTTCCTTTTGTAATGACTTGTAGGGCTGACAATTTTTGACACGACTCAAAATCTGATATGAAATCGACTCGAAAATAAGCAGGTTGGGTTAAGATTTTTGACCCACGGACCCATCAATCTGAAACCCGCCAACCTGTTATATTTTTGGATCGGGATCGGGTCACGCAATAATTTTTTGGGTTAACCCGACAACTCGAATAAATCATATAGTTGAAAAAAATCAAAAGTTTATATTAATTTAATAGATCATAGTGTTTACTTATGTTATAGTATTATTTTTATATAAACATATTAGATAATATGATACTTTTTGGTACTTTATAAATACTTTTATATTTATCAACGACAAATTATAAATTTAAAGAATAACCAACGTGACCTATTTGACCCGAAATATAAAAATGACCCGAAAATATTTTGATTCAATTATAAAAAATGGATAAAGTGGGTCGGGTCATGTCGAAAACTCAACCTGATTAGAAAATCAGGTCAAGTTTGGATCGAGTACTTATAACCTGTCAACTCGATAACTCAAACGGGTCAAGTCGACCCAACCCATATTACCACCCCTAATTACTTGTAATTTTGTAAAGACTTTAAGATAAATACGGAGTATATGTTATAGCTAGAGATAAAATATCAAAGATAAATTTATTTTTTATTTATATTGTTTAGGAAGGGGTGGAAAAGCAAATGGGAATTGACTAGGGAAGAACTAGAGTTGTTGTTTGACTTTGGTTCGTCTCGTGGACCACGTATATAGTCAACATATATAGTCAACGCAGAATGATTATGACTTTGAGACTTGATATTTTTATTTGGTTGCAAACTAAATGGTGCTTGTATTTTGACTTTTAGCGCAAAAAGTCTCTTTCTCTCAATGTTTTCATCTTAACTTTTACACGTTTTTTATGTTTTGATATTTTCTCTAAATTTATTGGATTTATCTACTACAAGGTTTTGTACATGATCACTAAATCATGAAAGGAGCTACTACAATTCTAAGTACAAATAACTATATTCTTATAGACATTAATTGTTTAGAAAAAATGAGATACAATTCATCATCAATCTTGAATCTGTTACGTACTGAATAAAGTCATATCAATAGCTAGCTAACCAAAAGGTCCGTATACGTAACTCAAAATTTTTTAAATTGTCTTTTTTTTTTATTACGAATATATATACCCCAACCTCATGATTAAAAAGTCTCGATACATTTGTCCAAACTCAAAATTCTGATTAGATAAATTTTGATTTAGTCAAGCACGGTTGTGAGTACTAATTATGAATGCGTGTTATGTATAATTTGATGACAAAAACCGTATGGAAATTAGAGTCTACAACGACAAATATACGTGCTATGTCAAGTAAAAAGATATACATAACACACATGTCGTCGTCATAGTATTGTTTATGCTACCTTTAGTATTTTTCAAGAATTAAAATAGTCAAACATAAATCATTAAACTATATTAAAAAAGATATTTCCATCATATCCCATTAAAAAAATGCTTTAAATCTTTCATTTGCGTAGCTAGCCGTAAACGGTTTCAAAAGACATAATAATAATGCTAATGATGTAAGAAAGAAAGAAGAATATCAAAAGCTTATGCAGAGGAAATATACTCCCTGTTAAACTGACTCCAATGCAACAAATCAAGCTAGACAAGGTTGAAATTAGTACATGAACAAGAGTGAGAATATATGCGTTGACAACTATTTTTTACACAAATTACTCTTATAATTTATTAATATCTTGTTACAATGTCATGTCGGCCAAATATAATTTGGTGGATGGCAATGATGGATCTAGAATTTACGATAACCGTTAGTATTGGTATTTCAATTTTTGTAGAAACTAAAACCTCGTAAAGTTAAACTTTTTATATTATATTACACAAAGTATTCAAAAAATATGTAACAAAAGATTAAAAAAATACTATAAAGGACAAATAATATATTTCTCTGAGCAAAGTATAAAGGAGAAATTATTGGTGAGTAATGGTTTATTTTATAGTGGAATTTGTCTTTGTCATCACTAGTTTGAGTGTTTGACAGTGACCATTAATTGGAAATGTATATATGAAACGATCGGTGGTTCTGTTTCATTCATCTCGTTGATTTCACGATGTGTTCTAGAATTTAAAGTAAGAAGATAAGAATTGATGAAAAAGGAGAATGTAAAAAGAAAAGGGGATCAATTGAGTATAGACTTATTTCGGTATTGTGTTTATGATGAAATGCGTGAATGGCTTTTCGAGATTCATTAAAATAATTGTGCATCGAAGAATTTTATGTATTTATGAAAAACTTTTAGGTAGCATTTAGTTATGAAAATTGTCGCTATTTCTTTTCTGTTTTGCTAACGTTTTGTCTACTTTGAATAATAATGAAAAGTTATAAAAAAAACGTTTACATGTAATTTATGGAGTTTACATTTTCCAAATATGAAATGTAGACACTTATAAATCATGGATTCTTTTTTTTTAAAAAAAAAAAAATCAGAAAATTACAACTTAAACACGTTTTTTATTTATTTTTTTAATTTTTACAAAAAAGTTTAAATAGAAATGGATGATGTTTACGTAATTAAAGGCACTTTTAGGTAGCGTTTAGTTACAGACTCCTACACTTTTCCATAGATTTTTTAAGAAAACCAAAAAAAACTGAAAACACATTTAAATACGAGTTTTCCACAAAACTTTTATAAGAAAAAGAAAATCCCTATATTCACATTTATAACTACGAATTTGAAAACTACTTTTTATGGTTTTTCAAATTTCCATTGTTACTGTATTTTGAAAAAGAAAACTCCATTCCGCACATTTGAACACTTTTTCCAAGTTTTCATTCATTTTCTAAAGAAGTATAACACTCCCCAATTTTAACAAAAACAGAAAAGAAAAATAAAAAAAAAATTCCGTAACTAAAATCGCCCTAAATTTCTTTTTTACAATTCCTTTATCATCTTCCCTTTATCTAAAAGTGTTGCAAATTAATTAAAGAAGAAGAAGGAAAAAAACGACAACGTTACATTGAACTGTGCGCTACTGCTGTTTTTTTCTCTTTCTTTGCTTAATTTTCTTAATAAACCACTTTTAGTGTTTTCGTGACTCTGTTTATTATCTTATGGGCTTCATATCTTAGGTTTATCTGAGCTTATTGACCATAGCTCTTTCTTAAATTTTAAATCTATATCATTTTTAGTCATTTTAACTTGAAAAGCTTGTAACCTAATCCAAACACAATTTTAGCATATTAAAAATAATGATACTATTAAGCTCTTTATTATAAGTTCTAAAAACGTGGTATAAACTATAAAGCTACAAAAATAAGTGAAGTCAAACATATAATTTAGAGGAACTTGGGCTCATTACGTAACCCATCTGTAGCCTTATGCTGATATTAGTGATATCCATCTTTGCGGGCATGGCCCGAGCGTTTATTGTACTCCTGAAACTAATTGTTTAGGCTTATAAAACTTCTTTATGGGCTTGATTAAAAATTGGGCTTATAAAACTTATTCGGCCTTAATATTGTTGATTTTTTTTTTTTAAATCCATATTATATATTTAACATAGGTTCAAATTCCTTGATCAAATCTATGGATCATTTAGACCGAAATACCGGTACTGAATCAGAATCGAACCAATCCCGTACCGAATCAGTACCGACCGATACAAGTGATACCGGTATTTGATTTGTGGATAAAAAAACCCGGTACCAACCGGTCGGTACCGGTTCGGTACCGGTATGGTACTAAGCTCATCCCTAAATCAAATCCATATACTTGCTTTATTATTTCCATCTTTCTTCTTTTGCTACCTATTGTTGTCAGAACCCTTTAATTATACACATTTGCTTCCCCATTTCAGTATTTTTTAATCTAACCCAACACGGCCATTGTTAAAATAGGATTAGGTAAATATTTGAGCGGTTGAGCCTCCAACAAGTAGCCTCGTTGAGCTAAAAGACTCGATAACATGTGACCTATATGCTACCATTACGCATAAACTCAATTGCAATTACCGAATCACTTACTATTACTTCATGCTTTATATATAATCGACATAATTTTTCATGAACCATAACTAATAACAGTAGAATATGAAAAGTAAATGGGTGAATGAAAAAAAGGGTCAATTGTGGGAAGACATGATACATTGTTCCCTTCTTTTTTATAACCACTCATCCAACATTACAAAGTCCAACTTGTATTCCAATATATAACTAACAAAAATATATGAAACCCTTTTTTATTAACACTTAAAAAGTACTTTTAAGTTTTAACTATAATTATATTTAAAAAGAGGTTGTGTTGTACTGTACCTATATGTTTTGATGAAGTGACGTAGCAAAGCACTATTAAGGGAGAGTGAAGACAAGTAGTAATAAAAAGGTAAGGACATAATTGGGCCCGGCCCATAAATCTTTGAGAGCTGTTTGTACGACCAAATATATAAGACCCTTTTGACACCCAAACAACACATTATTTTGCCACTTCGTTATCCATTTCTCTTTTTTAACAAGTGCATGAATTGTGTCCCCCACATTGCATGGTCTTTACACTCTCAAAGACTCGACCACCTAATGAACCATATATTATTTTCACTACAATTTTATATCATAGAGTAACAGAATAAGTAAGTAAAAGATTGATGAATAACAGGTTATTCAATATATGAATAAGTTCTTATCCAATCCAGTGTTGTTTGTCGAACCATATTGTTAGTGTGCCATTCCGAGATGGGCAGGTGATTAGCGAGTTGAAGATTTGCGGTCAAGATTGACTAACTATCTGTTTGTCTTTTTAAACGAAGTGCGACAAATTAATAATGTGTTGTTAAGTAAGTTTACATAAAAAGATATGGTGAAAAGAGATATTTGTTGTAATGTTATATTAAAGCTTAAAATAATGGATTAGTTTTACGTTAAACTCGCTGTGTGAAGAGGATTTAGCGTGGTTAATTTAATGACATCAGAGAAATTTACGTTGATGTTAAAATAATGGATTGGTTATAAAGGTCAAGTAGTTCTCTTAATTTAGTGACTTTAGTTTAATTATTCTTTTGATGTACATGCTTTTGGTCGCACCCTTTAACCATTCTAAAAGGCATTAGAACTTACATATATAGATATTAATTACTAACTACGAGTGATAATCCTGTTGTCTTTGCCAAAAAAAAAAAAAGGAAAAAGGAAAAATTGAATTGATAATAAAAAGTTATAATGTACATAAGTACATTACGGAGCATATGCAAGGTCATGTTGGGTAACTATAGCTACAATTCATTCGCTATATATATACACGTAATTATACCTTTTAAACAAAAATAGCTTTTTTGCATTCTTTGTTTTGTGATATGAATTAACAAAAATTGGGACATGTACATGTGGTTACGACTTATGAGTAGCTTCATATTCTAAACAAGTTTTTTTAGCCCGTGCATTGCGGCGGGGTTAAAAAGTACATTTTTAAACTCCGATATGAAATATGAAATTTTCACTTGACTAAGATATGATTTCTTGATGGTTTATTTTTTTGATTATACCAACATGTATGTGTATAATTGAAAAAAACTTAAATTATTACAAAGTTGATTTTGCATCTAAAAGTGTGTAGTGTACATGCACTGATTTTACATATTGATAATGCAATCAGTTACATGCACTTAAGTCATTTATTGTTCTTCTACTATAACTATTGAGATTTTCATCTTACTCAATTGTACAAATTAAACAAATTGCTTTGAATATTTTTAACCTTGATTGGAAGACCATTAAAGTTTTATAGTGTCATTATGTTTACAACTTCATGATCATAAGCTCCAATATTAATTGTATTAAAATTTTGTGTCCATTTTGTTATTCTAGCTAATCTCATTAACTTAATGATATAAGAATGAATCAATAACCAATAAGACAACCATTTACTTATTAAACTGATCATACCATGTATATTTAAATTATTGAAAAACCCTATGAACTCATCTAGAATTCATTTTTGAATATTTACTAAGCATCATTATAAATTATATTAGTGTATAAAAATAAATAAAATGACTTGTGTTTTCATATCATATTACACTAATAGAAAAGAAAGCATTTATTTATCTCATTTGTATTTCTGTAAAAAAAATCGTTTATATTAAAAAATTTATAAATAAATAAAAGAAAAAAAAATAGTAAAATGTAACTATTCATCAACTATTGAATGAATAGTTAGATTTTGCAATTCTCATTGGGTAAAATTATTTATTTATTTTTTTTATATAGTTGACCAACCCTTGAGGTGATGCGGATATGATGTTGGCTCCAATAGGGTCCCTACACGCCTACTTGGCGACATGAAACGATGGGCCAAAAGTTTCCCTTCTCATCCATCATCACTTTGATTTAATTAATCTTATATTAATTGTCATTTGATTAGGGAACACTAAACATCATCATTAGCAAATATAATATCCATAATCCAACATTTGATGTTTGTGAATAATACAACATCTAATGTTAGATATCGTTTTTTGGTGTTTAATCCAAGCTCACGTGAACCGATGAAGTACTAAATTAAGTACGACGGCTTAATCACAAGAGAATTTGACCTTCCATCGGTTTTGATTTATTATACTCCAAAAATAAACTTATAAAAGTATGAGTGGTAATTTCTACACCACTTTTTTTTACTATACACCACTAATGTGTTATACAATTTTGTACAGTACAACATAATAAAGCATATTTGGTGGTGTACGGTTAAAAAAGATGGTGTACGAATCATCACCCTAAAAGTATAGAGTTTAAAATAATCATAATCAATGTATGTAGATTTTTATACTTTATATTGTGGGTTATAGTTACGGTTCTAGTTTTTACAATCTCAAACCTACTACACAAAATTATTCACAGTTTAGCAATTCAAGTACTGCTTTCAAAAAAGAGTTAATTATTTTTTAATGTGTATAACTATGCGTTGATTTTCATTGTATGTAGGTAACGAAATTGATTGTCAGAGTATGTAGGAAACTATTTATCCTTATACATTGTGTGTATTTTTGTGACGTGTTATCGGTTATGAGGTGACACGCGGCATATTTACAAGTTGACAAGTCATCAAAACACAAACAATTTACACAACTAAATAATTTCGTACAAACAATGACGATCAATTTTGTTTGATGCACACAATGAAGGTCAACACATATATTACACATTAAAAAGTATTTAACCCTTAAAAAAACTTAATTATAATAGAAGTTTCTTGTACAATTTGTCGCCAAACATACCTATGGTATGTAAATTGGTGATATTAACATATTAAAATGATAACTACGAGTAATTAGTTTTAGATTAATCAACATCATTCTTCCAAAAAGTTAATGAAAATTGATCTCCTCCGTCCATATTTTTATAAATGAAAATATAGAGCAACTATTGGGAGAGTTATTACTGCATGTCTTCTATATTACGTAGTAAAAGATAAAGGACACGTTTAAAGTACTATTAATATAATAATATTGCACTAATTGTATGCGTTT
This sequence comes from Pseudognaphalium luteoalbum, assembly GCA_963422505.1. Lineage (NCBI taxonomy): Eukaryota > Viridiplantae > Streptophyta > Magnoliopsida > Asterales > Asteraceae > Pseudognaphalium > Pseudognaphalium luteoalbum. Next base: position 116,260,209 of record OY730194.1, on the reverse strand, counting down.
GTGTGGGGGATTTTTTCTACGGTTTTGGATGGAAAAAAAAAAAGTTATCATTCATCTCCCTTGCATGTTGTTTGAAATCATTACTTTATTTATTGAATTGTCTTATCATGTTCTTAACTTTAGATACCATCATTTTCAAATAAAATTTTCTACATATCACCACCTATCTTTTTGAGACATTTGTAAGTTGTAACAGACTTTCAATATATACTCGTAAATGATAAATGATGTCAAAATACATCAAATGTGCATGTGAGTATATCAGCAAAATGATACTATTTCCGTTACAATGTATCTTGAAATATACATGCATTGTTTTGGTAGTGGTACATTATTTTGATTTACTTGAGACAAACAGATCTAATAAAAGGAGATGAGTATATGTATTTTGGGACCAAATGAGTGATATAGAATTGTCCCATAGTATATTAGTAAATTACTATTACTATTTAGATTAGTTCCAGACCTTCAATACAAAAGTAAGAGGCAATATAGAATTGTCCCATAGTATATTAGTAAATTACTATTACTATTTAGAGAATATTACGAAAATCATCCTTATAGTTTGACCTGAATTACACATTCAGTCCTTCAATTTATTTAATTAAATAGATGATCCTTTCTTTTTAAAACTTGTTATGTAAATAATCATTTACATTAACGACAGTTAAATCTCCGTTAAAAAGGACCACGTGTGTAGTTTTTTTATACTTTTAAATTTTATAATTTTTGAGAGTATAAATTATAAAATTTAAAATATGTATATATACATTATTAGGTGCACAACATCATTTTCAACTTTCACATTTCGCTTAGCAAATTCATGATCAAATTGTTCCTCTTCCACATTTGTCTTTCACCACTCAAGGACCCTCCGTTACCAATTCATCTTATCTCGTAATGACTTTAGTGGCCACCATCTATTCTCTTTTATATTCTTTTCGATGACCCTAACTTTAAAGTAAAATTACGTTGAAAAATGAGAACTAATTAAGTCAAAAATGTATATATAGGTAGGAAAAGATGGTGGTGGAATATAAATTTGATGTTATAGATAGGGGTGTTAACGAGCCGAGCACTTAACGATCTACTCGATTCGAACTCGTTTATCTCAAATTCGAGCATAATACTATTCGAGCCCGAGTCGAGTTCGAACATAAAAAGACTGCTCGATTAGTTTCACGAGCCGATCTTTAAAATAATAAATTCGACTCGGCTTATTTGGATAAGATGAGCACACTATGAATATCAACACCAAAAATCTAATTACATACTTACTTATTATTAGTGTTCGATGATAACTAATTAAACTTACACAATTTAAGTTTAATTAAGTGAAATGTCTTTTGTAAACTTTATTTCAAGTTTCATAAAATACTTAGTATACTTTTTAATGAGCTTGTTTAAGCTTATAAACGAATTTATCGAGCTTGAGCTTCTAAACAAACATTTTGAACTCAAACAATTAATTATTATATTTTTTTTTTGTAAATTATCATAAACTTAAACGAGTATAGAGCTCGAGCTCGAACACTAAATTATTATCTGAGCCTGAACTCGAATGTGGTTTTAAAAAGTTAATCGAGGTTGAGTCGAACTCGAACATACTTATTTTTTAAACGAGTTGAGTCGAGCATCAGGATATTCGAATTGACTCGGTTCGTCAACAGCCCTAGTTATAGAGGGGAATATGATCAAATTTGATGATGAATAAAATTAGTGAAATGAAAATAATTATGTGCACCATATAATGTATCTATACATATGCTAGATTTTATTATTTATATTTTACTCAATAAAATTTAAAGAATTAATTTTTTTACATGCATGGTCCTTTTTAAGGGAGATTTAACAATCGTTAATGTTAAGGACTATTTACGTAACAAGTTTTATAAAAAAGAGATCATCTATGTAATTAAATTAATTAAAGGACTGAATGTGCAATACAGGTCAAACCATAACGTTATTTGTAATTTTCTCTATTATTTATAAACAACGCATTTGTGCACAATTAACATAAATTAAATTAAAGTATATATGAAACACACCCAATTAATCCTCTCTATGGTTTAATTATGACTTGTTACTTTCCAGTTTTAGAAAGAACTTTTGTTGGCCATCATCGACATTGAAAATATTCTCCAACGATATTAAAGCACCAGAATCTAATATAATACAATAATAATTAATTAACGTGTGATATCCAATTAATTTTTTATTTTCGCTGGCTTTAATTGCAATCAAATTTGCGTAACATCTTCAAACCAGGATCAAAAAGCTGCAATGAGCATATGCACGGCGTTTCTTTAATCTTTTCATCGGTTTTTAATCAAAACTATACTACTACTATCGTTATATCAAACGATATATACGTGACACGGGCCGTTGAGATACTACCCTAATTAATTTGCATTTGTATTCGAAGTAATGTTACGGAGTATATATATGGTAAACACGCGTATATAAATGGCAAGAACAGTGATAGATAAGGTTTAATTTTAGAGTGTATATAGTTATTCAGAAACATACCCAACGAGCTTTACAATTAAAGTATTAATTAATAAAAATTAAATGAGATTAGATTAGTTTTTAGTGCGCATGTACTATGTTTTGTTTCTATCGATCGATCATTACTTGTGATATTCTTTTCTTGATGTAATTTTTGTGTTACTGTATCGAAACAACAATAATACTACGTAGTACATGCTTTATATATGGTTTTTATGTTGTTAAAAACTATACTTAATGTGATAATCCTACCGTCACTTGAAGTCTGGTTTTAAAGTATGAAGAATTTGATTATAGTGGTATCATATACCACCTTACATATGAATGACACATTAGCAAAACGACCATTGCATACATATAATAACGAAACATAAGAGTTAAAACATTTTAAGTTGTATACATATTATAGGTTACGGAGTAAAGTTGAATAGTATCCATCTATCCAAACAAATAAAAAAGGATAATTAGTCTCTAATTATGGCTTAACTAGTGTAATACACGGGCGGTGCCAAGGGTAGACTCATTTTAATACAAGTCCTTGTAAGGAGCATTACCCCTAAAATGTTCACTTGAATGTCCTATTAAAAAACCTCTAATAGAATTTATTACAATCGAACATGACAACCTGCCACAAAGCATGAAAACGCACTTCACCTATGACCTGATGAATGCTATTAGTACTGAAATTCCAAACCACCAAGTAGCAGATTCTAAAAAAAATTTGTCTTTGTAAGCTATATGAAATCACAAGTGCTTGAACTTTTTTAGATGCAACATGAATAATACAGAAACTGGTGGACCAAAAGATTAAGATTGATTTGGCCACAAACTAAGAGCTGGAAAGTACGAACATAACAATAAATATTGAGATTGCTTTGATGCACGGACATTGTAATTTTTACATAGAAAGTTACCAAAAAAGTTACCCATAGAATTTATTAGTATATAGATTGGTGCAACCTGTAAACATAGTGGCAAAATCTCCCTATCTAATTTAAGTAAATTATTGCACGGGGAATAGATGAAATAAATGGCAAGATCCCCTATCTCTTGCACTACTATATACATTTAATGAACAAATATAACTCAACATAACTATCGACCAAGACCATTACTTAAACAAAAAATATAAGATGCTCCGACAAAATCCTGAAGCACGATCATCTGCACAAAAAAGCACAAAATTGATCACAGAGTACACAAAATTTAAAATATATAAATTATATATGAGATAACCAAGTGAAAGATCAAGCTCGAAAGTCAGCAAACATGTTTAGATGATGTGGACCATCTGAGTGAGAAATGGCCCTCTTCCAATTTCTCCATAAGCAATGCACAACAGTCCACTCATCATAACTTTCTTACATTTATTTGAGCATGACACATCTCTGTGACTATTTAAGTACTACAACTTTGGTTGTTAGGAAATGCAAATATACCGAAGGTGTAGTTACTTTCTTGGATAATATGCACTAAGATTCTATAATTAAGTTTACCATAGTCAACCAACTAACCAAGCATATGAAGACAATGTCATACACATAATTAAAGTATAATAATGAACTAACTGAAATACGTAATTTAATGAAACATATCGTATTGATGGTGTTAATTTTGAGAGGTTTGCCATTCACTGGTGCTGCCCATAAATGTACAATTCAAACTTTAACCCTCAAATAAATATGGAATGCATCAATTTCATCGAGATAACTGTAACAAATGACTTCCATGATATTGTGATAAATAATGTATGAGATTTTAGAGCATATAATGTTAAATTAAACAAATCCATTGACTGGCGAGAGAGGTAAGACTTTCACGTACGTTCATATACTTCTGCAAACCACTAATCACATTCCAAATTCGTATATAAACCCTTAAAAGTGCTGTATAATTGTGCGAATGAAGGGATATCAAGCTGATTGGTTTTCTCATCACTGGTTCAATTGTTGTTAACCCAAATCAACTAATATTTGGCATATCAACTTAATTCTAAGCATCAAAATTCTAAGCACCAAATCACGTGTAGATTAAGTAAAGGTTTTCAACTAAAAGATGAATAAATGAAAATAGGGCTATGATTTGATTGTGAACCGGCATACTCTTAGCCTCATGTTTTAGGGAGGGTGTGTGAGATAAATACCTTCGGTAATAGGGGATCAGATACCATCTTAACAATTGAAGAATAAAATGATCCATTCATTACCACAGTACAAACATCAATCGAATGATCCATAATGTGTACTTGTTAGGACCTAGTTGTGGAATTATGAGCCACACGCCCACAATACAAAGGCGCGAGATTTCAATAGATGTATCTAAATTAGTCCGTTTCAACTTGGACCATTTTGAACCGTTACGCAACTAAGTGACCCGCGTAGTAGATATCACCTGTTGATGCTGGAAAAGGATTGTACATAATGATCAACCCTCACTTGCAACAAAATTAGAGTAAATAGAGGCAATAAGACTATGACTAATTTCACAAAAGTTATTACAACATCTTTGGGATCAAGTCAAATTCATATGTGGAATTTGCTTAATGAATGAGTATTATAATCGGCTAAAAATGCACACATAAGATGTATAATGAGAAATAAAATACCATTATAACCATTATTAAGGGTCGAACGCATAGTGATGAGAGCACATTGATGATCTTTTGCTTAGATGATAGATACACATGCTAACGTTATTTCAGATTTATATGATAATAAAGTGTAGTCCCTTAATGGTTTACCTGGAAATGCTTTGTGATAAGAACATGGAAGCTCAACTTATTACTATTCTAGTGGATACATACCCCGTACGGATCAAATTAACCCCGTAAATGTGCTCCAATTTGATGCAAACATTCCAGTTAGTTCAACGTGATGCAACCCATATCTGCATTCATTGTACGAAAAATAAGCTAAAAGGCCAAAACCTCTGATCTGCATTCATTGTACGAAAAATAGGCTATTCAAAGCAAAAGATTTCATGAAAGTTGATATCAAATTAGTAAACTAAAAGTAACACTTATGAGCTTATTATTTTTTACAGAGGGCTTAATGTACCTATCCTGAAAGATATAGTCATTGGAGATTCTTATAAGTAGCTTGCTAGAACAGTGGCACCCATCTATAACAACGATCAATGTGAATAACATACATATTCTAGAGAAGCTTAATAATTCTAGTGATCAATATAGTGATATACTGAAAATCAATTGAATTAATGATGCTATCAATTATTAACATACATGTATGTATTTGTATGAAAAAGTTCAATTGGATACATGTAACGTAGCTCTTCAATCTATTCACTGGTTAATTTCAAAGTACAGACAAAACCATGAAGTAAGCAATTTTAACAAACGACGACAGTTTATGAGATCAACTATGAAACATCTTACTTTGAATAATCACAACTTCTTCAAACTCGTCGATTACCAGAGAACATAATGTTTAAGTAGTATTCTAACAACCAAAAAATGGCTTCTTTGACATTTCATCGAATACCTGGTGAGCAGAAACATACGGGCTAAAGATCGAAATCTGAACCATCTTTAACTCCAATCATGAAATGTAAAATCTATATTTGGGAAAGCAGAGATGGAGAGGACATTTCGTATGAGAAATTGAATCGAAGTATAATCTATTCTTAAAAAGAGAAGAGGTTATTAGTATCAGTGTTATAGACGATCAAAACGGTTGTGGTTGGGGGAGAACGGTTATGGTTTTGGGAAACACCGTTCCACAACTCCTGCAGTGACTTTGTACGGATAAGATTTGAAGTCAATATTTTTTGTGCGACTTTGAACGGTGGAGATGAGACGGTCAATATTGACAGTTGACTGAGCTCCATCAATGTATAGGATGAATATTGTGCTGTCACATCATACTTAAAATCCTTTTTCCCGCCAAAAACATAGGTCTCTGTTTATAAACAGTTATAATCCCAATCGTTATATCGATTAAAAAATTGCACGTATTTGTATGGAGCAATTCCTCCAACCGTCATATGGGTTACAAATAAAAATATGGATAAGTTGTGGATAACCACCTTTACACTATTAACTCCCAACAAACCATAGAAAATATTAATCCATAATCGGCCAACCGTTCTAGACTTTGAATTTTGTTACAACTCTTATACCACTACATAAATATGTATCAGTTTTTGACCATATATCAAAATTTTAATACTGTTTTCTACATGATCTTATTAACTAATATAATTTGTAGCGTAGGTCAATCTTTATAGAATGGCAATATATGTTACATAGATAGATTGTCATTAATTAATTCTTGTTCCTTTTCTTCCGTAATTTTTTAATATGTTCCATATGGATATGGTTTGGTGTGTTAGAGAAAGATAAGTTGATTTATATCGGGATTTTCTGATTGAGGCTTTAGGCATGTCAGTCAAGATATAACAACAATAAGATATCATGTACTTGGTGGTTGACTTTGTTGATATACGATCTGGTATGGTATGCTCTTCCCCATTTCAATAATTAGTAATCAATCAATATATTGATTTAAACTTTGCTTTTGTTAGGTAAGTTTCTTTTCAGGTTTTGATTTTGGAACTTCATTGTAATTTATACTTTTTTTCATTGTATTCAAGGTTTCCCACGTGAATTTGGTGGATTCAAATTCAAATTCTTTTGCAAACTTTACAAAATCTTTCAATACACACTTCTATACATTTCTTATATCGGTACTAAACTCTATATTCATTACAAGCAGAAACTTATAAGTTCTCATGAGTATTCCGCCATAACTTAATGTTAATGTGTAAATTAATCACTCATGAGAACTAAAATGTAGAAAAATGGACTTGCACATGCATTTTAATGTTTTCATGTTAGGTCCTTCTTGAATACTTTAATTTCTGTTTCCTTTTAGAAACATGTATTTTTACAATTTTAATCATCGATACTTATGATGTGAGTGCAAGAAAAAGACATTCTTGTGAGCTCTACTTCTTTATCATGACATGCAATTCTACTTTTTAATAACATTAGTACCTATATCGTAATATTTTAAATAACATATCTTCATAACCGTGCATCACACAGGTAATGAGCTAGTTTTTGTATAAATAAGATAAGAAATGAAATGATAAAGGAGAGATAAGAGATAAAAGTAGGAAGAGTGTCCTTAAAAATAGGAGGATATTGACCTTACCGACAATGGGAAAAAGCAAAGCAAAGCAAATATCATACGAGTAGTAGTGTAATAGTAAGAAGGTCCAAATCCCTTGAAATTGGGATCGTTGCTCCAACATCTCTAATCTTCCATCTCTGATATTTATATTTTTCGAATTTTGATATGACACCAAGCTACTGGTGTGCCCTCATCTACAGTCTTTGGATAACTCTTCTCTTTCAGTGCTCACCTTTTCATACATATTCACTACTCCGTATTATTTTTTCTTACTTTTGGTCTTAATTATAAAACCCACTTCAAGTTTAATTACAATCTTACACATGTGGTCAGTGAAGTAATTGAAACTTATATTACTAGCATATATACAAAAGTCCAGTTGCGAAAAAAAAAAGGGTGACTGAATAGTACTCGGGCCTACTCGGGCCTTTCTACAGTTAAAATAAATTATCTTATGTATATTTTTATTTTAGTATGTACACGCATGACAAGTCACTCCTTTAATTTAAAGTACTTCACCATTTGATTGACCATCTCATTGATTCATATTTTATACATATAAACCATTCATTTAGTTTGTTAACTATCGTTCGATATAATTATATATTATTATTCGATCTGACTTTTGATGTTATTATCTTATAGTGAAGTCGAACCCCATTAGCCTCGTATCATATTGTAGCTCTGCCATTGTAAAAAAAAAAAAAGAAAGAAAAAAAGGAAAGAAAATAGTAACTACTCTATATAGATAACGTTTATTTTGTTAGTAGGGTAATATAGATAAACGACTCATGGCTTTGTGTATTTAATCAATCTATAACAAAACGTACTCAGTATATTCTATTTAATGTATATAATTTAAATTAATTATTAATTATCAATAAGATATATAGAACAATTAATCATTTCTCACTTGTTAATTAGTAGGCGGATGTACGTGTCCATGCAACGTGTGAATAAATCAATAGGATTTAAACGACATTATTTTCAAGTATTTACATTTACATTTCTATTATTATCGCAAAGGTAGATAAAAACAATGGTGCAGTTCAGGGGTGGAGCCATGTAGAACGTAGGGGTAGCAGTTGCTACGGGTATAACCAATACGCAGTATAATTTCAATTGAAAAATAACATTTTTAATTGTATTTCTTGTTGGTGCTATAAGTTTAGAAACATTGACATATTATTGTTGCGGGTCACTCAAAATCCTGAATCCGCTACTGGTGTAGTTATTGTATTTATTATTGTGGTTAGAATACGGGAGACAAGGTAGAATGAGAGCGGGGATTTGAACAAGATGTGGTCCTTATTTTGCATGTAAATTATAAAATTAGTTTACTGACATTTTACACCACATATTCACATCTTTTCATACTACTTTGTTTAAACTTTCATTAAAAAAATTTTCTCTAGATCAGCTATTCTAAGTAAACCCTCGAAAATATGGAGATAGAGTCAAAGGTCAACGACTTCCATTACTCAACATACGCTACGAACATTCATTCTTAATTTCGATCTCATGTCTCATACTTTAGTATCATGTACAAAGTAATTGCAATATGTTAAAAAAAGTTATTACTAAGCATAGGTATTTCGAGGGTGGGTAAGGTAGTCGACCGTTCAGATCCTCTAAATCCTTCAAATACCAGGTACCTCCATACTTTTCTAAATTGTATTATACGTGCAATATATACGATGGTGGTGACATAACGATTCAAAATCCCTTTTATGTTGAAGTAGGAGGGCTTTTGTTTATAATTAGATTTAGACATACTTTATATTATAAACAAATGTATATATGTCGATTAAATAGCCTCAAATCCTCAATATTGAAAATTGAACTTACATATTAGAGTAAAAGAGTTAAGAACCGACACTTGGGAGTTGGGACAACAACTATTAGAGAGCGAAATAACTTATTATAAAACCTTATATATAATAATCATTTTCATTTAGCCTTATTAGTCGGCTTATTTGACATTTATTTATAAGTCATCATTTTGTATAACACGATAATTTTGCCCAGGAAGACCTCTAATAGTTATACGAATGCTCTATTACTAGGGGTAAACATCCGTACCGAATTTTCAGCACGGTACCATCCCGAGCTCATCCCTAACTCAGTTACTAGCCATCGATCTAATCCATGAATTAGTTAATCGCTCGAAAGTCAATAGTCTTAAGCTGACACTCGACGACATATATAGGAAAGCAGACAGGTGGAGATAAAGAAGGGATTTCATGACACATATCTATAAAGGGGACAGAGGGGACCTCTTATTTACTACTACAATATTATTAAACCATTCGATCTAATCTTTGTATTGGTGGTATTTAATTATTAGTTACTTCATAATGTGACGATTTTATAATGTTATCGTTTTTAAGTAAACTTGTATCCCATTACCAATCATATTGGATATTTCTAAACTATATATTATTCAATAAACATCAAGTAACACATGATTGTGCTACATATTATTAATGAAATTAATCGCTACTATAGAAAAACATTATTTTTTAATAATTAGTAATTTAGAGCTGGCAGTTTAGACCCATTGGTTATTTATGGACCATTTTTGTAAATATTTATGAGATGATGGATTTGTTAGGTCACCCCTATTTTTTGGATGGGTCTAAATGTGTATATAAACAACCTTTAATTGTATAACAATTAACCAACGAGTCTAGCGAATATATTTTTTCTTTTTTCACCTCATTTCATTTTTTTCATTTTCTCACTCAAATAAAAAATATGGTGGAAACCCGATGAGTCGACCTGGCTCGAGACCCATTTGACACGGACTCGTTTAAACCCATCATCCTAAATGACATATCTAGACCCGGACCCATTTAGACACAAATCTATCTAGACTTATGACTTGACCTACCGTTTTGCCACTTATAAAAATTACACACGCACCTTACAACCACAAATATATACATTAATTTACATAAGCATACACTTGTCACATTCTAACTCCCAACCTCATAATTCGTACATGATTTTTTATACGGATATTTGGGTCTGTTTTTAATGAGAACCCTTGTGGCTAAAAAAGTGGCAATGTGGGACAAAATGTTTTGGATTAAGGTTGTCAAGATAGCGATCCTCATCGTACGATCCTACCAAGGAAAAACATGTAGGATCAGAGTAAGATCGTTCATGAGGTAGGATCGAAGTAGGATCGTAGGATCGTTGAACGATCCGATCCTACAAGTGCGCTATTTTTTTAAAAAACTGGGCTTGTAAGACCCCTCACTATCGTCCGTCGGTTTGGGTGTTCGGTTGAAGCGACGAAACCGACACCATAGGCACGAGGCGTCGGTTCGTCCACATCGGTTGAGAACTTCGGCAAACCGAAGAGAAAAGGGGGAAGGTTAGCGTCAACGTCGGTTCTTTTTTTTGTGTTTAACGGCTTAAAAAAAAAAGATCCGTTGAGAGAAAAAAGGGGGCAAAAAAATACCAACAATTTTACACTATATATACATACCATATAGTGTAAACACACATCTTTCAACACAATTTTTAACCCATTTCCACTTCAAAATATATACATCTCTATAAACTCTTTTTTCATCCATTTTTCATCCACAATATATACAATATATACACATCTACATACCCATTTTCATCCAAATACACTAAAAATCCAATAAAGAAGATTTGAGTGCCGTCATGGCCGTCCGCAATCCGATCGCTAGACTAAATCATCTCGACGTACAAGATTCGGACTTAGATTCGGATGAGGATACCGAATTTACATTTCGTATTCCACAAACAAGACGTTATTTAAGTAGAGATCGGGTGGGTGCCGGCCAACGTTTATATCAAGACTACTTTGCCGAGAGCCCGACATTCCCTCTAGATTATTTTCGGCGTCGGTTTCGGATGAGTCGCCCATTGTTTATCCGTATATGTCAAGGTATATTATCATACTCTCACACTCCGTTACCCTCTTACTTTGCGTTTTTTCATCAAGGTCGAGACGCAACCGGAAAACTTGGTTTTAATGTTTATCAAAAAGTCACGTCTTCCTTACGCCAATTGACATATGGTTGTACTGCCGACGCATTTGATGAATATTTACATATGGGTCAACAAACAGCGTACGATTGTTTGGACAACTTTTGTAAATGTATTTTCCATCTATATTCAAATGAGTATTTGAGAAGGCCAACACTCCATGATGTGGAACGTTTACATCAACGACATGCGAAGTTACATGGTTTTCCGGGTATGCTCGGAAGTATCAATTGCATGCACTGGGCTTGGCAAAATTGCCCAATAGCATGGCAAGGTCAATACACTCGAGGTGATCATGGATATCCAACAATCATGCTCGAAGCTGTTGCCTCTTACGATTTATGGATTTGGCACGCTTTCTTTGGGCCTGCGGGATCGAGCAACGACCTCAACGTTCTTAATGAATCTGATTTATTTCAAGACTTACTACAAGATAGAGCTCCTGAAGTAGTGTTCAATATTGTCGGTCAACAATTCAACAAAGGGTATTATCTTGGCGATGGAATATATCCAGAATGGGCGACGATTGTGAAGTCATTTAAGCACCCGATATCTGAAGCCGAGTTGAGGTTTAAGAGGTACCAAGAATCTGCAAGGAAAGATGTGGAACGGGTATTCGGAGTTCTTCAAGGCCGTTGGTAAATCATCAAAAACCCTGCTAGACTCTAATTGCTAGACTATAATGAAATATATATTGAAAAATTGCATCACTTTTGTAATATAAAAGTTTGAATTTTAGATTAATTTCTCTAATTACTAAATTACTACAAGAATTTATATATCTTTCTCTAAAATAATGATAAATTTGTAGGATCTACGATCCCGATCATACGATCTCTATCTTGCAAAGGCAAAAATGATCACATGTAAGATCCCGATCCTGACAACCTTTATTTTGGATAGTATTTTGGACTTTTTGATAATTTAATTTTTTGATAATTTAATAAACTAAAATATATTAATAAAACAATAAAGTAATTATAAACTAAATATAAAACAAATTTATAAAATATCTAACAAAATTTATTAATTCAAATAATTTTTTAATTCAAATAAATAAAAAATCAACCCATTAGACCACACCTATCGGCATTCATCACTTCTCGTCAGTTTCAAACTGGCTAGCGTCACTTAAGTGACATCGATGTTACCATCTCGTCACTTTGCTTCATCATTTTTCCTCGTTAGAAATCCGACGTCTCTTTTTTTGTGTATGTATAAAACTAAAGGTAAAATGGTAAAGGTAAGACTCAAAAATTAAAGTGATAGGTCAATAATGGTAGGGGTCCTTTAGTTTCAATCAGTTTTTTTAAAAACTTATGTGGCGCTAACGTGGCTCAGTCAGTTTTAGTCACCATTGTGAGTGATCTTAGTTAAAAAGAATTATCCAATTAGATTTACCCATTTTAACATATTAGATTTGACCCAAATAATTAAACACCCCATCTTTTTTTTATTACATCAATCAATCAATATATCTATCTTTATAACTAAGGGATGAAACCCTTAATTACTTGTCAAATATATACACATGTCACATCATACAAATACTATGTGTCATCACCATATAAAAAAAAACTTGATGATATGGATTTTCCTACACCCTTATTCCAAGTAACGTAATATTCAATTAAAATTTATATTATAACTATTTTCATTTAATAAGGTAATTAATAAAATTAAATTATACTATTTTAATTCAAAATAATGTGTCATATAATAACACTTATAATTTTTTATTATAGTCCAAACTCATGACATCATTTAATCTATTTTTTCCTTCTAATTTTAACCTTTTAATTTTTTCATCTTAATCTTAACTATTATTCATCTAACTTTCTCTTTTTTTAAAAAATAAATAAATAAAGTTTTAGTAAATTATGAGAACTTACTTTTAATACAATTATAACTTTCATTAAAGTTTTGTTAGTTTATTTTTTTTTATTATCATCTTACAGATTAAGGGAATTCAGTTTCTATTATTTAGTAAATTGAATACAAGCTTTATGGATAGGCAGATCAAGGTCATCATCTATTTTTTAAAGATTTTTTTTATATTTTTTAATCTCACACAACTTAATTACAATTTAATATGCGAATGGTAAGACGTGCACTTCTATTAATTCTATATTACTTTTCAAATTTATATAATGTAGGTATATATTTGATTGTTGTATAATGATTGATATTTTGTGCATATATATGTACATTAGTTATTCAATAAAACGTCTAAATTGTTATAGTAGTTTTTATAATTTATTTTTTCCAAGACTATTAACGTACACATTGTTTATCAATTGTTGCAAGGTTAACATATTATAACTATAGGAAACGGAAAGATCACAATGACTAGACAATTTTTGTTAGCTAGAAAAATATCAATTTATAACACACACATCTTTTTTAACCTTCCCATTTCATTGATATATTGTGGGAAAAATATGCTGTTATTAATTCAATTTTTAGGGGTTAATATTTATAAAGTATCACTAATACCGATAAAAAAATTTCTTTTATAATCTGAAAGTTTTCACCATTTCATATATCATTTTGACTTGTGATTCACATATTACGACATTTTATAATGATAGATGTGCATGGCACGGGTTTAACACTAGTATACTAATAAATCAATTACTACCAACACTTACTAATTAACTAAATAAATATGAAAATGCCCCATCTTTTTTTTATTACATCAATCAATCAATTTATATACTAATAAATCAATTACTACCGGCACACTTACTGATTAACTAAATAAATATGGAAATATTCACAATTAACATAATATCATACATTTGTCATATTCATTTTCTTTTTTTATATCAAACATTTGACTTTATTAAATTGAACAATTGTTATAACGAATTCTACTATTATTCTGACAAAATAAAAAACAAACAACTAAGACATCAAATCGTGCTAGATATTGAACAAATTCTGTAAACTATTCATGATAAAACGTCACTGTTGGTCAATGTAATTAAACATTGCTAATGATCACCACCGACGACTAACATTGTATCTTTTATTACCATTATTGTTAGTTATTTACATATCGCCCACAACCACATTTTTCTAATTTGTTACTGTTGCATTGCGCGGGTGATATACTAGTAAAAGATAGGGAAAGGTATCGAAAAAGGTACTGAAATAGGTATCCTACTTTTAGCCTATTTCAATTTATGGTACACAACTTTAAATTTTTAACTTTCAATTTGTGATCAACTTAAGAACGTGTTTTACGTGAAATTGCACAAATGACAAGTGTCACTGAATTCATTATTCATAAGTAACATATATACTTAATCGATTAATAACCCTCGACCAGTTTTAAAAAATATAGAGTAAAAGAGAGATATTAGAGTTGCAAGTGGTAATGAGCTTTTGTCAAAACTACTCTTTCCTTACTCAATTATTTTTCAAATTGATCGATGAATATAATTGCTTTAGTATGTATGTTATCTATAAAAAAAATCGGTAAAACTCGTCATTTGTGTAATTCGCGTTCCTAATTTGATTACATAATTAAAAGTTCGATACCTTATATTTAAGAATTAAAATTGTGTATCTTAAATAGAAATAGATATAAAATACATTACCTTTTTTCTGTAGTTTTTCTTAAAAAGTAAAACAAAATAAATGTTTTTCAACTAGCACATTATTTAATGATAAAAGCCACAGTCTTCGATATAACCTTCTAATGCAATTAGCATTTACATGTTAATCAATTATCGAGATGACCAAGTGATTAATAGGAATGGTTAAAAGATCTGAATTTGATAAGGATATCTGAACCCCACAATGTATGGATCGGGGTGGGGTACAGGGCGATAAATGAGGATTTCTATCGGGTTGGGGTTGAGGTTGGGTAGTATCATCCCCGTCTCGCTCCAGCCCGATATATTTATACATATGTGTGAGTGATTACAATATATTTATATATAATTATTAATTATATCTATAAATAACTAATATCATTAATAAATATATTTATTTATAGCCTTTTGAATTACAATAATATTTACAACATTATATATATATAAGACTATGATATGTTTGTTCACAATAACAGTTTAGTTATTATTTATCTGTAATGTACACGTGTAATCCCTCTAATATTTTTAGTATACTTGTGTCATCAATGAAACCAATTACTATGTGTTGCCTTGATCATGTTATTAATTAATTTTGAAACGGGGATTATATATAACTAGATCTTAAACATGTGTGCATACACACGACGCATTGAATTTGTATTTGATTTTATATTCAAGCTCGTGTATACACATAAGTCATTTTGAATAATATAAAATTGTAACGTCCTCAATAACGGTCTGGTAATTTCTTTACCTTTTATTGATATTAATAAGTTATAAGTAAATTTAATATTATTTGCTTATGTGAAACTTATTGTGAATAGTGTAATATTATTTGTTTTAAATAGTTATAGGTGACAGTACAATAAAATAACTATTTTCGCAATTGATTTTTAGTTTCCAGACTTTAGATTTAGAACGGGTATTAAAAATACCCAATTTGGGTCGGTTTTGAAAGAAGACCGACCTAAACTCCACTAATTCTTCCCCAATTTCAGTTGACCTCTAATTCACATACTTTCAATTTCAAGAACTTTGATTTCTAAACAAAGATTGGTGATCTTAAGTTGTGATTCTCTACTAGTAATCATCTTCTAGCTTCTTAGTGTTTTGTTCATCATCAAAATTGTAATTATTCTCTTCTTTATGAACTTAAGTGTTATTAGGTTAAATATAGAATTGATAAATTGCTTAATTAAAATAGTTTGTGTGATGATTGAATGATGATATTGTTGGATTTTCTATTCCCTAACTAGATTAACATATGCAGCGGAAAATAACAATTAATCTAGAGCAACTAGGAAACTAAACCCTAAAGGAGCGTTACTCAATAAAGCTATTAACAATAACAAAATAAATAGATAAACGAGAAAATACTAACCTTTGAGAAAACCAATTTCTCACGCGCACACAACCTTGCAGAACCTTCACGCAGACTTCTTACTCGACCTTCCATGCTTTGAATGGCAAGTACCCAAAATAGAATACCTCTAATGCGTCATACCCATGAACCAAGAGAAATTCCTAAACTCCTAGGGTCCCGACTCTAAGTCGTGTAAACTCTCACAAGGAATAGGAATGAGAAAGAGAGAAAGAATTGAACTCTATTCAATTCTGGGATGATTGGAAACCATGGATTAGGCCTCTATTTATAAGGGGAGAGGGAGCCCAGGGTTTTATTCCTTGGCCGATGTGGGACAACTGAATTCATCCTCCAACCGCCGGTTGAAAGCTCCAACCGGCGGTTGGAAGCTCCAACCGGCGGTTGGACTTGATTCCTGCCCAAGTAATGATACGTCTACACCGCCTTACAAACCCTAACCTCCAACCGCCGGTTGAACCCTCCAACCGCCGGTTGGAACTTGCTTGCAGAATGTTCCTTTTAGTTTAATATTCAATTAATAAACTAACTAAACATTCTCATTGTTTCTGTTAACTTCTTTTAGTTTCTAATTAATTTATCAACTATCATAAATTAACAAACCAAATAATTAACTTACAATATTAATTCCAATTAATATTATCTCTCTTATTGTTTCTCTTACTGTTCATCGAGGGCAACCCAAAAAGGCTCTACTTTTAGAATAGTCTTACCAATTAGTTATGACATTGGACACTATTTCCAACAGATATTAGTGTATAGAAACTGATATGTTATAATTCTAGATGTATAATCAAGTATTTTTAAAGTGTGATTTTAAGAATTTAGTGAATCAAATGGGTTCTTTGAATTTTGCAAGAAATTGTTATCTTTTGTGATTAATTGGCATTGTTTGATGTTTATAGAAGTAGCGTAATGTTTCTTAGACCCTAAAGATGTAGTATTGTTGATTTAGTATCTTCAAAAGTGGTTTGTTTGAGTTAGGTTCGAGCTGAGTTTGTGCAGAAATGAGTTGCAGGTCAAATTTCTTCTTGCTCACGGGATCCCATCTTTGGGTTTCTGGATCGCGTAAGCTAGTTAAAAATCGTCAAAAAGGTCAAAAATTGGTCTTGGATACGCAATCCCACAGATGTTTCTGGATCGCGTATGTTAGTGCAAAATGGTTACAGAAGAAAATGCACTTGGATACGAATCCCAACTTTTGTTCCTGGATCGCGTAAACAAGTGTAAATTGGTAACAGAAATATTTTAACTGAGCTACGCGATCCGGCTAGGATTTCTTGGATCGCGTATGCAAGAGTAAATTTGAATGTTTGGTTAAAATCCAATATTTTGATTTAGTTGATTGTGATTATGAATATAAATTGTTTATTTGTTTAATTACTTAGTATTTAAGTATGTTGAACAAAAGAAATAAGTTATTAACTTATTGACTTTGTATTCTCAGATAAACAGAAGACTCAGTGATATAGAAATCCTGAGTGTGGAGACGACAGAGGTATCGATGAGTGGATTTATAACTCACTCTTTGATTTGGTTGTAATTACTTTGATTACAACAAGTGATAGTTGACATGTTGATAGATTTATTTACTTTGTGTTATTAAGTGAACTTTATATGCTAGTTGCCATGTGATTATATGTGGTTTTGAGGTCAACACGTTGGTTGGGTTAGTTGATTATTGTGTGAATTACACATAGTCTTACTTCATTTGTTGTGTGTAAGACTTGTGTTTGAGTACAATAACCACTAACTATCGGTCTATTCCGTATTGGTCATATGGATTGTTGGACAAGTGTTCTTAAGAGTCACCGCGGCAGTAGGGTTTCTCAAGGACCACCGATCCTCATAGTTGAATTGTTGATTGTTGATATAGATATATATCCTTATTTGGTGTATTCAAGAGATTATACTAAGTTGATTAGTGAGTGTTGAATTCATTCACTTAGCTTCGTGCTAACCCCTCAATCTACTTCTTGCAGGTGTTATTTTGATATGTGGGTTGCAAGAAGGGGACGAAGAATGTTTGATAATTTGCAACTCTGATATAGTTTTTATGAAACTATGTTTTGTACAATATAATACCCCGTTTATATTATGTAAATGATGGTTTTGTAAATATAGAAAATATGGTGTATGTTAATAGTATAAGTTTTATAAAATAATCTTTTGTTTTATACACTTCCGTAGTTGAAAATGATAAATTATTATCTTTGGAAAGAGGGGTGTTACAAAAATACGGTTTATAGTCTGGTAGTGTATCGAACTTTAGACCTTTTATTATTGCATGCGCCATATTTCGAAACCTTCTATAGTATTTATTTAATTTAAAAACCATTGTTGTTTTTTACATGTTTTAAGCTACATAAGTTGACGTGTTATTTTTAATTTCTAAGTTCTATACATAATAGTAAGTTAAACACATGTTAAAATCTTACATTCGAATCATTACAATATAATTTAAAGATTTTTATAGATAAAATATATTATACGGGGTATTAACTATGTAATTTATCCCTATGAATCACAAATATAATAGTAATTGTTTGATTTAAAGGCCAACGTGAATTTAGTAGGTTGTGGAATTTGTATCAAACGATTACTTGTATTTTTTTTTTATCATTTCTATTAATGATTTAGTCACTCTATTTAAACGAAGTAATTTTATAAATAATATAAAATCGTATAAATAGAGTTCTTTATAACTATGAATTATAGATTAGTTGTACATATTTTAATTATTAATTATTTATGATGTCATCATCTCCTTATTTATCGTCAAATTAATAAAATTGAGTAATTTTATTACACTACGAGAATAAAGGGTTTTAGCGACAGACAAAAGTCGTCGCTAAAGCCCATAAAGTCGTCGTTGTAGAGTTTAAGAAATGACATGTCGTCTCAAAAGATTCGTCGCTACAGCCTCATCTATGTTACTCTACTGTGACGACTTTATGGGCTTTAGCGACGACTTGTGATCTACCTTGAAACTTTTACAGGGCTTTAGCGACGATTTGTGTCGTCCCAAAAAGGTTTCATCTTATTAGGTCTATTTTCTTGTAGTGTAATTAGCCAATTGACTTTTCGATGACATCATAAGGTATTTCTTATATTTAATTTATTTATAAGATAAAAACGATGCTTTAAGAAAAATAACGAGTTGTCAGAATTTTGAGTATTATTAATAAAGAACGAGTACTTAGTTAAAATTTGAAGAGCTCACATTCTCAACGAGGTACCCTGATAAGACCCGATTAGGATTTGGGGTAAGTCATTTCCTCGATGGACCGCCCCGATAAAATCCCGCTAGGGTTTGGGGTAGGGTTGGGGATTGCTTAAAATAATGGGGTTGAGGCTGATACTCCCGTACTAAATTTGCCCCATTGCCATTCCTAGTTATTAACATCAAAATTCAAATATAATGATGTCATAATTCGAATTTACTGAGAATCAAATACTTTCACAGTTATAAAAAATGTTGTTCGTAACATCAATGGAAAGATCGAATGGGCTTGTAACTTAAGTTCGTAACTTAATTACTTTTTGTTTTTTTTGTTTTTACGAGAGTTGAGGGTTTATGCGGTTATTATTTTAGGGTTTTGCTAACATGTGCTTTCGTGACACACATTAAGATGTATTTAATGAATATATAATTTCCTTAAATAACACAATTTGTAACTAATATATGCATAAAAAATTGATGTAGCGTGAAAATAACAAACACAAATTAAATAAGATACTGCAATAAGATAACAAATTAAACTTGTTGATTCTAAGAATACCCAAGAATAATCTCTTCTAATTAACATTGATTCACCAAGAATACCGCAATTAGGCAAAATTTCAACTCAAATGATCAACATAATTTGAGAGAAAATTTCAATTTCATAAAACTCAAAACTCATCCTCCCTTTCTATTACATATGGAAGCCTTTATATAGGTTGCAAGATAAAGAAACTAATAACTCATGAAATATGAAAAGTCTAAGGATAATCAAAAGTTACAAAGCTATTAAATAAAATATTAAAACACAATTATGGTACTAATTATCATAAAGATTAAACTAAATGCATGTAATTTAATCCATAATCTTCAATTGATTGTTGGTAGCTTGGGGTCATTTCCGCATCATTCTCCCCCTCTAATTTGGGACTTGTCCTCAAGTCCTTTCACATAGACTCCGTTTCCCTTTCATCTTGCATCTAATCTTCCAACTACTTCCATATTCAATTCTTCCTCGACGATAGCTATTATTAACATTGTTTTTGTAAAACAATGAGCAGCCACATAATTCAACAATCAAATCACCCATTTGAACTTGACAACCATTTGTAAATAATTTAACAAATTCAATTACCATATCAAATTCAAAAGAATTGTGATCCAAATCAGACACAAATGAAGCAACATCTAAATTGGAATCATGAGATTTAGCATCCACATCAAATGCAAAAGATTCGATATTTATATCAATTGATGCTACATTCACATAACTTCCTCCATCCATAATGACATCACTATTGTCATTTTTGTTGTTGCAACTCGGATGGAATATGTCTTCCATATCTTCATAACTAGAAAACCCAAATTTACCATCGAGAATTTTATTTATAAACAAAATCTCACGTTCATCGGGTTTCTCTAGCTCCTCATAAACATCGTAGATTACCATTTCACTTTCTAACAGGATTTTTCTTCCTTTCTATTACATATGGAAGTCTTTATATAGGTTGCAAGATAAAGAAACTAATAACTCATGAAATATGAAAAGTCTAAGGATAATCAAAAGTCACAAAGCTATTAAATAAAATATTAAAACACAATTATGGTACTAATTATCATAAAGATTAAACTAAATGCATGTAATTTAATCCGTAATCTTAATTGATTGTTGGTAGCTTAGGATCATTTCGACATTAAAAATTAAGGAAAATATTAAATTGAATTAATGAGTATTAAATGTAAATATTAATATTTAAGAAAATTATATGTTCATACATTAACATATATCACGTTAGCAAAACCGTTACTAGTTACTTATTTTAATTAGCGGAGAAAAAAGAAAGGTAGAATATGACTTTAAGAAGATGATGATGTGTTAGAAAATGAATCGTATAGGGGTGAAATACATAAATGCCAGGCTGGCAATGAGAAACTCATGCATTAACCGAAACAAAGCCTTAATCAATTCCCATTAACTAACGTGTCAACCTAACAATATTAACATGCCAGCTGTCACCCCCTATTCAGGGAAAACTCCACTATGGCATGCATGCTTATTATATTTTCTCCTCCGTATAACCTTAGTATACGTACATAATAACTTGTACAAAATACACTCGCTAATATTAAATAAAATTTTTTTGCTAACGTATGACCCCGTAAGACATGTTAAACTGTATTTAATAAATCTGTAATTTTCTTAAATATTAGAAATTGTAAATAATATATGCATAAGAAAATGTAATTATTGGATTAAATTAATACATATTATAAATGTTAATATTAAAGTAAATCTCAATTTCATTAAATACACATTAACATGTACTACGAGGCACAAGTTAGCAAAATCATAAATAAAATAGTTATCTATAATCATACACCCTTATAATTTGTTTAAACCTTCTCTTTATTAACTTATATTTTTAAAGAACTCTAATGACATAAATAACCCTATATTTAATGAAATGGACTAAACTACCCTTTACTGCTTATAGAAACTATCAACAATATATTTAGTCATAATAAATACTGATTGTAAGTTACCATTTCTTTTTTCCCTACATAATAATTCGTCCTAAAATACACACTCATATAATAATTATTAGTCAAAATAAAATAAAATAAAAAGTAAAAGTATAAGGCATACAAATAAAAATAATATTTAAACATCAATAAATATTTTTATCTTTTCATTTTATATATTTTGTTATTTTATGAAGAAATTTAAAAGTGATTTTCTTTACTTTTACATTAATTACATTCAATTTTTAATGATTTTATTACATGTGAATAAGAATCGATAATAACTTGAAAAATAAAAAAATATATATTTTATAATATTTATCGAAATCTATAAACAATGTATAACGTTTGGAAGTTTTTACAATAGTTTAAAGGTCATTTGAAAATACTCACAAACACAATATTCTTAAACACGTGATTACATTATTTTAAACAATTGTTAATATCTTCTTTCAATTTTTAGTTGTTTCCTTTCAACTTAATTAAAAACCGTAAATACTTAATTTATTATCCATCCTCTTTTATTCATTTCTTTTGTTTTCTCCGTTTATCTTAAACTCGAGAAGAGAGTGTTAATAAGGGAAAGGGAAAAAAAAGATGAAGGAAACCTTTAGTTTGTTGAAATTCTTTTATCTTCTTTGTTATTCCTTGTTGGTTTGTTGAAATTGTCACAAAAATTTGGACTCCGGGAGACATGGAAATTTGATGTATTGTGATATATGGATCGTGTGAATCACAAAATGTAACGTTAAAAATTAAAAACAAAAGCTTGTGAACCAACAGCAATTATAGTAGCATGCATGTTACTAACTAATGTCCCAAAATATATATGTAAACATAACATATACTGTACTACTTTTTTCTTCAATTAATAGTAACCATACAATAAAATAAAATAAAAATGGTAATTAAGTAATGTACCCTAAAAAGGGTTCTACGTACTATACTGTTATTTTTAGTTGTACCACCATAACTTTTTGTTCTATATATACCACCCTTCCCTCCTTCATTTCTCCCCACATCATATTTTCATACAGCATATTTCTCTCCCTAAAAACTCATTGCTTGATTAAATATATATCATCATTTTTACATATATAACCACCATGCCGGAAGCACCAAAGAACCCGGGTGATCATGAGTCCACAATGGACTATACTCTTACCCAAAAAAACAAGAGATCTCTTGAGTTCATTGAAGATGTTACCTCCAACCCAGATGATGTTCAGTTACGTGTTCTTTCCGATATCCTGACCCAAAATGCCAACGTCGAATACCTCAATCGTTATAACCTATCGGGCCAAACCGACCGTGAAACGTTCAAGAAACTTGTACCCGTTATCACATATGAAGAACTTCAACCCGATATAACACGTATCGCTAATGGAGATAAATCCCCTATCCTTTCTTCTCATCCAATTTCCGAATTCCTAACTAGGTATATGCTATCACTATTTACATTATATGTTTATAGTTGTTTGATGAAATAACCAGTTTGGAATAAAACGGTACAACAATCCGAACTGATCATTTCATTCATAAATAAACAGATAAACAAACAGTTCTAGTACAGTTTGACCAAAGAAAATATTTTATATGAAACACGGTAAATTTATAAGCCGATAAATATTGCTCTAATATTTATGAGTATTTTATTGATGAAATGAGTTTTTTTGAAATGGTGCAGTTCTGGGACGTCAGGAGGTGAAAGAAAGCTGATGCCAACTATCGAAGCTGAGCTGGGAAGAAGGTCGTTATTGTATAGCCTTTTGATGCCGGTGATGAACCAATTTGTGCCTGGTTTAGATAAAGGAAAAGGGATGTATTTCTTGTTTATTAAATCAGAAGCTAAGACCCCGGGTGGGTTAGTGGCCCGGCCCGTTCTAACCAGTTACTACAAAAGTAACGATTTCAAAGAAAGGCCATATGACCCATACACAAACTACACCAGCCCGAATGAAACCATTTTATGTCAAGATTCGTACCAAAGCATGTACTCTCAAATGCTTTGTGGGCTGTGTTTAAATCAAGAGGTTCTTCGTGTTGGTGCTGTTTTTGCTTCCGGGTTCATTCGAGCCATCCGGTTTTTAGAGAAGCATTGGCAGATTTTGTGTCAGGATATCCGGACTGGCACGCTGAACCCGGTTATCACAGACCCGGTTGTGAAAAACGCTGTGCTTCGGGTCCTGAAGCAAGACCCGGAGCTGGCGGACTTTATCGAGCGTGAATGCTCGAAAAAGTCATGGCAAGGGATTATTACAAGACTTTGGCCCAACACAAAATATGTTGATGTTATTGTTACTGGGACAATGTCGCAATATATTCATACACTCGATTATTATAGCAATGGGCTCCCTCTTGTTTGCACCATGTATGCATCTTCTGAATGCTATTTTGGTGTCAATCTTAACCCACTTTGTAAACCTAGTGAGGTTTCTTACACCCTCATTCCCACCATGGCTTATTTCGAGTTCTTACCGATTGGTGTCGATGATCAACAACTACAACTGGTCGATCTTTCTGATGTTAAACTCGGTCAAGATTACGAGCTTGTTGTCACAACTTATGCTGGTAAGTATTAATGTTATATAAATACCCAGTAGTTTATAAGAATGTGATATTTATGATTAAATACTAAAGATTAAAGAATGTTGTTTTCTGTTTAATGTCAGGGCTTTATAGGTATAGAGTTGGTGATGTCCTAAGAGTTGCAGGATTCAAGAACAAAGCGCCACAATTCAGCTTCATATGTCGAAAGAATGTGGCTTTGAGTATCGATTCGGATAAAACTGATGAAGTTGAACTGCACCAAGCAGTTGAAAAGGCATCGGGCCATTTGGTCCCATTTGATGCGACCCTAATTGAGTACACGAGTTTTGCTGACACCACCACGATCCCGGGTCACTACGTGATCTTCTGGGAGCTAAGTCTGAATGGGTCAACTCAGCAGGTTCCATCATCAGTACTCGAAGACTGCTGTCTTGCTATTGAAGAGTCGCTTAACAGTGTTTACCGACAGGGTCGGGCCTCTGACAAGTCAATCGGGCCACTCGAGATCAAAGTAGTCGAAAACGGCACATTTGATAAACTCATGGATTATGCAATCAGTTTAGGTGCTTCCATTAACCAGTACAAGACGCCGAGGTGTGTGAAATTTGCACCGATCATCGAGCTTTTGAGCTCGAAGGTGGTGTCGAGCTACTTCAGCCCAAAGTGTCCAAAATGGGTTCCGGGCCATAAGCAATGGAACAACCTGAATTAAGAGTTTGATCAGTGGTATGAGATTATGGAACATGAGATGTGATTTAGGTAGGAAATGAAGTTGGGTTATGCACAAAAACAGTATTACTGTTTTAATGAAGAAGATGAAATGATGGTTGTTTTTGGAGTTAAAGAAGTTGTTGGTTAATTTGTGGAATTTAATGTAATATTAGTTTTAAGGAGTTGTTTTTTATGATGTTAGAATCCAACCAGGAATCATGGCCACATAACTTTCATGTGGATGGTCTATTAATATTTCCTAGGAAAGTAAACTACCTTTTCTTCCATCCTACTTATGTTTTGTTTCCTCTTTTTTCCAATAATAGCTACTTGTTCATTAAATATTAACTTATAAAACTGTTACTCTTTCACTTCTAAAAAAGATTCACTACATTATCTAATATCTGGTAATTTAATAATCTCCTTAAGTCCTTCCTTTTGTGGTTCATATTCCGAATTTGGGAGAAATTTGTTAAGTAAATATAACTTCTTCATTTAACTTGTGTTTGCAATAAGATGTGAAGTAATTCTCGCATGTTTGACATATAATCTAATTGATCAATGAACTTGATGTTAGTTGCTTAATATACGCAGCATCATTGACAATCAACTACCTAAATGAAAATTGACCGTCTAGTTCAACCGGATATCAATTTGGTTATCAGTATCATCACGTTCGGATCAAGTCTATATATGTACCCTAATAACTTATAGCATTATAAAACACCTTGTTATCTTGTGAGAAAACACCTTTTATTATACCCTCCTTGTTGTATAGTTTGATTGAAGACATGAAACCAGCAGTGAAACTCAAAGTGGTAGTACAAGTACCATCTGCTGTCAACCCTTTACTTTTATTCCTAAATTTGACAATATATTGAACATAAAACCAACAATATAGAATGTCCTTTTTGTAATATACTTCACGAAAGTTACAAACATGTTTGGATTGGTGCATAATGTGAGGAACATAAGTTATCAATAATGCAAAGGGGCCGGGGCCCCCCTGTGGGGAAGTAGTCGAAGAAAAAGAAGAGGAAACAAGAACAAAAAGTGTGTGGTGGTCACAAGTCAGAAGAAGATATTGGTGAATAATTACAGAGGAATTAAAGAGCGACAATTGTACATATTATATTGTTGAGTTAAAGTAGCCAGCAACAGGTACTATAATAGAACAGTAGATTTTATTTGCTTCTGTGAAAACATATTAAGTTGTTTGTCTAGTGCCTGTTTTCTTTTTTACTTGTCATTTTCACATTTTAGTCATGACAGTTATCAGTACACATACATGCATTTACTCATTTCCTTTTTATGAAAGGTAACATTTTGCCCACCGTTGAATAAGTATGTACTCTATAATAGTATTGAGTTTTTTTTTTCTTCCTTTCATACTTATCTTTACTATCTGAAATGAACTCGAAATGTTCGTGCATAAGATAATGTGGATGAATAGATATCAGATTGATTTAATGTGTATTAAATTCATATTTATACATCCTAAGGAAATCTTTAGTTCATTTTACATCTTATCGTGTACCCCGGGAGTTCATGTTAGCAAAATCGTGAATTCTTTCGGTTTTTAGAAGTTAGAACTCGAACAGGATGATGACATATTTGTGCTGTCCCTAGTATAGTTCAACAAATCGTCTTATACCTCAAAGATGGCAATGTAGACGGTTGGATAACATGTTAAATTAAGTTGAAATTAATTTAAACGCAATATTAAGTACGGGTCAGAACATGTCCAGTTGGGTTAAACCCTGGAAAATTATATTTAGTTTTAAAACCACTAATATATTTTCTTAGAAATGATTCTTGAAATTCTAAACACATAAGGCGATTTTTGACTTCTTGTGCTCGGGTTTGAGTTATTTCCTTTTCAGAAATTTTTTTTAATGCAGCCATTAAACATGTTATCAGTAAACTAAGTTGTGAGTAAACCATTTCCATAGTAATGAGTTAAATCGCCACCATCGAAAGGCAGTGTTTAGTTTCTGTTGATATAAACATAGCCTCTATTTTATAATAACACTGTAAATCGCGATGTAACAAAGGTGTGGTGGCTTCCAAATCAGAGCAAAAAAAATTACAGCTAGCTTATTTTACAATACATCCTTTTCCAAAAACAAGCTCAATACTGATGATCTGCATTCACATATATGCCACTTTCTAAGTTTTGTTTGAGGTTTGCATTCACAAAGTGTTGTGTTCAAAATTTGATCAAGAGCTACACAATATGAACAGAAATTTCAATGATGGAACCATATAAAAGTCAAAAAATAATACCGCCATCCGTTGACCAAAATTTAAAAGAAAAAATAAAATGATATGTTGAGCTTTCTGGGAATCTCGGAAGAGAATAATGGGAATCATGTTTGGCCTGCTGTCCTCTTCAAAGTTGAATATAGTTTGTGCTTTGGTAGGATGCAGTTTATTCCCTCATATATTGTTTGTATTTCATAATTACGTGTAGGTAAATATTATTAATTTTTTGTTGTTGCGAAGGATTCTTTTTTATATATAATCATACTCATAATATTAATCTTCTTTGTGGGTTTGTTATTTAAACATCAACTTTATAATGTTAAATATAGTTAGCAACTCAGTTTACACAAATTTCAGGTTTGGTCCATTTTAGTAGTATTGGAAAGTATCAAGCAAGTATTCTATAATCACACACTGATTCCTCCCAATCCTGGAAATTCCATTCTAGCCAACAAATGAAAACATCAGACGTTAATGGTCATTTAAGCGTAATAGAAACTATAAATAGCAACTGGTACAATACAATTATACAGGGGGTCAAATCACTGTGTAACAATGGCTTCCAATTCGAAGCCATAAAAAGAAGAAAAAATTACAGGCACCGACACCGTGTTATCAGCATTACTGCTTCTAACAACTATACTACCCAACTTATTATACAAAACATCTGTTTCCAAAAAATAAACTCAATCCAGATGATCTGCATGCATACACTTGCTGTTTTCTTAGTAGTTTAGTTTGAGGCTTGCCATGACTCCAAATCAGCTATCGATATAGGTTATATCTTCCTTTTCAAGGTGCATCTTCCCTTTGTCTCTTCTAGTATTTGTTCTGCTGGGTTCTGGTTGGCCTCGCTGCAGTTCAAGATAAGTCGTTAATTTTATAAAGATTGAGATATTAAAAGGGCTCCTTTAAACAATACTAGGTTCAAAACATTTTGGGATATATCATAAACTCCAATGGGCCAAACACACCAGAACTTTTCCAAAAGAGTAACAGCCCAAGCAGGTTAAATGACGCCCAAAGTATTATTTAAAAGCTCTCAACCTCCTAAATCAGTTATTCAGACAAACTCTATACTACCTAGTGTTTTATAGATACAGTATAATTTAGTAAATCCAAAACAAAATTGACAAGAAAGTGTGGGCACTGGGCAGGTCAACTCATTCCAACCCCACTAATTTTACCCGAGTCACCTATTTTGCCACTGCAAATAGATGTGTTTTGTTGTGCAGAATATATAGATGTGTAACTGAATCTAACCTTCCTCAAGACATATGCCAAGTATAGATAAGCCACCTCCCATTCATCTGGGGAAAGTGTACCTGGAGAATTTATTAAGAAAGTAAGCATCCTCCATGATGCAAGGTATTAAATCAAGAAAGTAGGATAAACTTACTCGTGTCTTGGTTTCCGTCACCTAAGGCACCAAGTCTCCGCATGAGCTCAATATATTCAGGCTTCTTCATGTACTCATGAACAAATGCGTGTGAGTTCTTCACAAAAACAAGCTCCAAATCATACTGCAATTTTAAAGCAGAATTTGTATGTTTAGAGTACAAGACACACAAACTCTTCCAGCAATGTAATCAAACTCATTTGAATATCTTTCCACTAAAGACTTTTTTGACTAGCAGGAAAAGGATGATCCACAATGGAATCACACCTTAAACATTGAAACACACATATTTAGAAAGAAAAAAAAAACCCCATAGAAGTCAAGATTACAAGATGGGTGGGGCGGATCAAAACTCCAGAAGACCAGAAGGGTTTGGCACAAATCAGGTTAACTTGAGTACGGGCAGAAACGGTCCGGCCTGTTTGGGTTGACCCACAAACCCTTTTCTGTCCATTTGAACTTTTTTATCAATAACTAACTTGCTAGTTATAATTGGAAGATATTATAATGACATAACAAATGTAAGCATTTGTGTATTAACAATTTATAAGGTTGTATGTATGTGTTAAACATAGACTTTGGGTTCTTCCAACCCTGGTGTCAAATGTGAAGTTAGAGCTAGTTTGACTAATTTACGATTTGTTTAATTTTGTTTCGTAAAGGTTTATACATTAAACACAAAGGGTGCACTGAAAATGAACTCTAAAACTGATGTCCTGATGCCACCTACAAACAAATGAGGTTAGGTCGGCCTGCCAGCTCTATTTGAACAGATGAGCAATATCAATGATTCATCTATGCCTGGACACACCAATACATAACATTTATATGGTGTAAAGTAAACAAACAGATACCTCTTCTGCCAGTGCTTTAAAGACGGGAAACGGCACAACCCACTCTGGACAATCGACAGCATCCTGCAAAAAAGCATCCCCCATTACAATTCCAACGAAAACAATGAATGAGAATGGTCGCCATATAGCATAAAAGAGCCTTGATGCAAAGTGGAGTGATTCCACAATTTATGTTTTATGTTCTCAATACTATGTTTTAAACATTGAACTTTGGAGTTAAAAATCGGAGTTTCCAGATAGCATAAAACTAGTACAAGAAAATCAATCTGCTGGAACAAAAATATTGACATTTATTAGTCACATAACGCTAAACTCCCCTGTCTGGTGAACTTGAGAAGTATATCTAATATATTTTTAATTAGATTTTTAATAGGTTACATCAATTAGTTAAATCATTTGGAACATATACAACAGATGACAACAGTCATTTTGACTAATTACATAATTCATATGTATAATATACTCAAACATACCTCTAAGTGGAATTTGTACTTTATGCCAAAAGGACTTGAAGACTTAAACTTCTGAAAAACAAACATGAGACGTGTACAAATGTTAGTCACTTGGTAATGTTACTACTACAAAGAGCCTCTAAGCTGCAATAAGTCAAGAACTAGCCTTATCTGAAAATTCATCATCAAACTGAATCCAGTATACACTATTGCCAAATACCAATCCATCAGCTGCATGATAAGGAAAAATATCAACTCGTTAGAAAGGGAAACAAATATGTGTAGACTGAAACATAAAAAGACACAAGTTTTGGCATTACAAAATGCATACAGCCTCCATTTCATTTAGTAATCAAATAAGACCAAAATCAAGAACATGGTTCAAAGTTCACATTTAAGGGACTCAGAAGTTGTGCATCTAATGAAGAGGTAGCAAGCAGCAACTTAGACCCATTCACTTAGAGAATGGAGAGAATGTGTAATTATCTCAAGCAGACGAAACAGAAAAGAAGACGGTTAAAATGGGAAGGTGTGAAACAGGATGACAGTCACCTACCATCTATATTGTTGATGCATACGACCTCTTAACTCCTAAGTCGATTTATTCAGAGAACCATATTACTATAATAGTAATAGAAATACTATTTATTGTAAACATAATTAACGCATTCATTGTTTATAAAAAATGGACAACCAATGCTAGCGAATCAACCCAATCGGACCTGATCCTCACTAAAAATGACCCATTTTGACCCACTATCCAATCTGACCAGCCTGACAAGTAGCCACATTCAATCATTGCAACTTAAGACACTGAAACAAAAAACAAAGGAGAAAAGAGGAGTAACTAGTAAGTAACCTGTTCTTAGCTTTTTCACTATAACATTTGCATCTGGCATCGTTCCTATAAATATTCCACCAGGACGAAGTAATGATGATACATTAGCCAAGGCCCTCCGTGCACGTGCCTCAGTAGACCACGAGTAATGCATTGCAAACTGCAAAGTAAAGCATTCCTCATATGGTCCCTTTGATTACGAATAATAATATAGGGAAACACAAATGCCGCCTCGGTGTTTACCTAAAGCTGTATTAAATCTTACTCACCTGGCAACTACATAAATCAAAAGGTGCATCATCAGCTAAAGCTTTATCCAGACGGACCTGAAAGAGATACCAGCTTAGTATCATAAGCATCCCATTTGGTTACAAGCAGACAAATTGATATTCTGAATTTAATTAAAGGCGTCTATCGGAGAAGAATGACTTTAGACAAAAATGTTCCGCTCCCATATACTATTAAACTAGACTCCACACCATTAGTCACCTCAAAACAATCTCCACATAAAAGTCGAGCAGGGAAGGTGAACTTTTTACGACGCTGATGATGATCTGCATCACCATTGTAACGAGTGCGACAATCTTCTATCTGCAGCATATTTATGTGATTGCACAAGGTGAAAATTAACATTTAGATAATAGACAACTCACTTGCACTCATAAACCAAGAATTTAACCGTAGAAAAAAAAATGACTACATAACTAGCATCAAAATCACACGAATAGATTTTAACATGACAGCTTTCTATATAATGCAGATACTCCATATACACCCATTGGAGCTTTATCTACTATAACTCAGACTGTTCAAATCATCAGGACTACTGACGTTGATTAAAAGCTCCCGATATAGCTTCGATTATTATATTAGTAATTTAGGCAACTGAATAATGCAGGGAGCCAATTTTGGTCCAATTTCAGTTTCGGGTATACGACTTTGTTTGCAAGCCATAAAGGCACCATCCTTCCTATCCAAGATAATCCATACAAGTTTGTTTGACCATGTGTACTTCTTATTTTTGACAAGGCGTGCGGTAGACTTCATATTTACCTTAGATTAAAACCTTTGTAAGTTCAAGGATTGGTTTGAGGGATAACAAAGATGATCACATGAAATAGATATTGAACCAAATTTCGTTACCTTTTGATGAAACTAGCCCCATAGAATATACCTAAGATATTTCTATACAACTTTGGTCCATGATATTTCCTTCATGCAGGTTGCATGTATTATACACAGATCCCATATATGACATTACCAATTATGCAGTTATAAAACATCTAAAAAATGGTATAGTTTCACTAGGTAACTTTTGTTCTTGTGGGACTATTAATGATAGGTTGGCCAGGTTAAGCACCTTAAATCAATACACCTAGGGAATTCTCAAGAGACTGACCAACTTGAAATTTCAAAAGAAAATCAGAAGACGAGTATATGACAACTTAATGTTGAGAATATGCATAAAACATACTGATAGAGAAAGCAAGATTTCAAGGAATTTACCGAACCATCTGCTATGTCAATGCCAACATAGTATCCAATTTTTGCCTTGTCCCATTTGATCAAATCACCACCCTGATCCAAAATCAAGATTAAACATCAATCGAGTAATTGAAACACACATATATGAAACCTATCAACCATAGGATACCTATTTTACCTTACCACACGCAAGATCAAGAACTGAATCTCCTTTCTTTGCATAGAGTTGAATTAAAACACTTTTAATCTGCTCATTTTAAACAAAGTTAAAGTCAACATAAGATTCTTTAAACCACAAATGACACTCTACCATATAGACATACTATAGTATAAACCAGCCAATGCAATTCTTAATCTACATACCCAATTATTAAGCTTCTTTAAATGAATAATTGGACTCGCTTCTCGCTCTTCCAATGTTTGGTTAGTCCTTGCACTGTAATGATCTGCAACTTTTTTCGCAAAAATCTTTGTGCTTTCGTCCTCTAGAAATGCATCACCTGGTACACCAAGTACACAAAGAATTCAAAACATAAAATACATATATACATAATACTGTAAATGCAATTATATAACTTTCAATAACATGATCATTCAGCAAGAAGTGTGAAATTTATCTCAGTTTGCAGGATAAAAGATTTAGTGAAATTGAAGTAAATACATTATAAGATGAAAAATTACCATCTGGATTGTGTCTAGATTTGGATTTAGGAGGCCCTGAATATGACGATGATGATGATTGATGTTGATAGCTTCTCTTCATGTTCAGCAATCGGTAACAGCTATAAAACTGGTGTATCTATATAGTATATAAAACAACTGTATGAATTTGAAATTCGATTAGCAACAATAACAAAA
The DNA here is from genome assembly GCA_963422505.1 of Pseudognaphalium luteoalbum. Lineage (NCBI taxonomy): Eukaryota > Viridiplantae > Streptophyta > Magnoliopsida > Asterales > Asteraceae > Pseudognaphalium > Pseudognaphalium luteoalbum. The sequence goes on along the minus strand of OY730194.1, from coordinate 116,226,378 downwards.
CCCTAAGTTTACGAATTAGTAAAGGAGGGAGTTAATTACAGGTTTAATTTTGAATGTGGTTATAACGTAATTGATGGTTACGAAAGATAACTTTAAAAGGGATAATAATTTGCAAGTTGCAACGATTAATTTTGAGTTTTTAACTTACCGGGAAAAATATTGTGGTTTGAACAAACAGTGGAAGTGATGGTGGTTCTAGGGCTTACGATGGGATTCGAAAAAGGGGGCAATTGAGGTTTTCAGCTACAATAATCGGCAAGGGCCAAGGGCTTCCTGGACATATATAAATTATTACGACAGATCTTTGATGATGATGCAAACCCTATGTTATAAAGTTAAGTTAGATTAGATGGTAAAAAAAGGCGTCACAAACTCACAATTGGTTGTTCGTTCGAAGGGTGTTCACATTTCGGATATAACCGGATTATCCAAATGATCTAATTGAATTGGGTCGTTCGGATTGAACAATTTAGTTTTTTAATCGGATCGGCCAAAAACCAAATTAGTAATTCGGTTTTTTGATTGATTTTGGTTAGTAGTATTCGAACCGGATTATCCAAATAATAATAACTGTTTATGTAATGCTCATATGTAATACTATTGCATATCTATCAAAGTAAATGTTAAATATATGTTTAATTATTTTTTATACATGAGACCTCATTATATAATTAGTATTGTTAATATATATCATTTAATACAACTTAATCTTAAGTTTGGATATAAAATACCAACTCCACATTTATATAAACCTTCAACGCAACATGACAATCGGTAATTATTGATATTGCTCATGACATTACCCTTTCACGAGTCAAAACGATACACTCATGCAATCCACAGAAAAACCAAATGGTTAAAATCAATCCATCCAAATAGTAATTTGGTTCAATTTAGTTTGGATTTGATATTTGTTTGGATGGATTGGATTCACATTTTAAGAACCAAAATCCAAATGGATTTATATATATGGATCGGATTTGATCCGATCCATCCAAACGAACAACCCTTGTCGTTCGTATTAGAAACGAGTCGGGTTAGGTGTTATTTGTTGATCTAACTTTACGTTGGATTGTAAGTTTGCAACATATACTAACAAAAGTCACTTAGCATTATAAATGGTAATTTTAGTAGGGTTTACTTTGTGGTTATGTATTGAATTTTATACTCTTTACTATTGTACTGTATGAGATATATTTTTATTTGTTTTATTGTGTGAGTTGAATTTTGGTAATGGCAAAGAAGGAAACTTTTGTATTTTGATCTTAAAAAAAAAACATTTTACATACAGTTGACGATTTTTACAAATTCAATACATACGATCAAAGCTTTTAAATTTTGACTAATACAACAGCATAATGTATTGAGTTTAATCAATAACGAACAATAAACCCATCTTACTACTCCATCCGCCCGATTTCAAGGCTCTTGGGTACTATTTTTAGTTATTCCTAACAAACGTCCACTTTCATGTACAGGGGCGGAGTCAGGAATTGGAGATAAGGGGGTGTACTCGATCATTGAATATCAACAATATAAATTTCATCCGCACATCTAGAGGTGGCAAAATGAATGGGTCGGGTCTCGGGTCTAGATGGTTTGGGTCTAAGTGGGTCATTTAAAAGGATTAGTCTAAACGGGTCCGGGTCAAATGGGTCTCGGGTCGGGTTGGGTCATCGGGTTCACCAATATTATTTTTTTTTAGTGCAAAATAAAAAAAAATGAAATAGGTGGGGAAAAAATTACCCGCTAAACCCATCAAAACCGTTGGTTAATCGTTACACAATTATAGGTTATATTGAAAAACCCATTTAGACTCATCCAAAAAATGGGGAGGACACCCAACAAACTCATCCCCTCTTAAAAATTAACCAAATTGACTTATAATTAACCAATGGGTCTAAAATTGACACCTTTGCGCACATCATAAAAACATCTTATTTTTTAAAACGAACAACGTTTGTTGTTATAAGTAAAAACCCATATAACAACATCTTCCATAACATTATTTCCATTTTGTTGTGGTTGTTGATCATCAACAATCTCATCTATTTTTTGCGTGAAAAAATTAGGAACTTATTTTGGGGGATCAAGAACCCATGATTCAACTTAAAATCGTGAAGTCAGATCAATAAAACAAGAGTAAATTCAGTTCGATATAAAACAATATAATTATGTAACAATTTAAAAACTAATAAAGATCATCATCATATAATCATATGATAAATGATGAGTAACAGATAATTAACAAAATTCATAAACGAACAAAAATATAGAATATAAGCCATTCATTGTTGATGTTATTATGTACGAAAAACAGATATTTGATAATGGAATTAAGAACGGAAAAAGAACGAACAGAGTATCCTCACAAATTTTTAATGGTTTTTGTATTTCGTAAACGAGAGTATGTCAGGTGCCCAGGTTCTAATGATTATAAATTGTGTTACATTTAGTTATATTTTTGGGTTTGGTGTAGTAATTTTTAGTTTAAGTTGGCTAAAGGGGAGTAATACTCATATTCTAGAGGGGGGATGCATATAATTTATTGGACTTGGGTTAACATTAAATCACTGTTGTTGGGCTAATTGGGGTGGCTCAGCACCCACAAACCACCCTCTTGTCTCCTTCGTTGTTCATGTAGCTATCAATCGAATTAAAGTTTAGTATGTAAATATGGTATATAATTGTTGGAACTTTGTTAGTACATATTTTTAAAATTGTGTATATAGTGAAAGTTGACGTTTTAAATGAGACGAATGATGTAATATATAGTTGTGGTTATCTCGACAACTGTTAGGAACGAAGAAAGTGATCTTTAAACCGAACGTGAAAGTTAACACGAGACTCTTTATTTCTGTTCTATTTGACTACATGGCTCATGTTATAATCAAATTCTCCCATGTCTTTATGAGGGCAACAAACGTGGAGATTGTTTGGCTACTTATGTCATATTCATTCAAACTCCCTTTTATTTAATAGTTTTAGGTGTCCTCCTTTCGAATAGTTCTCAAGATTGAATGTCCAATTATCCTATCAACCGTCAATTTGATTAAGTTTATTTTCTTTCTTAAATGTTAAATTCTATTATGATTACAATTTTCTAAAGGGGAAATTAAAAAAATACCCTTTTTTCGACGAGTATATATCGATTTGCCCCTCGAAATTTTTTTTGACGAAATGCCCCCAGAAATCGCAAAAGCAAATTTGCTTTTGCGATCAGCGTCTTGCCATTTGCGACCCCGAGCACCAAATCGAGTCGTTGTCAGTGTAGGCCGCAAACGCAAATCGCAAAAAAAGTTTTGCCATTTGCGATTTGCGAATGGCTTAACTTTTTTGCGACCCGTGTCTCCCATTTGCGATCTGCCTTGCTCGTGTCTGCCTTGCTCGTGTCTGCCCCCATTCGCAAATCGCAAAAGCAAAATTTTTTTTGCCATTTGCGATTTGCAAATGGCTAAGTCGTGACCACAATTTAAACTTTGCGATGGCATGTGTTTGGGCCGACTGCACGCGTAGACGAAGCCAGAGGAAAGCCTTGGCAAATCGCAAAAGCAAATTTGCTTTTTGCGATTTGCCTATGCTCGAGCCGTGCCAGTTCGTACCGATTCGCAAAGTTTGCTTTTGCGATTTGCGTCCGGCTATTTTTTATTTTTTTTTATATATATACCTACGTATTTGTTTTTTGCTTATTATTTCCGATAACTATATTTTTGGATAAGATTTTGCGTGATTTTCGGGATATACGATTTTCGGATAAGCTTTTCCGTGATTTGCGGGATTTAAAATTGTTGGATAAGATATCTGGATAAGATTAATGGATAAGATTTTCTCTGATTTTCGTGATCTTCTGCCATTTATAAATATTGTGACTATAAGGAGGAACACATTGTCAAATTTTTCACCAATTGTTATATAATACAAAATTAAATTTATAAAATGGTTCAATCTGGTCACTTTTGGTAATTTCGATCTCCAAATGAAAAATCATTTACTGAAGAACTATATGCTGAAGTTCCTGAGTTGTTTTCAATTGCTTTTCGTCATGGTGGACATTTTCAGGGCGCACAAAGAATGTATTGGCAAGGTTTGTTGACGTTCATTGATTGTGTAGATGTCGATGAATTTGACACCAAATTTCTGGACTACGCTTTGTCAGAGCTAGGTTATTGTGCTCCAGAGAGGTGGTTTTGTTACTTTAAAGAGCATGATAAAGACCTAGATGATGGTTTGCAATTGATAATTGATGATGCCGAGCAACTGAAGCAGATTACTGACTACGCAAAAATACATAGAGAAATTGAGGTGTATGTTACACGTAACGATCTGTCTCATCCCTCAAATTCTGGGACAATGATGCCAGTAGCAATTTCTAAGATTATGACTGGTGCTTCAAATGCAAGACGGTTGTTCGACTAGTGATAAGCCACATACTTCTTAGGATCATGTTAGTATTATGTTAAACATTTAGCTATATAAGATTTGGGTTATGTATTATGTTAAACATTTAACTCCTTCCTAAAGCATGTGGTGTGATCTTCGTCTTCAGGGGAATCGGCAGGAATCAATCGGTAAGTATAAACCTTCCTTAGCTGCCTAGGTCGAAAAGCACGGCCTAATATATTAGCTCGTGCTTTTCGACATGGGCAGTTAAGGAAGGTTTATACTAACCGATTGATTCCTGCCGATTTCCGTGAAGACGAAGATCACACCACAGGCTTTAGCAAAGAGTCCATTGCAAAAATGTGGTTTGAGTGGAACGAGTATTGTGGTCAAATTATGTAATTTGTTAAATCTTGCAATTCGTATGTATGTTTCAATCAATTGGATGGTTGCCAAATTATGTAATTTGTTAATCGTTATGTTGCTTATTTAGTATCCATTTACTTGTTATTTGTAACTTGATGTTTTACCATTGTGTTGACAAGTAAAAGTGAACATATTATAAACTTATTGACCTAAATTAACCATGATAATTAAAAGTCCCTAGTAAAAAACAGGAATAGCATTGCAAATTAGTACATCACATAGGTCTAACAAACTTAAGGGTGACTCAAATGAACACTTGGATAACTCTGAGTCGGTTGTGACGGCGTTGCTGCTTCGTCCTCGAATGGGGTATTTGTAGATTTTGTGGACGGTTGCTGCAAGGAAAAATTTAACCTTTATATTAATAATACAATGTAATATTTTAGTTTTTATACTCATACAGTACGAATTTACCTTTCGCGATCTTGACTTGGATTTTGATTTGGACCGTGAGTTGGATCTTGTTGTGGTTGTTGTTTGGCTTTGCTCATCTGTTCTATCGTAAGGAGCCATACAAGTAATTCGACTATGTCCGTGTTCCTTGCAACGACTACATTGTTTTGTGTATTTTCCTTTCTCCTCTCCTTTAGAAAGAATACGTGCACGCCCAGGTGGACGACCAGATTGCCGCTTCACAAGTATCGGCGGTAAGCAAATTTGTAGATTACCTGGATCGGCCCATTCTGAAGGATGAGGCAAAGGATTTATAGCCTCACTGTAGGCCGCTCGATATGTTTCTGTGGTGAAATACCTCTCTGCATAGCATGTCACGCTGTCTATTTTAAAGTAGCGGGTCACTGCCGATACGTGTCCGCAAGGTAAACCAGACAATTGTCATTGCATGCAAGTGCATGTTCTTTCTTCCAAGTTAACTGTCCCATTCTTGTTCCCATCAAGCACCTCACATATGATATTTGTCGATGGCTTGACCTTCCAGCGTAGCGACTTGCCAACCCTTTTACCGATTTTGTGCTCCGCATATGGTGTCACAGGTGTTGTAACACCCGCGGCAGTGTTTCGATGATTGAAATACCATTGTTGTATTGAAGATCTAAAAAACTCCAAAAGCATTGTGACTGGGAGTTTTCTTGCATGCTTGGTCATGGCGTTAATGGACGCCGCACTGTTAGTTGTGAGATAAGCATATCGTGTCTTTGTTGAATGATGCCTTGACCATCTTTGTTTCCCCACGTCCGTAAGAACCTTAGCTGAAGCTGGTAAGTGCCTGGCAATGGCACCATAATGGTGATCGAAATCTGACTGACGGTACGCCTTACACATTTTCCAATAATGCCATTCGAAGTGCTTGACTTTTGAAGATTTACTTTTCAAGTTTCCCAAAATATGACGACAACACAGGGCGTGAAATGCATCTGGAAACACAACAGAGATGCCGGATGCAATAGATGGAGCCCTATCAAAGATGAATGTCAGGTTGTCAATCCCACCAGCAGATTCTATGGCGTCACGTAAGTTCCCTAAGAACCATGTCCAAACGTCGGACGTCTCTCCCGCCCCAATTTCATAGGCTAGCGGCAAGATGCCGTTATTTGCGTCCATCACGACGGCAATCAAGTTGGTACCCAAGTAACCCCCCTTCAAATGGGCGCCATCAACGATGATAATTGGGCGTGTATGGTTGACAAAAGAACGTATCTACAATGGCGTAATAAAAATTATATAAAATATATATATAAATATACGTATACGAACATAAGATGTAAACCAACAATCATAACTTACAACTGCACCAATTGACATGTAGCACATTACAAATTTGTTCTCTTCGTCTGTACGGAGATTTGTAATGCTCCCCGGGTTATGTAGCTTTAGGTTGTGGAGGTAAATAGGAAGTTTCGTAAACGATTCAGCTGGAGTACCTCGCAACAACTCTATAGCATAACATTTTGCCCTCCATGCTTGGTTGTATGTAAGGCTGATTTTAAAGCGTTCCGTCATATCAAGTTTGATTTCCTTACCTCTGTATACACGTCCTTCCAAACTCATAGCCTCTTTTAAGATGTTACCAAGAACTTTCTTGCTCGCAGAACGACTATTGGCCAAGATTTGAGTACGAGAACAAGTGTGAACATCACGTAACTTCCTAACCTGGAAGTTGTTACAATCTTTGATGCACGCTGCACTTATCTTCCAATCACAGTTAGGCAATATACATTTTGCTGTGTACCTTTTCTTGTCTGACTTATTCAGCTTAACCTGAAAACCTTCTTCGAGGCACTTAGTATGCAACTGAAGAAGAAATTCATCTTTAGTTTCAAATGTTTGGCCCTCTCGAATCCGACAAGATGCCTCATACATGGTAACTGGTCGTTGTTTAACTTCTTCTTCTTCCTTTCCTAGTGGCGAAGGCATATTCCAGAATATATCCTTTTCTGCTGGTTTTTGAGGTATTGGTATGTCGTAGGTATCTCTTGGATCAGGCTCATCGTCATCATCATCCTCATCATCACTAACAATGTGATTAGAAAATGGATGGTCAGGATTCTTAGGTGGATTGACATTTTCTTCATCATAATGATCAAAATCATTAGGATGTGTATCCGGCTCCTCCACATAGTATTCTGAGTTAGTGTGCTCATATTGCACATCCTGATGATATTTAGAAGCATGTTGGGGTTCTTCATCTACCTTAAGAGATGTGTGTTGGGTATGATGTGTTGGATATGCGTGATCTGATGTGTTGTGAGGAGCAGCATGATAATGAAATTGATATTGTGGTTGAAAAGGATATGGGAAATTTTGAAATTTTGACTGATATTGGTGTTGTTGATTGTATTCATTGGTGTGTAGTTGTTGAAATTGTTGTTGAAAACCGGAACTACTACTGCTAGGTTGATTGCTACCCTTACCCGATACATTTTGGACAATATCAACTATGTAAACTTCTATCGGAGTGTTGTTTATTGCATGGCACAAAAAATCTCCAAAATCATCAGCATCATCATTTATATCAATGACATACTGATCTACCTTGTATTTTAGACATACTCGTGTATCAAGAGGTAGACCTAGTTTCTTTAAAATATTTTTCAACAAAACTTTGGCGGTCATTGATTTTTCCGGTGCCACCGGAAGTTTCAATGGCACCCTAGTACATTCTATTAGCAAATACGTCGGCATGTTGTTAATGTATTCAAAACGGCCTCCATAACAAATATAAATTTTGAACTTCTCCATAGTCAAAGTAAATTAAAAAACGATGGATCACAAGTTGTACCTTATATGTTTTTGGAACGTCCGGCTAAATGTTGTTCCAAGGACGAATGGATAATATTTTGAGTAGTTACGTTGTGAAAAAAACTGAATCTTTATTACGTATTTAAAGGAAAAATGTAATAAAGGTACAGTTATCCAAAACGTTATCCACAATGGATAAGGAACAACGGAAAAATCTACTGAAATGTCATGTATCCCTATCCAAAACGTTATCCACAATGGATAAGGAACAACGGAAAAATCTAGAGAAGTGTCAGAAAATCTAAGCGAGAATCTTATCTATAATGGATAAGCTGGTAGTCGCAAATCGCAAGTTAGTAGTCGCAAATCGCATGTCAATCATTTGGAATAACATTGGAAATTTCATAGAACACAACATTCTTATCACAAACTAGAATCTTTATTAGACTTAGAAATTTAATACACCACATCACAACAATTTATGTCAACGGAAATGACAACAGATCGCTGAAGCATTAACATACCCACTGAAATTAAAAAGACAAACAAACTAGAATTATAATCCTACACATAACACAAATCAACCTTCAACAGAGGTTGTGTTACAAAAGAACAGACAAATCAACCTTCAACTGAGGTTGTGTTATCTATAAGGAAAATATTTGGGTGCCGTGTGTTTCCCTACAAAAGAACATTTACGAACATGGCGAAACATTTTAACATACTACATAAACAAAGTATCCAATATACTACATAAACCATCGTATCTACACAAGACCGACACAGAAAAACTCAATCATGCTGGTGGAGGTGCTGGTGGGTGGGGAGGCTCCCAATCATATCGTGCCCTGAAGAATGTATCCATCATCCGCTTCCTATATTCCCGAGCGAACCACTGTCTATCTCCACTAACCATCCTCTCTTGTCTGTTGACATGCGTCTCCATATTTCTACAGACCCATACTCCACAATCCCCTAAATCCCCATCCTGCTGAGGCACATCATCTAACATGTCTAATATAAACTCCGTCGTATCTTGTAGTTCCCTTTTCCTATGGGCATTCCTCCAATACTCAATAGCGTCCAAAAATCTAACTATGTTACGAGCCAATTCTTCCACAATACGATTACGCTCGTCATCCGTGCAGTGGCCCATCATGCTATCGTATCCAATCACAGCCCAATCTCGAAGATCCAACACAATTAATATCCAGTGGCTTTTGTTCGGAACTAGGACCGGAAATAGTATCTGTAAATGTTAAAAAAGTATTAGTCAAATGTACATATTAACTTGCTTTTTTTTACCAACACTGATTTATATATATACATATACATATAGATATACATGTATACATATTACTTACCATCAAAATTAGATATATGACTGGAAACGACAAAATAAATTTTTAAAAATTTTTGGAAATGTCCTTCCTATAAAACGGACAAACCAGCTAACATTTTTAGCTTTTCAAGTCATCAAACTTTCAACAATATTACTCATTCAACAACACTTATTTATCAAGAAACATAACGGAACCTTAAAAGCAAACATTACTTACCAAATCAATCGCCCACCACGGAGGAAACGGTACACGAGTCCCGTCTGCAAATCCCTTCAAGAACTTATAATTTTTCATTTTCTTCTGCTTCATGTCCTCCCTGTAGTTTGCAAAACAGTGTATGAGCCCGATAAAACCTACAGGCATAATCGTCCAGCTCAACCGCTTATCCAGCTGCGTTGGGCGTGTGTAGGTCCTGTATCTCCACCACAATAGTAGGCTCGCCCAACCGTCAATATGCTAAAAAGAAAAATATAATAGAACAAATTATCGAATACAATAAAGTTTTGAAGTTGTATTAATTTAAGGTTATCAAATATAAGCAAAATATCTCAACTTACAGTGTTATCCAAGTATCCTTCGTCGATGGAACCATACAACCGCCCCCAAAATTCTTTATCCAGACACATAGACGTCCTGCCTTGTCGAACAAACATACACCGCACAGTGCCACCGGACATATATAAATCCCGAATAGTGGATGGACCGGGGATAGTCCCCGGTGGAGCAGGGGGTGGAGTCGTCAAATAACCAGTCTCGCCCACACATATCGAGACCATGTCCATAAATGTGTCCTCGGGTACCTCATCCTCATCATCATCCGCACTCCTCCTTCTTGCCCTACGCTTCACCCTTTTGCCGCGCTTAACACACAAATCTTTCTCAACAACCCGATCCACATCCCGATCAACCACCGGCTCAACCGCCGGCTCAACCATCGGCTCCACCACCGAATCAACCACCGGCTCAACCACCGAGTCCACCACCGGCTCCTCCACCGGATCAACCACCGGCTCAACCACCGGCTCCACCACCGGCTCCTCCACCGGATCAACCACCGGATCCGCCACCGGATCAACCACCGGCTCAACCACGGACTCAACCACCGGGTCCACAATCGGCTACGTCACCGGCTCCACCACCGGATCAACCACCCGCTCAACCACGGACTCAACCACCGGGACCACCATCGGCTCCACCACCGGCTCAACTACATGACCAAACGTATCATGATCGTCTCCCAAGTCAATAGGTGGTTCATCATAAATCTGCACAGGTCTGCTGGCAAACGTTTTAAAATATGTCGGTGAAAGATATATATACATACATATACATACAAATACATGGTTCCATAAAAAATACACACACCTTTTAAAATATGACGGTGTAAGATACGGTGAGAGTACGGCTGGCCCACGTCGTCGTTCTCTCATACTGCGACGTAACATAAAAGGACCCGAGAACTTCCTGGAAGTGGTGAGTGGCGTGTCAGATACATAGCCATCATGGAAACCATCTTGCCCATGGATTTACAAACTGGAAAGACAAAAAATAACGAGTTAGAAACAATTGTACGATAACTTGACATACAGTATAATAATTGTAAATTAACAATCGATACCTTATTTGTCTCATGCATACCAACCTGCTTCAATAACTTTTGTATAATCACGTGTTGCTCATCGGCCCGCTTGTCCTGCGCATCTACCCGCTTAACTAGGGTTTCAATAACCGTAGCCTGAGCATCCATCCTTTCGCGTAAGGAGCGCCACTCTGCCTCTGACGTCGACTGATAGGTCTGACGAACATCTGTACCGGGATCATCACCAAACGTATCAGCATCATGAGATGGAGTGGGATCTGATGGCTCGCCATCCACCTCTTGACTATTCCGTGCCTTCTTCAGTGGCCTCTCTACAACTAGCTGCTCGTCAAAATACTTCCAACTATCAATCAACCATTGGCACTTTTTCTCATGTTTATTCGGCCTCAAAGCTATTTTCGAAAGATGCTCTGGTGTAGTATCCTTCTGCATAAAACGAGTAATTTATATTTTTCATCAAACAAATTTTATAATAAGTTACATAAATATAAGTATAAATTAATACATACATATACATATAAATATAAATATGCATATATACATTTACATATACATATCCATATATATACACACACATATATATATATATATGTATATATATGTAAATGTACATATTAATTGACGTACATATCCCAACACTTATATATATATATATACACTTATACATACACATACACATACATATATATATATATATATATATACATTTACTTTCACAGATATATATATATATACATGACTATATATATACATATGTGCACAGAAATATTTTTTAATAAAATTTGGAAATGTCCTTTTTGTAAAACGGATACACCAGCTAATATTTTAGCTTATCAAATGACCAACAATTCATCAACATCAACCAATGATCAACACTATACTTATGTCCTAAGACACATACACATAAACATACACATAACCATAAAATCACTTACCGCAATCCGCAAAAATTGACCGAATTCTTTAAATTCAAGAACCTTCCTTTTGCGCTCCCAGTAGATCCCACGTGGTATTTGATCTCGCTTAGGCCTAGTAGCAATTGTCTCTACCTGACGATGAAAAGCTTCCCAAATCCAAACCTTGTAGACATATAGGCAAACGACAAACAAGCATTTAAAGATTTTAATATTTATAAATTAAATAAATAATAGTATGAAATAAATCTAACATTAATAATTAATGTAACACCCCCAAATTTAATATTGCGCGAAAGCAAGCTTTGGGTGTTACTAATCAATAATTAAGCACCAAAGTATAGCAAACGACTTCTAAATGAGACGTTTTGTAAAATAGTTACATACCATTATAAAATAGTGGTTGAAAACATAGTGTTTTCGTTACAAAAGTAAGGTCTTCTAGAGTCCGCGTACGTAACGGGAGATTCTATTACATAACCATAGTTACAAAATATAATGCTAAAGAATCTCCGTTAAATGCAGTTTGGAAATCATGCGACTCTAGCTAGTAATCCCGGAGTAATCCTACTCCGTACGTGTACCTGAGAATACATGCTAAAAAGGGTCAACACGAATGTTGGTGAATCTCACAGGTTTGTAAGTAAGTAATAGTTTGAACACAAGATTTTTATCAGTTGTGCCCGCAGGCGTAAATCAAGTATCTGCAACCAAGCAAATAATAAGTAAATATGTATATACCGTTGCCATGAGCTCATATTCGAAGCTTAACCCGTAAATCAGTGGTACACCCAAGTACCGTATAGTGCCCCCGCGAGTGCCCAATCCAAACACTCGTATGAAACAAATAAAAGTCGCCCGTTTATACATAACGGTTCGTGGTAGCGCTACTACCCCGGGCGGGGAGGGTCAGTCCCTAATGGATCCATTAACTAATATTCGCGCTTAAGTCCATAACTAACGAAACTATGATGGAGGGACTTCAGTGGATTAGTAAGTAACTCGTGCAAGCCCGTATATGAAAAGTAAGTAATTTAGCACTTGTGTTCAAGAAAACGTAAGCAATGCATCTCACCCCATAAGTAAAACGGTAAAAGTGGGACTGTAAGACTCACCTGAGTCAAGTAAGCAAGCGTTTAACTTAATAAACGTACAGTCTGAAAGCAGTAGTAATCCGTAGGTTCCGCGAACCCGCAACCTTCTAATGCCCTAAGCACATAAGGTTGTATGTATAAGTGAATGTCTCAAAGGATCATTCATGCTAGTTGTCCACTCAACTAGTTATGTCCAAGTGTTTGTTTGTACTTTTGTAATTATTTTGTAAATAAGTGTGGCCCGTTGGTGACGGAAGTGTAATAATAATTCAAGCATTATCATTATGTAATTCATTATGTTTGTATACCTTGTAAGTGTAGTGTTTTATGTATTCAATACTTAGTATAAAAAGTATTTTAAAGCTTCCATTTCATGCGACAATTTGTAACCCGACAATGCCATTTACAGACACTGTTCATGCGACAATCATATTCTCAGAATTTTGTTCATACGACATTAGATCAGTTATTCACGGACTTTTATTTATACGAAAATATACTGTTCATTTATACGACAATAGTATTCACGGATTTTATTTATACGAAAATATGTATTCACGGAGTTAATTTATACGACAATATGTATTCACGGAGTTAATTTATGCGACAATATGTATTCACGGAGTTAATTTATACGACATTTATTCACGGAGTTTATTTATGCGACAATATGTATTCACGGAGTTAATTTATACGACAATATGTATTCACGGAGTTTATTTATACGACAATAGTATGTATTCATGGAATTTAGTTTTTATGCGACAATACATTCACGGATTATTTGTGAATTTTATCTAAAATAGTAAACGTTATCAAATCCTTCTGAAATTTTTACACAAAGTTCCTACATATGTTATGTACTTTCTGTAAAAAATTTTATGATTTTTGGAGGTCGTTTGATATTTTATAAAAATTCACAAAGTGTATGTGTTCATTTTAATCCGAGATTAGACCACTTCTCACAAATCAAATTTTCTGGAGAAATGAGTGCATTTCTGGAATGAGCCAAAGAAGAACTTTTTGTTCATAATAAAATTACCAAGATTTCTCAAGTGGTCTCATACGTTTTTGAGTTCTAGAACTCAAGATATGGTCTCAAGAAGGAGGTCATTGTCGGAGGTCATTGTCAGATTTTTACTATTGTCGGACCTATATTTCACCCGTGTTAAAACAGCAATTTGGTCAAGTAAAACTTAACGAATCGTTATGAAATTTTTACACAAGGTTCTCCTATGTCTTAGCTTTCCAAAACATACTTTTGCATCGATTTTAACCAAGCACAACTCGAGATGAAAATTGTTAAATTGAAGTAAGTCCAGCAGATCGTTTTTGTGACATGTGCTCAATAATCTGGTCATAAGTTAAGTTTTACAAAACTTCACAAGAAGTTCCAGTAGGATTTGGAAAACTAACAAAATTTGTGATCTTTTCCCGTTGGTCGCAAGTTCTAATTCGTTCCATAGCCCAAGATATACTCATTTTGAATTGGTCAAGATTCTGGTCAGATTCATCAGATCTGCTATGTACTTTTATCTCAGTAACTAAAAATAGCAAATGAACTTCAATTTTTGTGAGGCTTACAGATTATGAAAGTAGACTTCTTATAGTTGATTTTAGGCTCAAGAAATGTCCATTTTAGTGTCGTAATGATTTTTATAAAATTCGGGGAAGTGGAAATAGAATCTGGACAGGAAGGTTAACTTCCTGTTTTCGAGTTTTAATTTGCGTTTCGACTTATCTTTTGGATATTAACTAGTTGAATAAGCTACATAACATGTTAATACATATGTTATAAGTATAATACAAGAGCTTTGAAGTCTCACAATGGTGTATAAAGAAACGGAGACGGTAGGAGCGATGTACGCGCGTCGGTGATCGTTTTGGTGTCTTCGGCTTCGTGTTTCCTTCAAGAGTGAGGTGGTGGTCAATGGTGGGTGACGGTGGTCTGTGGTGGTGGTAGGACTGACCTCTGGTCGTTTTAGAGAGAGAGGGAAGAGAGAAGGAGGAGAGAAATGGAATGGAAGAGTGGAGTGGTGAATGTATGGGTATGGTGTGCATGTATAGAGTGTGTGTGTTACCAAGGGAAGAAAAGAAAGTATGATCCCTCCCCATGCTGCTGCAGATTTTTGTGGGTCCCACCCACTAGGTGGGTGTTTGAATCATTTTCCCTAAGTTGCACTCCGTGCGGTGTTCGTTTACTCGATTATTTTACGTTTTAATTAATCGTATAACGTTTTATTCAACACGTTTTGTTAACGATTTAAAACACGATATATTTTTTTTACTTGAAGTATTTTATTAAAATACTTAATAATGTGATATAAGACATACTTTGCCTTTATTTCGTCCGTCGGGCGCGTTCCACGCCTTTTCGTTGCATAAAGTTACGTTTTAATAAAACGTATAATCGTATAATATATTAAAGTAAATAATGTTTGTTTAGATAAATCCACATTATTTTTGACAGTTTGTCACCAACGTCCATAGTAAATAGCGTCGGACCTCGTCCGGTTCAAGTGTGTATGATTTAAACAAATCATATAACGTGTATGTAATTACACAGAAAGTTACATATATTTAGATTAATATAATACTAAATACATGTAATTACAAGTAGTTAGGCACTAATTAAAGTCCTAAATTAGCGGGTGTTACAATTAAGATTAATATTTAAGATGTTGCTACCTTACACGCCCAGCCAAAACCACTCAAGGTGTACTGCATCCCGTCTTGAGTTAGCCGAGTCTCCAAACCCTTATCCAGCTGCTCATAAGTTCTCGCCCAAATAAGATTACCCCAAGGTTACCGGTCACAAACATCAAAATGCTCAACTATATGCATATGGTCATCCTCAATGTTATGCACACCCTGCTTTCCTAAAAACCCTTTATATATCAACATAAGCATACACACCCGCACACAATCCTCATCGCTCAATTTCCTCGGCCCACTAAACAAACCTTTATCCTTAAACTTATTATAAAGGTCTGACACACGTACGCTGCGTTTCATAATTTCCGAGAACAAACGCGCTCTAAATGCCGGTGTGCTCCGTCGAACCTCCTTGGGTATATGACCCGCTATGTTTTCATTGGGCCCGAACCGTAAACCTGTCACCAGACAAAACTCCCTGCGTCCGAATCGTATAAAATGGTCATCCGTATCCGCCACCCTAAACCACAACTCACCCGCCTCCGCGCGAGGGTGCTTTAACCCTGGACGCTCCTTTCGTCGAAACTGCAGTATATGATGCACAAACCCTGGATCATTTTCCGGAGCCTTCACATCTAACCAATGCCCAAAACAGTGGTCTCTAAATATCTTTTCTTGATCGCTAGATAACTGCAACTTGATATGCCCAGTAACAGTGAGTTGACTTTTCAAAGTCAGTCTTCCACTAAAAATGTCCTGCACATTGATCAATCAAACCAAACAAGTGTCGTTAATATATATATACATTAACATATATATACATTTATCTAAATATACATATACATACATATATATATACATACATATATATATACATAAGTGTATACATATACATATATATACATAAGTGTATACATATACATATATATACACATACATAGATATACATATACCTATACATATACATTTACATTTATATACATATACATATACATATACATATACATATACATATACATATACATATACATTTATATATATATACATATACATATACATATACATTTACATTTATATACATATACATATATATATATATACATGTAATTATACATATATATACATATACATATATATATATGTATGTATACATATATATATACATATACATTTACATAGATATACATATACATATATACATATATACATATATACAAATATACATACATACATATATATATACATAAGTGTATACATATACATATACATTTATATACATATACATATACATTTATACATATACATATATATATATATATATATATATACACACACATAAGTGTATACATACATATACGTATATCAAACAAATATATGAGTAACTATTTATTCATTTACATTTATACATTTACATACATTTACATATATCAAACTAATCAAACTTTTACATATACATATTATACATTTATATATTTACATATAATCAAACTTTTGCAAAACGATATCAAACTTTTATAAACTAATCAAACTTCAAAACAATTTATTAAATTAACATATTATCAAACAAATCAATTTACATACATATACATATATACATTTACATATATACATACATATACATATATACATTTACATATATATCAACTCAAACCAATTTATTTACATATTATCAACCAAATCAAACTTCAAAACATGAAAACTCATGTATAATCAAGTATATACAAATCAAAGGCATCAAATTGTATTGCACACCAAGTGTTCGACGAAATGCCGCAATGAAAATTCGGGTTTAAACCTACTAAATTAATAAACACGCAATACCTTTATCAAATATTAAACAAAAACAACATCATACCTGAGATGATTCCATCATTTATGTCGAAACCCGAAAACGATAGTCGTGGTGGTGGTGAAACGCGTGGCCGAACACCACATGGGGTGGAAGAAGGGTGGTGCGACGGTGGAAGAACTGTGGCGGTGGTGTGATGGTAGTAACTATGGCGGAGCCGGTGGAAGAAGGGTGGTGGTCGTACGACGGTGGAAGAAGGGTGGTGGTGCGACGGTGGTGGTGCAAGTGACGGTGGTCAAGGGAAGATGAAGATGGTCGGGAAGATGGTGGTGGTGGTGCGACCGATCGTAAATCGCAAAGGGTTGGTTGCGGTTTACGATCGTGGTGTGGATGGAAAAGGATAGTTTATTCGTAAATCGCAAAAGGAAGGAAAAAAGGGGTTGGGGGTGAATGTGTCGGGTGGCAAAACGCAAAAGGGAAGTAGGTTTAATATTTCAAATGTGAGACACGGTGGCAAAACGCAAATCGCAAAAAGCAATCTTGCTTTTTGCGATTTGCGAATGGGGGCAGACACGAGCAAGGCAGACACGGGCAAGGCAGATCGCAAATGGGAGACACGGGTCGCAAAAAAGTTAAGCCATTCGCAAATCGCAAATGGCAAAACTTTTTTTGCGATTTGCGTTTGCGGCCTACACTGACAACGACTCGATTTGGTGCTCGGGGTCGCAAATGGCAAGACGCTGATCGCAAAAGCAAATTTGCTTTTGCGATTTCTGGGGGCATTTCGTCAAATTTTTTTCCGGGGGTGCAAATCGATATATACTCGTCGAAAAAAGGGTATTTTTTTTAATTTCCTTTTTCTAAATTTATTCTGACAGTTATTCTATTCGACATGTTTTCTTTCTTACTCATTGGATTCCATTAACTTTTAATGGTAGGAGTTATATATTGTTATGACCAATTTAGTAGGTCAACTATAAAAACTTAAATAATTCAGAAAATATTACTTGCTTTCATTGAGCATGCTCTGATTAATTAGAGCCTTTTAATCGACATATCTTTCACCCTTTATGTAACTTCACCTTAACACCTCTCAAATACTAAAAACATATGTTTGTGTGTATAATGGAGGATGTGATTAAAAATCCTAAATCGTTACAACTCCATATTGATAAAGAATTAAAAATGGTAAGTATCGGTTGTAACACTACGATTTATGCATCTTATAACTTACCAATATAAATAGTTATATGTGTTTATTTAATGTGAAAGTTTTGATTTGATGAACATCGAAATACTTCATTTTATGCTAAACTAACTACCATAAATGCTTAAATGATGTTCATTTTGGATAATTTTAGTTAACATGCCAATATTCTTGTGATTCGAAAACTTTATTAAAACCTATAATTTTAGGTTAATATTCATTTATGTTTGTTTGATGTACACAAAGTTAGCAATCCATGTTACCTATTTTACCCTATCAGGCTCGAAAGAATCTGAATTCACCTTTTAAAATATAAACAATCCAAACTCTATTCTAAACAAGATTGTCTCGAGTCGCCCCATTAATCGAATATCGTGTATACATGACATAAATATAATATACCCGAATACCCGATATAGTTTATAGCTTCTGCGTTGGCCCATTAAAAAGGCCCAACTAAGCTTTCGTGTGGCCCAATAGATTCTAGGTCAAAAAATACCATCTCCTCAAAAACCCTATTTCATCACTTACCATTCCCCATTTTCGCATTCCTTCATTTTTGCCGTCACCACCAAACCCTAACCGGAGAAATGGGTAGAGTTATCAGAGCTCAACGTAAGGGAGCTGGTTCGGTCTTCAAATCCCACACTCACCACCGTAAGGGTCCGGCAAGGTTCCGCAGTCTCGATTTCGGCGAACGCAATGGTTACCTAAAAGGAGTCATCACCGAAATCATTCACGATCCCGGACGTGGTGCGCCGCTTGCTCGCGTCACTTTCCGTCACCCGTTCCGTTACAAGCACCAGAAGGAGCTGTTTGTTGCAGCTGAAGGGATGTACACCGGCCAGTTCGTGTTTTGCGGAAAGAAGGCTAATTTGATGGTTGGTAATGTGTTGCCGTTGCGATCTATTCCAGAAGGAGCTGTCGTTTGTAACGTCGAGCATCATGTTGGTGACCGTGGTTCGTTCGCTAGGGCTTCTGGTGATTATGCTATTGTTATCAGTCATAATCCCGATAACGGTACCTCTAGGTATAATTTCTACCATTTGTGTTTTCACTTTCATGTATATATAAGTGTATTGTAATTATGTTAATTAATCCCTACTGTGATGTTTAGTTGATAAGTTTACTTGCAGATCATGTTATTTTTTATTTTTGTTGCATAATGGGTTTAGATTTTTAGAAGCTTGAATTATTATCAGCGGTTTTAGTTGCATAATGGGGAAACTGTGATGTTATTTAAAATCAGTACTTTGTAGGTTACCTGTTTGTATTACGAAGTATGCTTAGAACATCATAGATTGTTTTCCACATCGCGAGTTGTATTTGTTACATACTTGTTTAGAACGTGTGATAAATTGTGGTAAGTTTTAAATTAAATTGTCAAGATAAATATGATGTTTTTTCTTTGTTTTGTTTTGGGTTAGTATTGATGTTGTCTAAGCTGAGCTGTATAAAAATACGAATCATTTGTGATCAATAAATTGATGTACTTTCTTCATATGGTATTATCTAAGGAAATGTAACTTGTTATCTGGAAAGATGTTTGTGTAGCGCTCGCTCCTTAGTATGTGTTACTTTGATGTTTGCTGACGCTGATTGCTGGTAACAAACCATTTTGAACCAACTTTTTTTTCTTCATTTTTTCAAATCTTTATTAAAATTAATATTCAGAAACCTGAGTACTTAAATGAAATACATCTCATAATTATCAAGAATATTCCTGTTTATGATTTACTTTGGAGTTCTGAGTAGTGGTTCTAAGTCATGGTGGATTTTTTTTCTTATCTTTCTGTAAGTTTCTGTATAATGTAATACATTTATTTTTTACTGTTTGATGTTCTGTATTGTAGAGTGAAGCTTCCATCTGGAGCCAAGAAGATTGTTCCAAGTGGATGCCGTGCCATGATTGGTCAAGTTGCTGGTGGAGGACGTACTGAGAAGCCCATGCTTAAGGCTGGTAACGCATATCACAAGTTCCGTGTTAAGAGAAACTGCTGGCCTAAGGTTCGTGGTGTTGCTATGAATCCAGTGGAGCATCCTCATGGTGGTGGTAACCATCAACATATTGGTCACGCAAGTACCGTTCGTCGTGATGCACCACCCGGTCAAAAGGTTGGTCTCATTGCTGCCAGGAGGACTGGTCGTCTTAGAGGTCAAGCTGCTGCTACTGCTGCCAAGGCTGATAAGTAATAAACAGGTGTTATGGATGTTGAATTTAGTTTTGGTACCTTTGAATCTGTTACTTGCACTGCTAGTTTTTTCCAGTTTATCTGCAACTGTTTTGTTGAACATCATACATTATATCTTGTCTCGAAGTTTTGCAGTAATTTACTGATTATTAATCATTTCTTGGACATGTGATATTGATTTTGTCTTGCCGTGGATGCCGACTAATATAACTGACTGCAACACCAATGATTTTGTTTGAGTTTGTGTTAAGGGTAACTTGTATTTTTATGGATGATGGGTTTTGTCAATACAATATCCATAGTTTCTATGTTGGTTCTAATAGCAATGGTCGGGACCAAGTTATAGCTTCACCAATATTTAACAAGACGTGCATTGACTTGAGTTTGAAGATCAACTTTGACACGCATCATTAAACTTCATTTGTTACCAAATGTGGTTATCAGTTTCAGTTGAGTCAACTGTTGACAGTTGACACCCTTTCCAACGAGTACTAATTTTCAGTTTGTTATGTGTTCTGTAACTTAGATTTTGTGTGCATAATATTTAATGAAATGCATGTAAAACTTCTGTTGATACCAACACTTGGTTCATCTGTTTAAAAACTTAAAAGCCTAAAAATGTGCTTAAGTCAAGAGAGGGGATTAATGCAAGTTGGTTTATGAACATATGTAAAAGACAGTCGCGAATCTTTCCATTCCTTGAACTCTATGTATGCATCATGTACGTTACTAGCCAGATAATTTTGTTGAGTAGTTGGTTTGTGAAAACTGAAATCGGTCAAATAGAACAATGTTTTGACCAAATGTATCAAACGAAACCTTAAGTATCAAAATCTGCATTATCAAGTATGGATAACTGATCATCGTGTAATTACTGCTGTCACTTGCTGTCTTGGGCTAAGTTTTACGGAGTACTTGATTTATGCTTGTGGTGATGACTGATGAATTAGCTTATCGAAGACTTGGTGATAAATTGTGTACCACTATTATAGAAGTAGCTAGTTATGCGAACAAAGTAGAGATGACAATTTTAGGTTAATTTTGTTAATATTTAGGAGGGTATAAGTTTGTTGAGTCTACTCCCTACTTTTTGGAAGAGTCTAAATGAGTTTTTCAATACAACCTCATTTAGCTTTTTTGTAGACGGGTAATTTTTTGTACACCTCATTTTTTTTTTTCTTTTCACTCAAATTAAAAAAAAAAATTGTAAAAACCCGATGACCCAACCTGAGACCCATTTAAACCCATCCTTCTAAATGACCCATCTAGACCTTGACCCATTTAGACCCAAACTCAACCCGTGACCCAACCCGACCCATTTATTTTGCCACTTATACCAACAAGATTAAGCATCTATTAGGAGAGTATAACATTGTGTTCTCGAGTTTAAACATCGGTGGAAAAGAAGATAAATGAACAATGAAGAAAAGAAAAGAATGGAAGGGGAAGGAAGATAGTTTAATGAATTGTATTCTTAAGTTGTAGGGAAAATAAGGGAATGAAAGTGATCCCTCCTAATTATCTCAAAAATGGGAGGAAAGTGTTTGAAGAAAAATACACTTGAGACTTCCCCTCCTCTTCCTCCCCCTTCCTTTCCTTTCTTTGCACAATAAAATTATTTGCATTGCTTACTATGGAGAACCTTTTGTACTTCTGTATGTACAACACTTTATATCCAGGTATGACACCTTCAACTCGATTATTGTGCTAAGGGTTAATTTAGGTATGACACCTTCAACTCGATTATTGTGCTAAGGGTTAATTTAGTATCAGGTTCTGATTAAACGAATAATAGCTTTGATATACATGTCCAAAAGGCTATAAGTCGGGCATTGTCTAAGTGGTACCGGTCAACACGCCACTTCCACTCCAATTTTTAAAATTAAATATGACACAAACACTAGGGCTATAAATTTTAAAAATTATATATTTGAAATCAGCATTTTTATTCTCTTCGATTAGAGATCCCACAAACTATGATAGTATAACAAAGTATCTTTTATGTTTTCGTTGGGTCTTGAAAAACACGGCTTTGTATAATCACATGTGATTTATAATAGTAGTTTACATTGGTACATGATTATTTATCGATGGTAGATGTAAGCTCACACATGATTCCTACTTAATATTTATTCACATAAATAACAATAATAAAGATTTATTAAAAAATGTATTCATTAACAGCTTAAATCACATGTGATTACTAATTTGAGGTTTAATTAAATGAAACATGTGATAATAACTGATAATTCACATGCGATAGATATCACATATATAGCAATTTAAATGTATAATAATTTATTTTTAAATTTGCATTTAATCATTTTTTAATCACATGTGATCACTAGTTTAATATTTAAACACATGTATTACAACTTAAGATCTTTATGTAAGCATATTGAATTATCAACTAAGTTTTATTTTCATTTGACTTATAAACATATGATATGTATATTGATTATTTACACGTGATTATAAATAAATCACGTATCTGATATAACATTACGAATTCCAAAACATTCATTATAGAATAGATATCTTTTGATCGGAAATATGGCTTGTGAGATCTCTAATCGAATAGAACAAAAGATGATGATTTCAAATATATAATTTTTATGATATATAGACCTACCAATTTTGTTTGTCAATTTCTTTTGAACTTTTTTTTCTCAATGATAATGTACATGTAAAGCCCATACTAAAACACTAACAACATATAATACAAGTGATAGAGTCTGAGTAATCAAAAATAAGAGTTAAATATCTGTAAATGTATTGAACTTGTCATAAAATCTTATTGTATGCATCCAACTTTTAAAAGTCCTATTGTGTGTATCGAACTTACTAATTATTCATATTGTATGTACTCATTAACACTAATGACGTTTGACTGGTCATAAGCATCCTACGTGTCATTTTCATCCTACGTGTCACTGCCACGTAAGCTCCCGGTCATCAAAACTTCGATACATTTTTTTGTGATCATCATCTTCAATTTTCTGGCGACCCATTTTTTTCGGCGACAACCATTTTTTTCGGTGACCCATCTTTCTTCGTATTATCCGTACAAGAACCAAAGCCACAAAGCTGCTCTAGTGTACAAGAAATTTTTAGTACCCAAAATGGAGCTCTTTAGGGGGTGTTTGGTAGGATGGAATGGTAGAGAATGGAATCGATCCATAGAATGAAATTGGAGAGAAAGAGAATGAGTGGAGAGAAACATAATGAATTAATTGTTTGGTATAAACATAGAATCAAAAGAGAGAAAGGAACATGAGAATAATTCTCTTGTTTGGTAATTAATATGGAATACAACTACAAGTAAAACCATAAAAACTCTCTCCACACCTCCGGCCACCCCCCTCTAATCCATCACCACTCCTCCACACCTTCACACCGCCGCCCTCCTCACCTCCGGCCACCCCCTATAATCTATCACCACTCCACCAGCAACACCACTGGCCACACCCTCGAACCTACCACCGCTCTACTGCCGCCTCATAGTGTCATTCACGTCCGCCACAACTGACGGCCGCCATCATCTGTGAAACTCGCCAAATTAGGACTAGTAATTAGTGCCTAATCAATTGTTAATACATGTAATTAGTTCCGTGTTAGGCTAATTAATGTATCAAAATATATATTGATGAATATATACAAGTATGCGATTTGATTAAATCGTACAAGTTTCAAATCGAATGTAATTCGATTCAATTTATACGGACGTTGGTGAACAATTTATTAAATAATATGACATTATTTAATAACTCTATTTTATCCAAAATATTATTTATATAATATTTCGTACACAATTCGTATCGTACAAACAATGACTACGCGACTAAAATATTAAACGCGCAAACAATTAAAATAAAGTTAAGTTATAGTTTATAACTCAATTCTTAAGTAATTAGTGAAAAATACTTCAATGAAGAATATCGAATACTTATTCGTATTTTAAACTTATATTTAAACGTGTGAAATAATTAAATTAAACGTTTAGACGATCGAGAAAATGAACACCGAACAAAGCACGAACGCGGGGAATTAAAATTTGGGAGATTCCTCCCCTTTTCCTCCCCCCAAAACCGGCTCCACCCCCTCCCCTCCCCTCATTCTTTTTCACTTTTCACACACACACTCTCACACTTTCTCTCTTTTCTCTCTAAACACAATCACCACACCACCGCCACCTATTTCCACCAAAAAACACCACCAAACGACCTCAGATTTCAAGACTCCTTTGGAGAAAAACATTCACCTCATCACGATCCACATTTTTACCTTTTCGGTTTCTTCCGGCGTTAAATCGTAAGTTTCTGATAATTCTCGAAAACTCTTAGATTTCATTTATTTTTCATAAAAGTTGTTTATTTAAGCTTGAAATGTCCAAATATGGGTTGGGTAAAAGTTTCAGTCAAAACGGAAACCGGAAAACATGTTTTTAGCTCAAAATCCGGCCAACAGACCTAAGTGTCGCACAGACCAGTGCAGCGTAGCGTCACTTAAGTGACGCACTGAGTGTCGCTAAAAACCCTAATTTTGTGTCACTTGCCTAAATGCCACATAAAACCCTTTTTTCCCAACACTTGTCTAAGTGTCGCAAATTCAATACCCGACACTCCCATCTGACACTTCTAGCGTCACTTGCCTAAGTGACGCCTATAACCGAATTCTGATTTGATCCGTCACTTGTCTAGTGATGCCTAACACCTTTATCCGACACTTGCAATCGACGCTCGCTTAAGTGTCGCCCTTGATGCGTCACTTTCTCAAGTGACGCTACTGGTATTAAAATCACAATTTTATGCGACACTTCCTGAGTAACGCGTAAACCCTAAGTGTCGCTATAAGTGTCGCATGAAACAGAACCTAGAAATCACAAATTTTACTAAGTGTCAAGATCTAAAATTTTATCACTTGATTTCACCCAAATTCAAATTATAGATACGTTTTTCACTATAACAATATAGTAGAAATAAAAATTTTCCAAGTTGGCCTGGCAGCTCAACCCCAGTCAGGGGCTCTACCTCTTGGACCCCGCCAGGGGTTGCCACCCCTTGGACCCAGCTACCAGGGGCGCTGCCCCCGGACCCTCGTCACCTAAAGTTTGTAGTTACTTTTTAAGTATAACACTTCGAAACCAAAATAATAATGTTGAAGATTATTATTACAAACAATCACCAATGGGCCGTGCACATTTTCAAAACATAATCAAATCAACCAAATCGTAGTAATTTGGACATCCTAGTTGGACGAACAACTACAAATGTAATCTTTGTAGATACCTGCTCACATTTATAACCATCGCGTGTCGTGGACACCCTCAGGTTACTAGTCTTCGGACAACACATTTCGGCTAATCAGCTCAAGTTTATTAATTTAAACTCTCAAGACTCAAGTGAGTCTCATAGCCCCTATTTTACGGTTTTACTCAGGGGTGTGATATCATTGCTCGCTTTATTTTAACCATATGAACGCAAGTACGAAAACAAACAATTACTATATGAGTTATCTCACTAATCTTTCAAGCCCTCCTCAACATAGTTTGGTAATACGTTGTAGCGTGAATATTAGTATATGGTACCATATAGGATTGACCCTCCTCGTCCGGGTTAGCATGCTCTAACTGGGTAAACGGATGTACTAATATTTGTTCAGACGAGTGTAGATTAGGCACTCGTGGGAGACACCTCGATCAGGGTACCTTAAATATGGACCTGACACCTCGAGTTAAGCTCAGACTATGTGCTCATGGCTGTAAAACTTTTATTTTGCTTAATTGCAACTTAAATTCAATTAAATCTTGCGGTTCATACAATATGTGTTGACATACAAACCTGTGAGCTCACCAGCGTTTCGCTGACCCATTTTAGCATGTATCACAGGTACCCAGCAGTAGATTGGATTGCCCAATTCAGGAATCATTAGCTCGTGTCAGCATGCAAACATTCAGAGATTTAGCTGCATTATTATATTTTGTATAAATTAATTATGTATGTAAATCTCTCGATTTCAAACTGAGCTAATGTAAACTATATTTTGATGTAAACTCTGGTTTTATCAATACAAATTGTAAAAGGACGCATATAGAGTCGTTCATTATATCTTTGTGTTGTGATTATTGATTAGTCGCGCCCCGACCCGATTTTCTTCTGCAACCCGAATTTGGGGGTGCGACATCATCTAAATCGTTCTCCTCCATCATCTAACCGTTGTCACCCACCCTATCTTCCGCCACCATCTCGGTTGGTACGGTGGTCGCGCGATTTTGATACGGTAGTGGTTCTAGATCTTGGTTTTTCCGGTGGCTTTTCGGTAAGTCAATACTTTTGTTTTTTCAAGCTAGAAGGTGGTGCGAGGTTTCTGATCTTGTACCGGTGGTGGTTTCGGTGGTTTTTTGTTACGTCGGTTTTCAGTGGTTGTGACGGTTTAGGTTGTTTCCGGCCAGTACGATTCCGGTGACCATACTTTTGAAGAACTTGAAATATGTTTTCCATATTAATTGATTATTTTGAAACCTAGAACATGATTAGTTTGAAGAACAATGGTTGTTTCATTGTTTGTTGTAATCGGGTCAGGGACTCAGAGGAGGTAAAGTTTTATATATAATTCTCAAATTTTGTAAGCGGAGCGGGAAAAACTACATTGATGGATATTTTAGTAGGAAGAAAGAGAGGTGGTTATATCGAAGGAGATATTAGCAAGACACGTGATTCGGCGAAAAAAATAGTGGTCGCCGGAAAAAATGGGTAGCCGGAAAATTGAAGATGATGATTCAAAAAATGTATCAAACTTTTGATGATCAGGAGCTTACATGGCAGTGGCACGTAGGATGAAAATGACACGTAAGATGCTTATGACCAGTCAAATGCCATTAGTGTTAATGAGTACATACAATAAGAATAATTATTAAGTTCCATACTACACAATAGAATTTTTAAAAGTTGAATACATACAATGGGATTTTGTGACAAGTTCATTACATTTACGCATTTAGCCATAAAAACAACCCTAGATACTTCGTGGGGCGATATTTGCATCCACCGACGACTTCCCAAAACCCTGAGTCCGTCATTAGCTTAAACCCCCAAAAATGGCGATGAAGACTGCGACAACCGTGGCGGCCGCCGGTCCACGTGGCCTCAGATCGCTTTTCTCAACTCTTTCTACCAACTTCCCCTTTCCTTCTCAGCCCGCCGCCAATCAACCGCAAAGGCCGCAAGCTGATCCTTCCACCAACCTCTTCGTATCAGGCACATCTCCCTCTCTGTTTCTCTGTTCGTGTTTGTTTGTATATACTATCTATTAATTATGTATCAGCCCTAATTTATTAGTCATTTCTATTAGCTACTTGATGTTATTAAGCTCTGTGATTTCACGATGATAAATAGTTATATTCCTTTTGATAATACTTGAGAATTGAAGTAATTATTGGTTATTTAAGTTGTGGATTAATTGTATGTACTTTTTCACAAATATTATTATATGTATACTGTGTTAGTATTGGTGCTGTGGTTTGATTAAAAATATATCTTGTGTTGGTTGATTTGCCAGTCAATGATACGGTGTGTATCTTACTGTGTTATTGTTCATGTTGTTAAATTCAGGTCTTAGCAAACGTACAACTGATGAAGGGCTTCGAGAGTGCTTTGCAAAGTTTGGCGAAGTTGTTCATGGTTTGTTTCGTCTATAAAAATTATAAATTATCATTCTGACTTGTGAGTGTGCTGTTATTTGAACTTTGATTGCTATTTTTTCTGTTACTCGATGCAGCTAGAGTTGTTAAGGACCGTGCATCAGGTTACTCAAAGGGGTTTGGTTTCGTACGATATTCTACACTTGAAGGTGCTGCAGCCGGTATAGAAGGCATGGATGGGAAGGTAATTACATTCAATTTTTCGAGTATATGATATACAGAAGTAATTAGGGATACCTAAACGTCTGTTTGTGATAACTGCAATATACTTGTGCATCAGTATCTGTTTATTCACATATAACTTTTTTTTGTGAAGTTAAAATACATTTGTTGATGATGTTTTCTCACTTATCTGGTGTCATGGTACCCTTGATCAGGCTTACTTTGCATGTAATCTTCCATTCCTCATTTTGATCTCTATTATTTAACTGGGACCTATTTTTAAGACGTAAATGGCATCATGGGATCTTTTTACTCCCTGCACAAATCCAAATTTTAGGTATATTTTTATCTTTTCAAGTAATCACATATGCTGTGACTACTTTCTACCAGTTCAACCTTGGTCACCCCTTAGAGGTGGCAAGATGAGCGGTCGGCTAACAAGTCAAAACGAGTTTGCTCTGAATGGGGCGAGTTAACCCACAAACGTTTCTTATTTATTTATATATATATATTTTTTAAATAGTTAATGTGCTAAATCTGACTATAAAAATATATTAATTACATCTACAACCCGAAATAATTAATTAAGTGGGCTAGCAGACTGTGTTTAGTAAAAGTACACATGTCAATGTTGACCTATTTGACCCATTTATTTTTTGATTTAACCTATATCGACCTTTTTCACACGTAAATGGGTTGGATTAACCCACAAACACTTCTTATCCATTTTTATATCTTTTTCTAAATAGTTAATGTGCTAAATCTGACTATAAAATTTTATTATTACATTTACAACCTGAAATAGTTAATTAAGTGGGTTAGCAGACCGTGTTTAGTAAAAGTACACCGTGTCAATGTTGACCAGTTTGATCCATTTATTTTTTTACTTAACCTACCGACCTTTTCACATGGGTCAAAATTTTGCCACCTCTAATTCTTGCCTACTCTGTTTATCTGGATGCATGTCTTTTTCTAACTTGATGGCTGAAATTTACATTGGAAATGAACGAATCATCTAATGTGTTGTTGCATCTGTATTCTTTATATCAGTATCAGCATAACATTCAACACTTAATGGCCTCATATATGTTATATTCATCCCGCTTCACCTGGATCACTATAATAAATTCTTTTGTCTGGCCTGAATTGAACCAGCGTTTGTAATTACGTCCATGAAGAAGTTAACAGTTTACTTTCCTCCTATACTTGCCTCCTCTTTTTGTCCTGACCAGTTCCCTTAGTTTATCTCTAGAACACAGTCACACACGCACACAAAATAATATTAACAAAAAAAAAAACCCTTCATGCTTTCATGTTTCCCTATCTTTTTCCACTAACTATTGTTTTATTTGTTTACGTGCTTTGCTTTCATTTAAGGCTATTTTGGCTAGAGATCATTCCATCATTATAATATATGAATATATGAACAATTGATATATTTTTTTAGTTCTCTCAAGACATTTGCATTCCACATATGACATATGCTTCTTAAATACACCATAAAATGCAAGTGTGAAAGGTACCAAGCAGTCTAAGGCATGCCTTGCTGTTTCTAGGAGTTCATTTAGCTACACATGTGAACTTTTTCTGCATTAACAGCCAAGATTAATGTTATGATCATCTTGAGTCATTAGTTTTATGTCACGTCTAGAGTATGGTCTATCTTTTGAGAATGGGCCAGTTTTCTATCTTGTAAAAAACTAAGTGTGCCATTGATCTGCTGATTTTCGTTTTAACGTCTTTGCTGTTTGTGTTACAGTTTTTGGATGGTTGGGTGATTTTTGCGGAGTATGCCAGGCCAAGAGACTCTCCTCCTCCTCCATCACCTCCTCCGTATGGGACTAACCAATATGGCCGCCAATGAGTAATAAAGCATCATTAACAGTAACAATGATGGTCAATTGATAAACTACATATGATTGTGTACGTCTATGATATTTAATTATTATATTCTTCAACCGTGTTGGGAATTTGAATGCGAAAGTTTTGAGTTTTGACCTATTTATTCTAGCAGTTATGCAAGTTCGCATTGGTAATGTGTTTGTTATCTAATAGACACAATCTTCAGTTTGCTACTTTGCTTGTTGGAAATAGTATAATGATTGCCATTGTAGTCTGATTTATATCCGGTAATATATATGTGTTACTTTATAGACGATATCCTGTTTGGCTTGTTAGAAAACAGTAATCATAGCCATTTTATTCGATGGTTGATGTTAGGCTGAAAAATCTTTTTGAATGTAACAGCTTAAATGAGCAATCTTTGATTTGTTTCTTGGTAAGTTTTTAACGGTTTCTGTTTTAGTCACTGATGCAGATGTTGCACTGAAAACTATTTTATTATAGTCTTCGTGGTTTATTATAGCCTAATACATTCCTCACGCTCAATGCAGGAAGTCGTTTTCACTCCACAATTGATGTTTTAATATGTTTTGGATAATATACAAGTATAATTTGCATTCAGGTTAAGTTAATTAGTTCTGATTAGTAAAACACATTATTTAACAGATACAATACTAAGGAGAAACGAAACAAAGATTACAACTTTGACGTTAGGCTTCATTCTCTCCATAAGCCATTCCGTTCATTGTATCATACAATGGTTTGTTCAAAGTTTCTGGCAAGTAAAAGGTAAGAAGGCCACCCACAATTCCACATATCCCAAAAATCATAAATGGCAGCCCACCACCCAAAACCACCACGAAAGGAGCCATTATCGCTCCAAATTGTGCTGCCTGTGTAGCACATCCAAGTGCAGCGTTCCTTACTACCGTCGGAAACAACTCCATTGCGTATATAAACAGCAGATTATAGGTCCCTGCCATCCCAAATATTCCCAGAACACCACAAGCCATTCTCACCACCTTCCATGCCCCTTTACTTCCCATAAAACTTCCTGCAATGCAAAAGATCCCACTGAACCACTGTGTCCCGACCCCTAGCGGCTTCCTTCCGAATCTATCAATCAAAACTGCCGTTAGGAAAAACGCTGGAACTTCTGCCACTGCGTTGACTAGCACGTTAAGGTACAAATTGGTCTCAAGGTTGACCACGTTCAAGCTAAGACCATAGTACACAATCGAGCACGTGAAGTTGATTCCCACCACCAGGATCAAACGGATCCTTGTTAATGGCGATTTAAATGCATCTACCACTGATCCTGTGATCACTTCTTTTGACCGAATCTCGTGACTCTTCTCATCAATATCTTTAGCCTCCTCGTCACGCGCAACGCACAAATTTTCAGGTAATGATCGCCCATTGGCAGTCGCAATGGCCCGCATTATCTTCATTGCATTTTCTGTTTGTCCTCTAATAAGGTACCAACGAGGGGACTCAGATATGAAGGGTAGAATCATAAGCACGAAAATAATAGAAGGTATGGATGAAGCAATATATAAGGACCGCCATGTTCGGAAAACATAAGCTATCCCAGATAGCATCGCTATCCCTCCCGAAAAGAAATAAAAAGTAGACATCCCGGCCATACCACGTTTAGAGGGTCCCACAGGCTCAGTGGCGAGAACGAATGCACAAAGACCAACACCGCCGGTGCTAAAACCGGTAAGAAGACGGAGGAGGACATAGGTGAGATAGTTTGGAGAGAGGGATGTTAGTAGACCAAAAATGGCATTGAGTATGCATACAACAGTCAGGGAACCTTTTCTTCCCAGTTTCGAGTCCGATAAATGCCCAAATATTCCAGCACCTATCAAAAACCATAAAATATTTAGAATAACGGGATAACATCCGTACAGTAAATTTTTAAACTTTGTCGTGAATTAGTCCTTTCTCATTTTCTGATTTTCATAAAATTAATCTATCTATAATACGGAGTATCATTTTTGCGAGAAAATTTCGTATAGTTAACTACAATGATGATATTCTATTTTTATTCTTGTTCTGATTCAAAATCACCGTGTAACGTATAAATCAAAAAAGTTTAAGGGTCATGTTTCAAAATGGGAACTAAAACATAATATCCCTTACCAACCTTTTTCAGATAACATTATCAAGTTGTAAAGGTGGACAAAAAAGAAGTATCGAAACAAAAACAGAGTTTGAGTTGGATCAGAAAACAAAAACATAACTCTAACCAAGTCCGCATTGGCGTCTTTGGATCAGAGTCGTGTTTGTTCGAACTCATCCGGTTGCTTTTCATTTGCCACATCATTAGACATTAATTTTCACTCAATCATATCATATTTTCCATATTTTGCAGAATATTAATAAACTTTGTGTTCAAATATATACCACAACTAAAATACTTTCTTTTAAGTTTTCTCCCACCTTAATATTTTTATTCTCTTACTTGCACATAGTAACTATATAAAATCATTAATTTCACAAAATTTACTCTTATTTATTACTCCCCGTAGTCATTCTTTATATATATTCGCTCAAGTCTTGAATATTATAATAAAATTGACAAATTTCTTAAAATATTATAAATTCAACAATTTTTTAGGGACGGTGATTCGTACATCACCATTTTTTCTCCGTACACCACTAAACATGCTTTAAGTTGTTTTACCAATAGTCTAAAGCATTTTTAGTGGTATACGAAGAAAAATTAGTGGTGTACGAATCATTACCAATTTTTAGAGACATTCTTCTCGAGACAAAACGCTATAAGCTCTATCATTATCAGAACAACAATATATTAACTTGAAACAACTTAATTAAGCAAGACCAGAATGACAAAAACAGATATCGTAAACAAACATTACGATTTAAGTGGATTATAGAGATATAGCTAACATACATTACGATATAAATGGATTAAAAGAGATAGTTGTAATTTATTATATTAATTTGGAATTAAAACGATTAATTAGAATTAGAAGAAGGTATTGTCAACGATAGCCCTAAGAGCATCTCCAATATAGTTATTATATGTACCTTTTTGCACTAAAATAATACAAAGGTGAGAAAAACTCACTCAAGTTAGTGCAAAGACATATAGTGTTTAGTGTAGCATTAAATATTGCACTAAACACTCACATAAAGTAATGATATGCATAATGTATTATAAGATGTATTAATATGATATGCTTATTATGAATTTTGCGATTATTTTTTTTATTATTAAATATAATGTTTGCTATTAAATTTAATTTAATAAAAAAAACTATACAACTTTATCATTTTCCATTAGAAAATAGGATATTCATAATGGATCTACATCTGTGATTCCGATATTCGGTGTCAAGATTCCTTTTGCCGTCAAACCTCTACGATAATAATGTAGTAATAAAGTTAAAATTTAATTTGATAATAACTAGCTAGTCGCACTCGTTCTTTGAATAAAGTCAACACATCTTAACAAAAAGTTAACAAGATTGGTATGTGCTCATTAAAAATTTAATAAAATAAAAATAAAAATATTATCCCATCCCATCCCATTTGATAACTATGTTTATGCACCCGGCACGGGTGTCAGATAAAAAAAAACTCAGAAAATACACGGTGATAACACGCACGCCTGAACACACATTAACTACCACGCACCACGCACCACCGATAACTCACCATTTCATTTTTACCATTTTACATCTTCATACCCATTTTTTAACTGATGTTTTTGCAAACAAATTGTTCTAACTAAAAGGTTAATTAAAAAAAGTTACCAATCATGCAGCCGCCGAAGAACAAGGCTTGAACAAGGCCAACCTTATATTTGTGACCACAAATCAACCCCCATTCCGCCACCGTAGACACCCCGGAGCCACCGTCCCACCGCCACGTACCGTCTTGCATCCCACAAACATCGCCATCCATCACACACGCCTCATAAGTTGAAGAACCGGGTTCACATATGAAATCCGGTTGGCGGTCCGCGAATATCATAACCATGGTATGAAAAGCCTCAAGTGCCCAAGCCATACATGTTAACACAAAGTGTTTTAATTGCCAATAACCGAACTCACCACAATACTTTCGTAACATGTCATCGATGCATAAACGTTGGATATTAATTATTATGTGGCCATGGAGGTTGTCGTCGTCGTTGGTAGTTTTGTCGGTTGGTGGTGGTGGTGGGACTGGGAGTAAAGGGGACCGGAGATCGGCCGTGGGGTTATGGGGTGTCATATATGATATGATATGGTGGTATACTATTAGCTTGATTTGTTAGTTGGCTAGCTAGGATATTGTGCTATTGTTTGTTAGTTATTATAGGAGCTGATGGAATTGTATGTAAATATATCGTTGATAAGTACAATAGTACTAAGTTCTCCATCTTGTATAGTAATAAGTTATAACTGTGAAACAATTGTTATTTATGAAAAGATAGAGTTTTTCTTTGGGTGGACCACTTTGATATATACATTATTATTATTTGATTTTTCTTTTTTTTTTTTGAAAAATAACAGAAAGGAATTGTAATCATAGTTTTTTAGTTAACTTGGAAAGTATTGTGATATGTACATTTTCTAGACTGTACTTGAAGCACAATAGATCATAGATCATCATTTCATACAAATTAGAATAGGTAGTCGTATTAAGAGCATCCCTATGTATTTGCAAAGCTTTATTATATATTTGGTGGAAGAGTTGATTATAAAAAACTTTAGAAAAAGCTTTATATCCATTGATAAAAGGTTTTCCATCAACATAAAACAATAAATATATATGTACAAATTTGATGAAGAAGGTGATCGTAAAACTTTAGATTTTCAAAGCTTTTCATCCTCACATCTTGTTTATTTAGTACCTTTTAATCATTTTATATTAATGTAAAGCTTTTATCAATGAAGGTAAAAATTTTCTTAAAGATTTTTATAAAAAGCTCTTAGAGTATCCCCATTGAGAAAAAACTTTTAATTTTTTTTTCTAATGTCATATCATCTTTTAAAACAAAAGCTTTAGAGAAAAGCTTTACTTCCAATGTAAAAACTTTTCTAAAAGCTTTTTTTTTATAAGATTTACATTTAAAACTATTGATTTCTAAAGGAAATGCAAATAGGAAGGGTTTAAAATGAAAATTAAACTAGCAAAAATTATTTTGCCCATAGGTTGATAAATCTCAAGTTTTTCATACAAATACCTTTGCTCCAATGATCTAAAGCTTTATCAACTACTTTTTTGCACAAAAAAGCTTTAGATAAACCCTTCATTAGAGATGCTCTTACACCATATATATATATATATATATAATAAAGCTTTACAAATAGATGTCATTGGAGATGCTCTAAGCACAATACTATCGATGACTCGATGAGTATAGCTCGGTAAGGCCAACAAGAAAATTGTACTCTTCCATCATCAAACTTGTTCACATTTTTATTTTAAATTTGTTATAAAAAGTGTTCACTAATACTCGACTTCACGTTTGCACTTCACCGTTTTTACTTCCTTACACTTTTTATAAGAATCTATACATGATGTAAGGATAAAATAAACATTTAAGTATTAAAAAGCAAATCTTTTTACAAGTGTATGTCATTTATCAACATAACATTTTTTTAAAACAAACGAATTATATTGATTAACCTAATATATTTGTGTTCGACGAATCATACCAACGTTTTATTGTATATAACCCAAAGCATTCTTCAGACTATCTCCGTGGGATCAAAGAAACAATAGTACATCCTCGATCACACATACTTTTGGGTTTAAAAATTTACAGATTGTGGGACATGGCCCTAGTATTGCTTTTCAGCCAACCAGTGGCGGAGCTAGAATTTTTAGAAACGGAACAAAGAATTTTTTTTCTTTCTATAATATTAGGGGGTCAAATTTCTAAAGTGTCACTAATTACCTTAAAAAAATTATTTTTTAAGATAATTTTGATTTCTAGGGGGTGACTGCCTCACTGCCCCCTTCTAACTCCGCCCCTGCGGCCAACTACTAGAGTTAATCGAGTTGTCATTCTTGCTTATCAAATCGGTAGTCTATTCCAAAACTTACTCAGAGATCGAAGAAGTCTCCAACTTTCAATGTTACCAATTGTAGACCAATAGGGAATATGGTTGCGAGATAAAAAACTTCTATCCCAAAATCCATGAATCTACATAGATATAAAGTTAGACTTAAGAAATTCGTTTATTAATTAGTACAGTATTATGTTTTATCTTCTAATCTTTGGACTATTGTATCACAATTCACACATTCTTTGTTGGTTCCCCTTCTGCTTGCCTATGTCACATTCCTTTATATAACATTTACTGATAGGTAAAGTTACTGTTTTATTAGACTCCTTCAAACAGTGACATTTACTGACGCGTCAGTTTGTGTCACATCAGCACAACGTCATATTTTTTCAAAACAGAAATAAATTGACATAAACTGACAATCCACTCCCTACAATAATATCACTTATCTTTTTTCCAGGGCCCCACAAACTATTTCCTTTATTTATTTAATACACAAACTTAAATAAAATATTTTCATTACAAATAAAAAACGTTAAATTAATATTAAATAAAAGATTACAATTCCTAAAAAAAAATAACTTAAATAAAACATTTTCATTTTAATTAGACATTACATATACTAAAAATAAAATCATTTGAGTAGTTAAAAATAAAACTTTAAATTAATCACAAAGTTAAAACCCATTTATTTATAAGCCCTTAAAGCCCATTTATTTATTTATTAAAAAAACCCATTTAAAAGCCCAAGCTCATACATAAGAATGACAATGGGGCGGGTTCGGTGTGAGGGTGTCAGCCCTAACCTCACCCCCATTATTCCAAGCAATCCCCATCCCCACCCCAAACCTCAACGGGGTATTATCGGGGCGGTCCATCCGGGGAATTGTTTACCCCAATGTCCAACAGGGTCTTATCGGGATAACTTATTGAGCATTTGGCTCTTTAAATCGTAACCCAGTACTCGACGAGACCAATTACTACATTGTAAATATTATTGTAATTCAAAAAGTTATAAATAAATATATTTATCAATGATATTAGTTATTTATAAATATTAAATATAGAATAATTATTATATATACATATATTGTAATTATTATATATAAATATATATATATCGGGGCGGAGCGGGGATGATACTACCCAACCCCAAGCAATCCCCAATCCGATCCAAAAGTGCGGGGTTCGAGGATCCCCATTGGGTTCGGATTTTTTTGCCATTCCTACTCATACATATTATAAAACCTAACTATTCATTCATCATCTTTCATCGTTCCCTTTCCCTTTCATTCTTTTGCAACTGAAAAAATAAAATAAAAACAAAAACAAAAGCATTGGAAATAAAGAAGAAAAAGAAGAAGAAAGTCACTGGGGCCCACTCCCCTCACCGACGATTCACGTCACCAAACTGACGCTCAAAACTGACGGCCGTAATCGACGGTCCCATGCCTACGGCGTCGATTCCATCGGTTGCAACCGACGCCCGAAACCGACATCTATTGGGAGCCGTCTTAATACTCCGTAGTTGTTGATGAACAGTAAATTATTAAAGTATTATATGTAATACATGAAGGTTCAAGTAGGAACACTTGTTATAGTTGAAACGGTAGGAACAAACATTTGTACTTTTAACTTTAAGATGAAATTATGTTTTTAATAAAAAAAATTATATAAAAATTATCACAATTGTCTGCTCTTTAATATGAGATTTTTTTTAAAAAAATAATATGTGATTTACATCGTAAAAAAATTAGTGCGTATCATAGTATCACACATGAAAGGCTGTGACACACAACTTTAATTTGTGTATTATATAATAATAAAGAGGATAAAGTTCTAATAATTTTGGTATATTTTTTTTGCAAAAACTGTACATATGTTAAATTTAAAAGTGAAAAAATTGATCTTACGATTCATACGATAAGAAATGATTATACAATGACCTTTCGCTATTGTTTAGTGAAATCTTAAAAAGGATGGTATTATATACAGTAGATTATTGTTTCTCTTTTTGTGTAATGGTAAAAGGTATGAGCCGGTTGACATGCCCCTAATTTCATGGGATTTTATAGACCGCAATCTTGCAATTACAATTACAAGTAAGGTCCAAATCACATCCATGATTAATGCATGGGTGACAAATAACGATGCAAAGAATTAAGCCTCTTCTCTCATTTCTATGTGTTGTCGACTCTTTCTCTACAACACCCTAATCATTCAATATCTGATTCATCATGTTCTTCATCCATGATACACTTTTCATAAGTATTATCTTTTTTTTCTTCATATATCCTGTATATTTCATTGATTTTTGTTGTTGTCTAGATTGTCACATACTACATGTTAATGTTGGAATGTTGGATCATATAAAGTGGCGTAGCTAGCATATTTGAATTGGGTGGGCCAAAATATAACACGGACATTTATTAAGAAAAAAAAAAAGATTATGAGCTATAATCTTGCAACAAATATGACGCTTTTTTACATTGTTATATTCATTTGAAATAGAATCCACATATCCAAAACACAACAATTCTAAATAATCAAACACTTAGAAACAAAAATAGACAATTAGATGATCCAAAAACAAATACTGAATCAAGAATATAACCGTTGTTAGTTAAACAAACTAAA
This sequence comes from Pseudognaphalium luteoalbum, assembly GCA_963422505.1. Lineage (NCBI taxonomy): Eukaryota > Viridiplantae > Streptophyta > Magnoliopsida > Asterales > Asteraceae > Pseudognaphalium > Pseudognaphalium luteoalbum. The sequence goes on along the minus strand of OY730194.1, from coordinate 116,187,205 downwards.
AATTCACTGTAAATGGCATTCAATAATCCCAACTTGCCAATATTTAGAAAATAATAGGAGAATAGTTTTTGAAAATGTAGTTACTATTAATAGGAAAATGCTATATGTAGCCCTTAGAACTATGAATAAGTAATTCAGACACGCATTAAACCTGAATATAACTTCTTTCAACCAACTTGATATATAACCTCTTTAAGCATAAATATGTTGGGTCAAAATATGCGTCAAGTGAATTATTTACCGTGTTGACAAACTCTACATCAAACCGTTTATAGTTTTATACTAATGTATGTTTTATTCTAGATCAGATGGATAATTTCAAAAATTTAATTATATCTTCAAGTAAAGTACTACTTCCGTAGTATTTACACAACACATGGCCTATGAACGGATGAACCAGTGACAATATGGACCACTTTGTGAGACCACTAAAGTAGGTGCCGATTTCTTAATTTTTGGCCCTTATTATGGCCCATAGTTCTCAATAATATGAGAAAGCCCAGTTTCTTTCATTTTTTATTTGTTTTTCTTTTTCATACATAACTAAAATTAAAAAATTACAAAGATTTACGCAATTCTGTATTGATAATGATAACATTCTTCAATCTCTAAACACTAAGCTAAATAGCGTTATGTTGGGTATATAGTAAAGATCTTGTTGATAAATATGAGGTTCATACAAGTTTAGTTCTTTTATATCATTAATGTGATGTTACTGTCAATTTAATTTTTGAATATTTCATGTCATAATAATATTATACTAAGTGGTGTTATCAAAAGCCCTTTCCAAATTAAACATAATGGGCAGATAATTTTGAGCCTTGACAAAATACTCCACGCTTAGCAATCAAATTTTAAAATTATATTCAAGTTGAATCGAGTAGTGATTTTCTATGCAAGTATAACAAAACTCAAATAATAAATGAACACAATAAAAGAGTAAAATATTTTCCAAACCAACCACCTACATCAACTAAAAAGTAAAAGTCATTGCTAACCACTTGAACATTTTGTAACACCGTTACAAACTTCTAACCTAACCTTATTTAAAATAAGGAAAACTTACACGATTTACAACAACTAAATTTAATAAAATAATTTTTTAAATTGACATTTGTAATGATGATTTATACTTGCCTATTGTCTATGTAACATGTGACATGTGCTAACCAATACCAATTGTTATTTTTTCTCAAATATATAGTCAGTTAGTTAGGTACTTACGTCATGTCTAGTAAGCAGTAGTCATGAGCCACAGGAAACAAGGAATTTGATGGCAACGAGAATGTGCTAACGCTATGTTAAAGAATGTCAAAATAAACTTGTTACGTTTAAACTTAACGAGCAGTTGAGCATAGAAGATTTCTCTCAAACAAAAAAAGAAGAAGGTAATTTCAGCGGGTAATCTTTAACCCAAAATTCTTTAAATCCAATGCAACCATTCTTCATGGATCACTATCTCAAACAACGTTAAGTTGTTTCCAATGAAATTGCTAGAAGTTTGAATTGAACTCATGATCTATTTCTCAAAGCTCTATTTTTCACTGCTTATGAGAACGTTTGCGTTGAGTGAATGTTATCACTCGGTAAAAGTTGTAACGGTGCATGGAAGATTTATTTTATAATGATATATACATATACATATATATATATATACATATATATATATACATATATGGAGTGGTTCAAGTAAAAAGAAGCTTAAAGTAAAAAGGGTAGGAAAGAACGTTAGATTTCATATTTACTTGAATTATTTAAAAGAAAATGGTTCATGTGGATCAATATGAAATGAAGAAACATATATTAAACTTGTACAGATATACTTCGCCAAGATGATGCAATTTCATTTAAAGAATGATACATATGTTCATTAAACCTTAAAAAATGATACATATTCGATTGTAGTTTGATACATAGTAATTTGATACATAGTGGTTTAATACATGATTATATATTCATTTAATATAATTAAATTATATTTGTAAGGGACACGTATCACTAAGTCATAACATTAGTTGATAAATATTTATTTAATAAATTGTTAATATTAACTGTGACAAATATTAACTAATATGCATCACGATGCATATTAAAACTTCACATTATTTGAAAAATATTTTTATTGTTAATATTCATCACAATGCATATTAACTAATATTCACCGTGATGCATATTAATGGATTTGGATCATTCGAATATATATATACTAGCACAATACCCGCGCAATGCAGCGGTGAAAGTGACGGTAAATGAAGATGCGAGTGAATGTTTTAAAATAAAAACATATTGTACTCCGTCCGTCCCATTTAAAATGTCCACATTACTATTTTGGGATGTCTCATTATAAGTATTCACTTTGATATTTAACCCATCAAAAAAAGACTTTAGTGAGTAGATTTAATATTTGATGGATGAAAAGTGTAATTAGTGGATAATAAGTAGTAATTATAAATAATAGAAAATAGGATATGGGTATTAATGGAAGTGTAGTTAGTATAAGTAGTAATAGATAATAGAATAGGGGTAGGATAGTTTTTTTGCTTTGTAGGAGTACCAAAGTAGGAATAGTGGAAGGTTAAGATTCTTTATATGTAATGTAGATGTAGACAGTAGCGGAGCCAATAGGGGGCTAGGGGGTGCCCAACCTCCTCTAACCAGCCCAATATCATCAAAAAATCTTAGCCCAGCCCAGCTGTCCAAGCTCATTGTCACACACTCACACTTCAATATTATTAGTCGTATAGCATTTGAAGTTTTAGACACTTCAAATTTACACGTGTGCATACACATAAGCCATATGATTGAAATATAATTATATTAATTAATTAATCCTAATCCCATTTTATGATGTTTTATTATTTTATGTAATCTTTTTAAGTTTTTTGCTTTTTATTCCTCTTCGGATCATCTTTAATAGTAGTAGTTATTATTGCTATTGAAAAATGTTATGGACTGTTGATTAACTATCCGTCTTCTACAATATAGCTTTTGTTTTCTTAACCTTTCCTTACTATATTTTTACTTTCTTAAAACTTTAGATTAAAAAGCCTATTTGTAATAATATGTAAACTCTAAAACATTCCGACTAAGAAGTTGATGTATATATTTTTATAATTCTAATATCTTATTGCTGTTGATTAGAATTTAAATTATTAGCTACATATATAATTGACTTTTTGTATATTTGTATCACAACATAATGATTGATACTTATGATCAATAAGATACTTTGGAGGATCGATTTTAAGAGAGCTTCATTGAGAGGTTATATCGTAACTATCTTTGTATTATTAATCGTTTTGTCTTGAAAACAAATTACCGTCCCCTCAACTTAAAATCCCAGCTCCGCCCCTAAATATATATATATATATATATATATATAATCATACCTAAAGCTTTAGGCTTTTGCTTTTTCTCCTTTATTTATCGACTTTCTTTGGATGGTTGGTAATAAATTGTGGCCAACCAACCATACGGTTGGATATCTAACGCTAGTGGAAAAATATTTGACAAAGTTACATGGTTAAATTATTAAGATAAATTAATTATTCAATTATATCAACTTTCTTATATTAGGTATACAATTCAATTTATCTGTGGTATAATCGATTTATGGTAAGCTATTTTATCTTCAAAATGGATATTTTACCTCTCAAGACATAAGTATAATCGATTTTGTAAACGCTTTTCTCGAGTTCACAATTTTGACACAAAGAAGTAGGGCATTAATGCTGTAATAATAATCTTTTGATAATTAAGTTTCAACTTTTCAATAATATATACAAAATTAATATCATTAGAGTTTTAACAAAAAGTAATACTACTTTTGTGATACTAATATAAGACCATCCACAATGCTCTAGGGTGGAGAGTCTAATAAGAAATTCAGATTGCCATGTGTATCATTCAATCCATTATGTGTGACACCTGCCAAATTAGGACTAGTGATTAGTGCCTAATCAGTTATAATACATGTAATTAGTTCTGTGTTAGGCTAATTAATGTATCAAGTACTATATATTGTTGAATATATACAATCATGCGATTTGATTAAATCGTACAAGTTTCACATCGAATGTGATTCGGTTCAATTAATACGGACGTTGGTGAACAATTTTGTTAAATAATATAATATTATTTAATAACGCAATTATATCCAAAATATTATTTAGATAATATTTCAATTCAAATTCGTATCGTACAAACAAGGACTACACGATTAGATTATTAAACGTGCAAACAAATCGGAACAAGTTAAAGTTATATTTTATAACGCAACCATTAAGTATTTGGTAAAATACTTCAACAAAAATATTGGGTAATTATTCGTATTTTAAAACGTATATTTAAACGTATAAAATAAACATTTAACGTTTAAACGAACGGGAGAACGAACACCGCACGGAGCGCGATTGCGGGGACTGAAAAAGGTGAGGCTTTCACCTACACCCCACCTCTCTTTCCCTCTTTCTTTCATTTCCATTTCAACAAAAACACACACACACCACTAAACACTCTCAAACCCATCACCACCAAATTTTCGGATCTAGCATAACCAACAACAAAAGTTACATTTTCGGAATCACCATCAAGAGAGGAACAAGATTAACAAAGGCACCACCCTCGTTTTCTTCCTCGTTTTGTCTCGATTTGCAATTGTAAGAAATTCTCTAAATATTTAGATCCACTCATTTTGGTGTATTATTTCGGTGTTATAATGTTTACACAACTTAGTATTGTCTAAATGTATGAAGAAAACACGATTTTGCAGCCTAGAAATGAGTTAGATTTGTGATTTGGGTCGGAAAAGCGCGACAGGCGCTGTTTCTGGGCTGGTGTTCATCTTTGCGACACAAGCCTTGTGTCGCAAGGTTGTGTCGCATAAACCCATTGACGTCGCATTTTATGTCGCATCAACCCTTGTGTCGTAGATTTTGCGACACAATGATTATGTCGCACCTTGTGTCGTATACCCTATACGACACAACCCTTATGTCGCTATTGATTTAGCACCGAAAGCTTATGCGACACAACCCTTGTGTCGCTAAGCTCTTGTGTCGCATACCTGACCTTTGTGTCGCATGAAACAGAACCAAGAAAACACAGATTTTACTAAGTGTCGAGACCTAAAATTTTATCACTCGATTTCACCCAAATTCAAGTCCAGGTGCGTTTTTCACCAAAGCAATTTAGTAGAAATAAAAATTTTCCAAGCTGACCTGGCAGCTCGACCCCAGCCAGGGGCTCCGCCCCTTGGACCCCGCTACCAGGGGCGCTGCCCCCGGACCCCCGTCATCCAGGAACTTATAAATACTTTTCACACTAAGTGTCAAACACTTACAGATAATGAAAATCTGATACAACGATACATATAATAATAACACTTTTGGCTTATTATTACAAACCGTCACCAACGGACCATACTTGCTTTTCAAAACTACAAACGAAATACTAAACAAACACTTGGACATTTCCTAGTTGAGTGGACAACTAGCATGGGTGATCTTTTGAGATACCTACTTAATTGATTACTTGCTTACTTACAACCTTGTGCGTTTTGGACGCCAGAGGGTTGCAGGGTTCGGAGAACAACGTACGGAGTTACATCCACTTTACTTACTTGATTACACCTTCATACTTACTAGACTCAGGTGAGTCTTACAGCCCCACTTTTACTGTTTTACTACGGGGTGAGATACATTGCTTACGTTTATTGAACACAAGTACGAACAACTTATTTTACTATACGGGATTGCATGAGTTACTTACTTTTACCGAAGTCTCTCCATCATATATCGTTAGTTATGGACTTAAGCGCGAACACTAGTTAATGGATCCATTAGGGAAATGACCCTCCCCGCCCGGGGTAGTAGCGCTACCACGAACCGTTCTGTATAAACGGGCGACTATTATTCGTTACTTATGCTTGCTCAGTTACGAGCATGTCACGGGAGCAACTTATTACTTACGGGTTAAGCTTCGATTATGAGCCTCATGGCAACGGTATAACTTACTTACTTTACATTTGCGGGATTGCAAATACCTGATTCACGCCTGCGGGCATTACTGATGAAATCTTGTGTTCAAATACTAATATTATTTACAAACCTGTGAGATTCACCAACATTCGTGTTGACCTTTTTAGCTTTGTATCTCAGGTACACAGACGGAGTAGGATTCCCTCAGGATACTAGCTAGAGTCGCATGATTTCTACATTGCATTTAACGGAGATTCTTAGCATTATCTTTTGTATTTATTATGATTATGTAATAGAATCTCCCACTTTATGCGCGGACTCTAGGGAACTTCATTTTGTAACCCGAAACTCTATGTTTTAAACATTTTATGTGTGAAAATGTAACTATTATACAAACGTTGCATATAGATGTCGTTTGCTTTACTTTTGTGCTGTGATATTTGATTAGTAGCACCCCAAAACTTGCTTCCGCTAAACAGTGATTTTGGGGGTGTTACATTGTGAAACCTCCATGTATTCACACGCTGAATCATGCGTCCCAAACTGCACACACGGGTCTTAACACGAACTTGGTGGGCCTCCTACCTATTTTATACTCTTTTTAATTGCCTCCACTTTCTTCCCTTGTATGTTTAAATCGGAGTATCTAAATATTTATGTAGTGTGAGTATAAAATTTATAATTCTTTCTATAGTCAATATATGTTTTTACAAATGCATTTTTATAAGGTTAAAGTTATACTTTTTTAGAATTTCTTTTATTTTATTAGCAAAGTAAACTCTATTATAAATTTTATTTAGAGCAGTGTATATAACGTACATTTTTAATCATGGTAATATTATGATTAAATGTTGAATGTTTATTAATTTATATATAGATTTAAAATTAAATGATAAATAAAGATAGTACGATAATGTGACAGTCTAATAAGTTTGTAAAGTTCAATGCATTGTAAGCATTAATCTGAGATTTATAAAATGTTATAAAATGTTGATGTGTCAATGATGTGGTAATGCATTAAACTCTTTAGTGTTAAATGCATTGGATGCTCTAATAAGCTATAATTTGTTCTCTTTTCTTTAATTCAATCTCTATAACGTGTTTGTACTTTATTTTGCGACATGACATGTTGGAACTGCAATATTCCGTATTACAACCCTAAGTTTTGGTAACCCTTGGCCAATACCAATATTAGCATAGATAATGACATGAACCGTCGTATCTTTATTAAAGTAGATCAGTGGAGTGAGTATAATTACGTATGTTTGGAATTCAAATTTGTGGTTAAATTTTATCTTTATTTAGTTGACTCAAATTATGGAAGGTAGAGAGGTTTTGAGCTACAGAGATGTCAAAGATGAGACCAATCATCTTGCCTTGTGTGTCAAATTTGTAAAGCTAAAATTCAGTATTGTTATGATTCAATCAACTTATATATGTAGATTTCAGTGAATTTATTTTATAAAAATACATGTAAAATATAGTGGTCATTAGACGGCTCCCATCGCTTACGTCGGTTTGGAACCGACGCTTGTCAGTCCAACCGATGCCGATAGCATCAAAGAGTCGGTTCGTCTCGTCGGTTGCGTACGTCGCATATCCGACGTAATCCGATTTGTTTTTTTTTTCTTTTCCTTTTGGTGTGTAATATTAAAGGTAAATTGATAAATGCGGGACCCAAAAGTTAAATTGACGGGTCACTGATGGCAGATGTCCGTCACTTTCAATAAGTTTATGAAAAAGCCGACGTGGCGGTTACGTGGCTCAGTCGGTTTTCAGTCAGTTTTAGTCACGGATGGAAGAAGTCTTATGTAGTAAATCTTTTGCCTTTTTCGCCCACTCCAAGCCACATCCGCTATGATCACTCACCCTTTCATTTTTGTCATGTAACATTTTTTTGTTTGAGAGATCAATTATTCTTCTTACATTTTATCCTAACTTTAATTCCTCTACAACATATGCGACATCCGCAAATTATCGTTTATAATCTTATCATTTGATGTTTATACGTATCATAATCTGATTGTTATTGTTAATATGATTAATTAGTAGGAAGGAAATGAGGATGATAAATCATTATCTGTCTGTTATAGGTATACTTTAGACTAGAGCTAATAAAATGGGCAGGTTGGGTGGGTATGAGCTACGGGTTTAAACGGACGTGGGTATAAACGGGTTCGGGTCTAATTGGGCGCGAGTTTAAACGGGCTCGGGTCATAACGGGTTATTTAAAAATTTCATAAAAAATGTTCTAATTCTCAAAGATATATATTTATTCCAAAATAAGTTATACATTTTTAACTATATAGTATAAAAATATAATATGATGGTCATTCATTTAGATCCATTCATGATTTAAGTTTTACCCAATTAAGCCCATTCTTAAAATATCTCTAGCCCATAAGAACTCAAACTTTATATCATTATACTCAAAATTGTCCACATACAGAGCAAATAGGCAGAATTTGTCAGCATTACTTCAGATGTTCATATCTCACATGTAATAATATTATGTGCATCAAAAAGATAAAATACACACTATACATTTCAAAATATATAATATATATATTCCTTGTGTTTCGAATATATTGTCCCCACCAAAAATTATGGTATTTAAGATAAAGTACATATTCTTTTAACACAAGACACTTGAAATATTTAAGAGATGAGTTATTAAGATTAACAAATGAGATTATAGTGTTTTTTTTATAGCGATTTTTGCAAGTGAACAATCTTTTTAGGACAGACAAAACAAGAGATAAGATGAACAATAAAATTGAGACGGATTAAGTATTATTTTTGATCTCACAAGTCACGATCATTCATTTAATGTTTTATAATCAGGTGGGCATGCAGCATACGGAGCACCCTCCGTTCTCCCACCGTTCACCCTCCGAAAACGCGGAAGCCCACCGTTCGGGACTCCCCCTCGCCGTTCAAGCCCGACGTTCACCGTCACCGTTCGAATACAAACGCTGTGACTTCTGACGTTTTCTTTTTTTGTTTGTTTTTTTTTGTTCAAACGGTCCATAAGTTGTAACGGAAAGAAAAAAAATAATAAAAAAAAATTAAAAAAATAGCCGTTGAAGTCCGTTGGTTTTTTTTTTATATTTTATTTTTCAAAACTATTACTTTTACCCAATAAATACACACTCCAATTCCATCATTTTCCGATGATGTTGGAATTAAAGATGATGTACACCCGCGGCCACCCGGAAAATCAAGGCGTGCTAAAAGTGCCAAAACATCTTCCGACACTTCTACTAAAAGTAGCATGCCTTCTTTTGATGAGTCGATCACAACAAACTTTCAACAATTGACTCAATCCAAAGCTAGCGTTTATCGTACCCGAGACATCGTCGAAGCAATGCGAGTTTTGAAGATGACAACGGATGGCTTATCGGAAGATGGCGCGTGGTTTCTAAACATGGAAAAGGAGAAGATTCGCGAAAAGTTCGGGTGGAGGCGACCGGGTTCGGGTGGTGGATCGGGTTCGGGTGGTGGATCGGGTTCGGTTGGCGGATTGGAGACGGATGACGAATAATTATGTAATTTTAAATTATCGTATTATAATTATGTATTTTTAGGAACTTTAATTATGTATTTTTAGGATCTTTAATTATCGTATTTTAATTATGTATTTTTAAGAATTTTAATTATTGTATGAAAGTACTTTTTAATTTAATGTTATTTGTTTTTATTTTGTATTTTTTATGTATTTAATTTGTTTTTAGAAAAAAATAATAATAATAAAATAATCACGAGAACACTAAGCTGAATACTGAACTTCAACATTAACCATTACCCCACTTTTCTGCTTCAGTATTAAACTGAACACTGAACCACCCTTCAACGCTCCCTATGCTCTTAAAGAAGAAATAAGAGATATACGATTTAGCCCTTAACCTTTTTTTATTATTTACGGTGCAGATTCACAACATCATAACTCATAGTTATACTAAATCATAAACGTTCAATGGTTATAATTCTATATTTTATCCCTAAAATTTTAGCTTGCATCACATATTTTGAATACATTTTATCGCTATGAACCGGACCTTGATTGATTCAAAGGACCAAGGAGTATTTAAGTGTTTTATTTATTTATAGAAATAAAAAACTTCGACATTAACTTTAAAATATATAATATAATAAATAAATAAATAAATAATATAAAATGAAATACATATAGCATGACTGACTGTATAGCTCTATATTTTCTGTAAATTCCGCCATTTTTGTTCGAGTAATGTGCACGGATCTTGCCCCTCACTCTACTGCTCCAACTCAGATTCCATTATCATCTTCTTAACATCATAATAATCAGGTTTATCATTAACTCAACTCACATTAATCATATCACCATTTTAATTATTGTCATCTTCATCTTCATAATTTCATATACCACTCCTTAATCGTGTTTCGATTTCATCGCATATACAATTGTTATATAATGAATTAATCAGTTTAGTGTCGTTAGGTTTAATTCACTGCTCATCTTTACTTTTCACAATTTTTTAAATGTTTTTAATCAACAATGACGTTAGTCGCTGAAAAGTAAAGGAAGATCTATATTTTCGGAAATTATTTATTGTAGCTTTACATTTCGTATTATACTATCATCAATTGTGTTAAGGATATCAAAAGTAGCATTAATTTCTTCAGTAGCTGCTCTTTAATTTTGGTACTTTTTTTAGTTTGAAAATTTGTTTCCTGGTTCTGAATATTATCATGAATCATTATGCATATAAAAGATATAAATTGTGCTATACAGAATGAATTGCTGTGAATTGTGATATACTTTTATCTAGTTAAAATTTCAATGTTTATGAGTTTGTGATATAGCTTAAAAATTAGCATATAAAAGTTGTGATTTAGCAGGTGTGTATGTTGATGGTTATTGAAGGTAGTGAAACATAAGATGAAAGAGAGGTCAGCTGGTCTGATCATCGGGATATCGATAGGGGTGGTGATCGGAGCTGTTTCAGCGTTAATTGGACTGTTTTGTTTTAGGTATCATAGAAAGCGGCCTCAGATAGGTAGCAGCAGTTCTAGGAGAGCAGCAACTATCCCCATTCGTACAAATGGTGTTGATACTTGTACCATCTTATCTGATTCTTCAATGGGTACGGAATCATCTAAAATGTCTGTACAGAATAATGGCACACCGTTGTGGTTAGGTGGTGCACTCAAGAAGGGTCATGTGATTGCTGCTTCTGGAATACTCGAGTATTCGTACAAGTATGATCTGCTTTATACCTTGTGTTCATTAGAGTCAATGATACAAGAGAAACGTTACTATTATTGTTGTTGCTCATTTAAAATGTTCGAAATAAACTGATTGATGAGATAACTAGGTACCATTGACATCCATAAATATAGACCGGGTGGAAGTTGTGTACTTAGATCGATACAAACAAACATTAAGCAGATGTGTGTAAACGAGTGTCGAACTTTTGAACATAATTTATTAGCTGTTTTGAAATGGTAATTGATTATTTACTGTGATATGCATAATGCAAGCTTACACTTTTGACCCAGTTATTACAAACAAATAGTAATAAATTGGGAGTTTCCGTGGTAGAAAAGTGTATCGAATCAAGAAGCACCTTTCCCATTTGGTTTCAGTCCCGCTTTATCGGTTTCCTTTTATTCTTATTGCTACCTTTTCACCTCTATATTACTTACCATAATCATTTTATTTTTCTGGATCAAGCAGAGATCTACAGAAAGCAACCTACAATTTCACGTCATTGATAGGCCAAGGGGCATTTGGTCCAGTTTATAGAGCTCAAATGACCGCCGGTGAAGCAGTTGCTGTTAAAGTTCTTGCAACTGATTCTAAACAAGGCGAGAAAGAGTTCCAAACCGAGGTAGTAATGAAGCATATTACATTCACCTCGTGACTATATGTTTAAGATCAAGTACCTTTATTTAAAGCAGTATCTCATTTGGACAAAATATTTGGATATAATGTGGAAGCTTTGGACTAATTATTCCAAAGAAGAAGAATTGTTGGCAAAACTTTGGACCATCCGCAATCGTAACACCCGAACGCCCATTTTTCAGTTGCCACATCAGCATAACACCACAACACCATTTTCAACACTAGCAATCGTAACACCAGAACGCCCCTTTTCTACCCCATTGGTCCCACTAACTAAGTTTAGTTTCATTTAAATCGTTGAAAAAGAAAAGAAAAACGAAATAAATATAAATGGGTCTTGCAAAACGCCTTAGAAACGCCCGTTTTTTCCCCACATAACGCCCCAAAACGCCCCATTGCGGCGTTCTAGGGCGTTCTCACTCAAAAAAATGCTCTATAACGCCCCATTGGTGATAAAATTCTCTAACCTCGATATTCGAACACCAACATTTTGTCATTACATAGTTTAGACATTAATAATACAATTTATTTATATCATGCTCCTGCAATAGTTAGTTTTAACTCTAAGCTTTCTTGTGTGTATATTTTCTTGCAGGTTATGCTATTAGGAAGGTTACATCACAGGAACCTAGTGAATTTGGTAGGATATTGTGCAGAAAAGGGACAACATATGCTCATATATGTCTACATGAGCAAAGGCAGTCTAGCTTCTCAGTTGTACAGTAAGGGGTCATCAAACGTTTTGTCATGTATAGAAAGGAAAAATAAACAAGTTCCATATACCGGAATCTAAATTCAATGTTCTCTTTTGATTTATAAGAACCATACTTGTGAAATACTACAAAGTACAAACTGTCACGTGTGAATTTATTAAGGGATCCTTGAGCTCCTAACTTTCTAGACATTTCACGGGTGATTAACACTTAGTTACCAATTATATGGTTCTAACTAAATTTTTGCTACTTCTGAATTTTAGGTGAAAATCATGAATTATTAAGCTGGGATTTGAGGGTTCAGATAGCTTTGGATGTAGCTAGAGGATTGGAATATCTCCATGATGGAGTAAGTTCTGATAGTTTTTATTTTTTAACTTACTAACATATCTGTTATTGGTTTTACTTTTGTTTGCAAGTACAAATATATCATTTGGGCTTATATGCGTGTATATTTTAGCCTTTATGCATGTATTTGGTGTAAATCTATCCAATGTAGTAACATTTAAATTCCAGGCTGTTCCTCCAGTCATACACCGGGACATCAAATCGTCTAACATTCTGTTGGATCAGGCGATGGGAGCCAGGGTTAGTCTCCCGCTGCTAATTGATTTAGCTACCTTCTTTGATTCTGATTATTTACTGATCTCTACTCAATTATATCGTGTGAAACAGGTGGCTGATTTTGGACTTTCAAGGGAGGATATGATTAATAGAAATGCCTCCAACATACAGGGAACTTTTGGATATCTGGATCCTGAATATATATCAACAAGGTCGTTCACCAAGAAAAGTGACGTTTACAGCTTTGGAGTTTTATTATTTGAGCTAATTGCAGGAAGAAACCCTCAGCAGGGGCTCATGGAGTATGTTGAGCTTGTAAGATCTCTCTGTCTCTCTCTCTCTCTCTCTCTCTCTCTCTCTCTCTCTCTCTCTCCCTCCCTAGGTCAGTCTTTCTATGTGGGTATGCACACCTCTGTGCGTGCAACTGTTGTATGTCGTCTTTTTTGTTAATCAATGAAGGTGGCAAGCTGGGTGGGAGGGTAGGTAACAGGTCAAAAAGATGTTGGGGTTGAAGTTGATTACTTACTTGTTTTAAGAAGTTGTATGCTTTAAAAGTAGATTTGATAGAATTTAATGTTATAACCTGTTTGTCCATTATAGTTTTAGCTACATTATTTGATTTGAGTATTTGACCATTGTTAGATAAAAACACAAGCCAAAAGTCGGCCCATTCATTAGTGTATGGGTTGATTTTGCCACAATAGTATTTTTATATAGAGGCAAAGGTTTCTTCCCCTTTAAACATGGAATGAAGTTATTCATTGGTAGTTGAATCACTTGATTAATATAAGTAGTAGTTGTTGAATCACAGCTATCAGTAGTTGGGTTCCATGGCACATTCTGATATAGTTCCTCCGTCCCAATTAATAGAGCCTTTATTTGTTTTCTTTCCAAAGTGACTCAACATTTTGATTATACCAAGTTTTGAAGCAATATTTAGATCATATATTTCTTTTGAATTTAATTTCAACTTGACTACAAAGTTTATATCCTTTATTGTTTTAGATCATGCATTTCTTTCTTTTCATATGCCTGTAATTTAATGTAAGGTTGACTACTACCATATATCCTTTTTTTTAGAACGTATGTTTCTTTCGTTTCTCATGCGTTTAATGTAAACTCGACTAGTTGACTGCAAGTAGTATCTTCTTCTAAACACATTTTTTTTCTTTTAATCATTGTTTTTAGCTGGCCACAGCCCACATTTGTGGTAGTTCATATTCATACATGTAAGTCTAATTCTTGAATCTCTATAAGAGTTGATAGAATTAATTAGATAATGCTAGTAGCAAGTTGTGGTGATGAAGTGATGAAGTTTTTGGATCCCATTTTGTATGCAAAAGAATGTATAACTTCAGAAGATGAGGGTTCATGATTAATAGGAAGTGTTGAATGCAAAGAACGACAACTAACTTCTATATAAAATTTATAATTTAGTTACTTAAGTTTGAAATTCACTACGATAAGACTTGCAACTTTCGTGCTGGATTCATCTCAGAGTAATTACCATGAATTACGTTGGTTGTCAATCTTTGCATTTACATGCTACTAAGTTGTTCTATATGCAAAAAGTAGATTTATATATAAATAATTCAGTTTGTATACCAATATTTAGTACAAAAACATTTCAGTGGGTCAACCCAAAAGGACCAGACCCGTCCTCAACTAGATATTACCTATCTGACTCGTTACACGACCCACCTGACCCACCTGTTTCACCACTTCTGCAAACTGCGCCTAAAATAAATGAAACGATTATGTGTTTATGTAAAATCTGTTATAAAAAAAACCATGTTTCTGTTTTTCTCTCTGTTCATTTTTCTGATTTAACATATCATCGATAATATATAATAGGCAGCGATGAACACGGAAGGGAAAAATGGATGGGAAGAAATTGTGGATTCTCGTCTGGAAGGAAATTTTGAAGAGCACGAGCTAAATGATGTGGCAACTCTTGCATACAAATGCATCAATCGTTCCCCAAGAAAAAGACCATCAATGAGGGACATTGTGCAAGCACTATCTCGTATTATTATGATAAGACACAATAAAAAACATCATAGACGTGCTTCTTCCGCTGCAGCTGATGAAGTTGCTCTGAATGTAGATCAATTAGGTCGGCGAAGTCCTATGAACAGTGAACATCGAAGGTTCGAGTCTTTCGATAGCATAGATGACTCTTGTGAGGTTTAAATTGTTCAGTCTGTTGGTTTGGGTCCTTTGCCTTGTTTTGTGATATATTTGGCAGTTTACAGATAGGAGTTCCATAGTATATAGACTAGGTTGTGGTGTGTTTGAGTGAGGAAATTAGGCTTTAACATGAGTGCATTTTGCTTTTGTAAAAATTTGTTGTAAGGTCTAACTGTCATCTCGGGTTTCATCCAGCTATGGTTCAGTTTTGTATAGTTGTAGATAATATTTAAAAGAGTGTAAAAAGGAAATGGAAATTATGGAGCCTAATTGTGTTTGTTGATTATGGAAGCCGATGTCGATTTAGTTAAATGTTTGTACCACATATATAGCAAACATTAATTAAGTTCTTATTACTGACATTTATTTTTGGCTAGATATTCTAGATAAGTGGTAACTACAAATGAACATATGATTTTCAGGCTTTGCTACGGATGGGATTGATGAATGCACTAATCCGATTTCGTAGCCTACAAGCATTTTCACTTGAAGTATCAAACAAAAAGAAAACATGCCTCTCCCCTTTGTTCTCCATGAACTCTATCCTTCCTTTCCACCCGCTCTTCTCCATTACCTTCTTGTAATGAATAGTTGAATACCCATATATTTCAGTTTATCCTTCTCACCAACACACACGAGTATTCTAGAGCACCCAAAACTTGATATCTGTGGGTCCATAGCTGGATTAAACAACGGGTCATCTAACCCGACCCCTGGTCGGTTTGCCAACTTCCAGATTTGATTAGCGTAAGCTTTGTACTCGGGGTTTTTCTCATCTCGGCCAATCAGCTCTTTTGAGCCAAAATACGGGTGAAGCATGATAGCACCCTTAAGGTTAATACCGTTAATCGGATATAACCCGACCCGGATAGCCATTTGGTGAGAGATATTGGCCCCTGCACTGTCTCCACCAAAAAACACGTTTTGAAAATCAGCATGGTTGTTTAACCATGATTCGGGACCATTTCCTTTGACATGGGTAGCCACCCACATGATCGCTTCCCAAGAATCCTCGTACGCAATTGGGAGAAGATATTCAGGTGCCAACCTGTAGTTTACGGACACAACAATCACGTTAGATTCTTTCGTGATTAAGTTAAGTGTCGGATGGTAGGTGGAAGAGGTAGCAGATTCGGTCACGAATCCGCCACCGTGATAGTAAATGAGAGTTGGGAGTTTGTGATTGGGGGTACTGATGGTTTTGGGAATGTATAGCCTTACAAAAACATTCGATTTGAGTGAGATAACAACGTCTTTAGATTGAACGCCTGTTAGGGGATCAATTCCTGCAGGGACGATATCATTTCCAACAAACCTTTCAACTGTGCCATCTTTGTGTAGTCGCAACCAACCATGCAAATGAATAGGGAATTGTTCGGACGTGGACATATACTTGGAGGAATAATTAGATACCATATTTTAGTGATATTTAGATGGTAGTTGTTAAGTTATTCTCCATTTGTATGCGTTGTATGATATATATAAGGAGCTGGAGTCATATAGAAGGTGATGTTAAACTTCTGCAACTTTCTCTTCTTAGAAGTTTGGTCATGAATATCAAAATTAAGAGTAGTTGGTCGAAATACAAACAAGTAGAATAAAGTTGACTCCTTTTTTTGTTACTGGGTTGTTCATATGTTGATAGACATACATAGAATTGTGTAAATTACATAAAGTGGAAGGCATACCTAGCTGGTAACAGTATAACCAAACTTTCACATGACTTAGGCATAAGGCTGGTCTTTTAGCATCTCAATAGTCATTATCCAACAAATCGAACTCACGGACCTCTTAACGTTTAATCTGGCCTATAATTATATGTTATATATATTATATTATACTAATTAATATTATAATTATTATAACGAATTTCTAAACTTGTGTCGATCAGATTGAGGGGTAGCTAAAAAAAGGAACTCATATATACTATGAATAATTTTGGTGGAGGTTTAGGAGAATGTCAATCAAAGTAGGAACTTTATACATATTCGTGGTGCTCTAAGTAGATGATCATCACCTAATTAAATGTTACCTGATTTGACTTGTTAAATGACCCACTTGACCCGCCCGTTTTGCCACCTGCTACAAATTGCAAATTGTTTTTCATGAAATGATTATTTGTTTATGAATAGTATGATCGAAAACTATCTTTCGTTTTTATCTCTACGTCCACTTTCTTATTTAATATATTATTATTGGTTGATAATATAGGCATCAATGAATACCGAAGGGAAAAATGGATGGGAAGAAATCATTGATTCTCGTCTAGAAGGAAACTTTTAAGATAAAGAGCTAAATGATGTTGCAACTCTTGCATACAAATGCATCAATCATTCCACCAGAAAAGACCATCGATGAGGGACATTGTGCAAGCACTATCTCGTATTATTATGATAAGACACAACAAAAAAACATCATAGATGTGCTTCATCCGTTGCAGCTGATGAAGTTGCTCTGAATGTAGATCATTAGGCTGTCGCAGTCCTATGAACAGTAAACATCGGAGGTTTGGGTCTTTTGACAGCACAGCTGACTTCTGTGAAGTTTAAAATATTTAGTCCGTGGTTTGGTTTCTTTGTCATGCATGTTTTGTAAGTAATTTATTTGGCAGTTTGCAGATAGGAGTTCCATAGTATTCAGATGATTAGGTTGTGGTGTGTCTTGAGTGAGGAAATTAGGCTTTAACATGAGTGCATTTTACTTTTGTAAAATTTGGTTTGCAAATCTTACTTTTCTTCTTGGGTTTGATCCTGCCATGGTTCAGTTTTGTATAGGATAGATAACTTTTCAAAGAGTGGAAAAAAGAACCGAAGAAAGTGGATCCTTTTGTTGTCTTTTTCTAATTCTATATTAAAACTAGTTTACAGCTTTGTGGATGAGAAATTGTGAAATAATAAATGTTAGAATGACTTCTAGTTAAACCTCCGGTGAACACCAACTAACGCATCAGTTGGTGTCATATTAGCGTCACGTCAGCTTTTTCCAAAATTGACATAAACTGACACTACCCTGCCAACAGTGAACATCATTTAACATCAGTTCTCCTTTTTAGGACCCACACGTTAATTTCTTTATTTATTTATTAAAACATAAACTTAAATAAAACATTTTTATCAAAACTAAAAAGATTACATTAATATAAAATAAAACGTTACAATTCCTAAAAATTAAAAAAAAAACGTTACAATTCCTAAAAAAAACGTTACAATTCCTAAAAAAAATACATTTTATTCAAAAGTAAAAAAGACAACTAATCGTCTACTCCGAATCGTCCGAACCCACTTCGTCTTCATTTTCGTTGTCGGCTTCGTCCGAATCATTGACGTGAGCCGAACCCGAACCCGCTTCGCGACCGAAAACTGTCTTATAATCATTTTCATAATTTCGACAACGCTTTGACGCACCTCCTCGAGCATCCTTTTTTCCTTGCCTTTAAGACCGCTCGGTATTTTTTTATATAACATTTTTCACGATTTTAATATAGTTTTTTGACCGAATTTTTGTCGATCGTGGCCAATGCTGCTTTTTGTTCTTCCGCGGCTTCTATGTTGACTAAACGTTCTTTTTCTTTCAAACTACGCGAGGAAGTAGCGGCGTCACTCGAACCCGAACTTTTTTGACTTTTTTTAGCTTTAGCTCTGCCGGGCTGACGACGAATAATGTCGTCTTGGAACAACCGTTCCATGTTGGTCGCTAAAGGCTCGGAAGTAGGCATATCGTCACCAAGATTTATCGGCTCGAGTTCGGCTCGGCTTGGTTGTCGGCTCATGACTCCATCATTTTCCATAAACTTTGGACAATGTCGTAGTACATTTCAACATTTTTCATATATGAAGGCGCGGTTTTGTTGAGACTTAAACGCTTCATGACACCCCTTCACAATGTCGGTATC